>JAGMWU010000029.1:1182141-1222395 GCA_018697195.1 Certhia americana
CCAGGGCACGATGAGTTTTATGACACTGAGAATGCACCTGGACCCTCCTGTGCTCTCTGCCTTAGTAATTCCTGGGGAAATAAATGTTTTGTGGGAAGGTATTGCTGATAAAATACTGAATTCCTGAGGTTCTGTGGAGCTTCTTTTGTTCTACTGTTCCCATTTACCTTGGAAATTAAACTGGGTTTATAATCAGAGCCATAGGACAGAGTTCAGTTCCTTTCCTGATGGAAGAATAAACTCTGCTATTGTGGCATTTCTCACCCACCTGTGGGAGAAATTTCACTGGAAAAAAGGCTAAAGGATGAAGGAAAAGATGAGGGAATTCCTAATTACTACCCAGCAAGGAGAGCTCAGGTGGATTTGGGTTTAGCACTTAGAGCAAAAAGGTGTTTTGCAAACACTTGAGGAGCTGAGATGATCAGGAGTGATGTTTGGGCTAATAAGATGAAAAATCAGTGAGATTTTTGGCATCTTAGGCAGAAACTCTGCTTATTTACATCGGTGGGAATTCAGGAGGAGTTTTTCCAGTTCCCCCCTTATTCCTGCACCCTTGACCAGAACCAGGGTGGCCCATCTGCCCTAAACCCAGGGGTGCCACAAGAATTCCAGACTCTGAATTCACAATTTCCTTTCTGTACCAGTAATTCTGCTCCTCCCTCCCTAGATCACAGGGAAGATTAAAAGGAGGAATTTCTGGCAGGATTTTCATTAATAAGCCCTGGCTAATTCTGAAGTGGCTATTAGGAGGAACCCTGTTGCAGTGCCTGTGGTGTCCATCCATCACAGCTGGGTCCTGGATATTGATTATTTCATATTTAATGCAGCTCTTACATCTTTAATGCCTTGTTCCCGAAAGTGTCCTCAGCAGGGAGGTGGTATGGTCAGATTTAATCAACATTTCCAAGGCTGGAAATGAGCTCCCAATAATTCCTGGGACATGTCTTCAGCAGATGGCAATCAATGAGTCCCCTTTTTAAAATCAGTAAAATTTTATTTTATTTTTTCTCCTGTGCTCCTGGGAGGTTTATGTGAAAAGTGTTGCTATAAAATGAAGTCTCTAATTTTGAAAGTTAGGAGAGCAGAGAGCAAAAATCCTATATGTAAACTGGAAGTGTGTTTGGGATCATGGAATGGTCTGAGTTGGAAGGGACCTTAAAGATCATCCAGTGCCACCCCAGCCATGTGCCCCAAAGTCCCTCTCCAGCCCCATACAAGAATAAAGTGTTTTTTCCTAAGTAACTCAGATGCATTTTGTACCAAAAAATGATTGTTCAGCCTTGGTTTAGGGGTTGCTTCTCACAAAAAGCCATCAACTTTTGGGTTGGGATGGGAATTTTGGATTCTGCTGGAGAGGGAGAAGCAAGAAAGGACCTGAGTGTTCTCCCAGGATTTGCTGTTTCCTTATCTCTGCTGTCACATTTAATTATTCCTTCAGTAACAAATCAATGCTGCTAAAAAGAAAAAATAAAATCCAGATCTTAGAGCTGATGAGCTCAAGCAACTCTTAGATCTAATCACAGACAATAAAGGACCCAAAAAAACCCCATGAAAACCAGATTTTGTTGTTCAGACTGATCTCCCCTTAGGATGGAGCTACAAAGCTCACATGGATTTAATTTTGCTGCAAATAATGAAAAGTTCTGTGCAATTTTTAAGAAGTATTAATTTACAACTTAAGGGCAGCATCTTCTTTGCATCTTCTCTAAGCACAAATTCTCTATTTGCTTTCAGGGTTTGATTTATTTGCCTAAGCAGCTTAGAGATCTTTACAAGAAATGCTCTGAAAAAAGCCGAAGCACATCTTAGAATTAAAAAAATAAAGTCTGTCTGCTTTTTATGACTCAGCTGCATTTGCATAGGAATAAATGAGCACATCAATGATACATTCGTAGCCCTAAGAATTTCTCCATTCATCCTCTGCTGGCTCTCTTTATGAATTTTATCTTTCTACTTTTTTAATTTAACTTTGTTTCCCTTTTGTCCCATTGAGAAAGAGGAAAGAGACATATTCTCGATACAGAGAACCATAACTGAGAAACAAAAGAAGCACACTAATCTCTTTTCCAGGATACTGCTGCTTGCAGTGCTGCTGATAAGAGACTTGAGAGCTTTCAGTGTCCTCTATAAATCAGTTCTCTCTGGCTTGGAAAAGGCTTTAATTTTTAAAGGAAATTGATTGTACAGGCACATTCAGGTTTGATTCTCCAGAAGTTAGATTCTCCTGGGAACACTCCTCCATTCCAGAAATCCAAATTTGGGTGATATTGGGTGATACTGGGTGATATTGGGTGATATTGGTGCTCCCTGCTTGCAAAACTTTTACAGCTGCATCAGGCAGAGAAATCTCTGCTGTGGAGAGCCAAGCTGAGGGCAGTGGAGATCCCAAAGCCCCAAGAGTGAGAATTAATGATCAAAATTTAAGAATGGACTCACTAAATACCAAAATCAAAGGAAGTAGGGAGGAGAAGAGAATTAGAACCCAAAGAATCAGGGATAGGTTTGGGTTGGGAGGGATTTTAAATCCCATCCAGTTCCATCCCTGCCATGGGCAGGGACCCTTCCACTATCCCAGGGTGCTCCAAACCCTGTCCATCCTGGCCTTGGGTGTTTCTAGAGATGCAGGGGCAGCCACAGCTTCTCTGGGAATTCCATCCCAGCCCCTCCACACCCTCACAGGGAGGAATTCCTTCCCTAAAAATGTCATCTAAATCTAATAAGGCCATTCTCCCTTATCCTAGAGATGCTTTACGTGGTCTGAGCCTCCAACCCGCGGGTGGGACAGGATATTCTCCGTACAAAGAGACATAAACCGTGGGGTTTTTTTAGGAACTGCTGCTTCCCCGAGGCCGGGAGGATCCGCTATTGCCGGTGTTAAACGCCAGATGCCACCAGGAGATCGGCGTGGGCAGGAGCAGCAGCCCGGACCGGCGGGCGGAGCGCAGAGGATGCTCCGCACACCGGGAACAGCCGGAGCGGGGATGGCAGAGCCCCAGCTCAGCCTGGGATGCTGGGGAGCCGCGGGCTGGTTCCTCGCCAGCAGCACCGAGAGAGGGATGGGAACAGCTCCATAAATCCCCGGAAAAAGCAGTTTGCGAGCAGCGAGCAGTTTCTTTCAGTTCCTGCAGGGATTTCGGAAGTCTCTGCCTGCCTCAGAGGTTTCTGCACCAAACAGCAAGAACGAGCAGAGGTTTAAAATTCTCCTGCATACAAATCTACTCTCTGCAGCACAGAAACACGAGGTGGGATGGAAAATCATCCCGTCCTCCCGTGCAGGGATAGAAAGTGCATCTGCAGAGTCATGCTCTGTGACGATCCTTTAGAGCTGAGGACATCGAGTACCCCAACACCCTCACTTTTCCAAACCTTTAGTGGCTGTCTGAAGTTTTAGGAGTGACAAAGCATGGGTTTTTGAACCCCAAACTTCCAGCCCTGTGACAAATCCCCTCAGCAGGCTTCCCTCCAGACCCAGCCCTGCTTCGGTTTGAGGATGTCGTACACAAATACTTATTGGTTTTTTTTTAGTAAAGTCGCCTATTCTGAGTCTCTGTGGGAGCCCAAGAGGGCAGGAGGCACTGGGAGGGGACACTGCCAGCTGGGTGAGTGGCAGGGGACACTGCCAGCTGGGTGAGTGGCCATTCACTCCACAGGTGCTACGGAACTTGGAACAACTGGGAACCACTGCCTTGCACAGAATAGTGAGAGCAGTGCCACTCAGGCGTGCACAGAAGGTGGCATCGTGTGAAAAGCAGTGACTTTCTCCTGTAGGAAAGCAGCTCTTGCTGTTCCCAGACCACCAGCAGCACTAACTAATCACCTTCCATCCATCCAGACCCAGCACGATGTTCCCCATCTCTCTGCTCTCAGGGAATGTGGGACCCAGCCTGTGCTTGCAAGAGCTGCATGTGGCTCTGTCCAAGGAGAATTCCTGATAAAACTCTGTTTCTGAGGCTCAGGAATGCTGGGCTGACGTCAGCTCACTGTTGCCAGGCATTCAGAGCTGTATCCACTGCCTGGAGCAGAATCAACTGAGCAAGCAAAAGAAAATAAAATTACTTGCTTGCAACTTGTAACTCACTGTAGTGGGTAAGGAAAAGCTTCTCTGTGTCTTCCTATTTGTTGAGATTTTAATTATTGAGTTTAGTGTAGGTAAGGATGAGGAACAACTTGCCAATACCCTACCCCAGTAATTCAGCCCAAATAAGAGTTATTTCTCACACAGCAGCCTAATTTCTTCAAAGCTGCAGAAAAAGGCAGGAAGACTTGATTGTATTATTGCTTTCCTAATCCACGTCTGATCAGTGTAAGACAAAGTGCCTGATTCAGCAGCAGTTTTTGGGTGGAGGATTATGGTCTGTGAGATTCCAGATCCAGGTACATTCTTCAATAAGCCTGTGAGCTGAGAGAAATGGAAAGATGAGAGCTGTCAGCCTGGAATATTAACTCAGGGCTCAGATATGAATTAGAGACATACTACTTAAGAATTAGGGGAAAAATGCACAAAAAGGATGGAGCCTTTTATGCTAAGAGAAAATAACCACATTTCATCCATCAGTCCCTAATTACTGATCCAAAGTGTACACTGGTAAGCCAAGGACAGTGGAGGAGCTGAGCTGTTGTAAATCAGCCCCACTCTCTGCCTGCTCTGACACCTCTCCTGCCTTTGAATGTTCCTCACAAGACACAAATCCATCAGCTGCAGCCCAGCCCTGACTCAGTTCAGGGCAGTGATTCAGCCCCCAGCTGGGAGGCTGGGCTCAGGCACATCAGTGAATGGGTTCAGGGCAGGGAGGCAGAGCGAAGTGGAGCTGGCGTTTGGTGATCCCCAGCCCTGTGAACATGGAAAGGTTTTGTTCAGCACTGCAGGAGCAGACTGAGCTCCTGGGGAGGTTTGTGATTCACTTTGCCAAGAGTTAGTGACTCTGTCTTTTCTTCCACAGCAGAAAAAGAAAAATTCAGAAAGCCTTATCCATCCTGTGGCTGCATCCAGACTTGGAAATGTCAGCAAAAATAATGATTAGAAAACACACTGTGGGGGAAAATTCTCCACTGGAGTCCCCATTCCAGCAGGGATGTGCTGCAAACACTCAGAGCTGTCTGCTAGCATAGGTTTAATTTCATATATAAGCATTCCAGTCTCATTAACAGCACTGCTGTAGTAGTACACCATCCTTAGCCAGTATAAAATATTCCACATTTTGTTCAAAAAGGAATCAAAGGCTGAAAAAAGACCCAACTGCTGGAGATGGTGCAATTCAGCAAACCTCTGCTGATGGGAAAAGAACAGCAGGAGTTTATATTTCTGTATTTCCTGAGCTCTAAACCCCAGGCATTATTCCCTTCCCAGAGCACAGCAGAAGGAATGCAGGCCAAGCCTGAATCACCTTGAGTGGTGGAGAACAAAAACCAAGCAGCACAGAGAGTACTGGCAGGGCCAGTCCACTTGAGACTCAGGAGTGAATTCCTAAAAATGTCCCAGCTCCCATTTTACATCAGTGCTGGCACTCTTGCATCTGACATTACATAAGACCAGTGCATCCCCAGGATGTGCCAATGTCTCACCCACCAGAGTTTGAAAGCTGCCACAATTTAAAGCTGAACCTTCCCTCCTTTTCTCTTTTGATTTGGATTTCACAGGCCAACAGAATAATCTTTTTTCCAGCTCTTTTCCTGGATGCAAAACCCAGCTCAGGTCGGCTGTCAGACCACCCCTGCACGTTTCTGCTGATTAACCTGCCCAGGCTCTGGCTGGGGAGGAGAAGGACATTGCTCAAGTATGAAGCATCTGGCACTTCTTTGGGCCTAAACTGTGCAGCAGGATCTACATCTGCTGTGTCAGCTCCTGAATTGTTTTTTTCTGGCATTTCAGTCACCACATATAAGCTGAGAATGTGGCTAAATTACTTATTAACAGCTAATTTGCAATCGGGTCTAAGACCCTGGAAGACCCATGGTGTAAATGTCCACTTCAAGGCTTTCTAGTGCAGTTTCAGGGTTATTTTAGCTCTGGTCCCACACAGATCGCTGCGTTCCCTGGGAAGGATCAACTGGGATTGTGAGTCAGGCAGGCAGGGCTGGTTCCTGGCTGGGGAACTGGCACTTGGTGGCGTCCGAGGGAAGGGAAGAGAAAGCACGGATGAATCAGCAGCATTTCTCTGCTGATGCTCGCTGGGATCCGGAGCGGTTTGCTCTGTTCCACCCTTCTCCGAGCTCGCAGTCCTAGCTCTGCCATTCCTTTGGAAATGTTAGTGCTGTCTGATCCTGAGTGAAATGTCTCTGCTTCCTGCAGCCCCCTCTGAAGTCTCCACGGGGCTTCAGAATTGTGAATTTTTATAGCATCAAAGGGAACAGAACAACTTCTCCCGTTCCTAGTGCCAAAAGTACAGCGAGCCCTTCACGGACAGGCAGAGATGATGTCTGCCCTCCCCTAATTGCAGGGATTGATCCCTCAATCAGCCCTTGCCAGGAGGTGGGAGGTTTTATCTGAATCCCACACATCCTGCAGGAGCTCATGCATACCCATGAGCCCCAGACATGAATGTGTGAGAATGTGCAAGCTGCTATTAAGGCAGCAATGAAATTATAGTTTTATTGTGGTTAAGTATCACTCTTGGATTTAGATTAAAAAAAAAAAAAAAAACAAAAAACCACTTCCAGCTTCTCAGAAAGAAGATCAAGTCTCAGATGCATTTTGTGATCAAAACCTCAATTAAAAAAGGATGAGATTTGGAGCAGTGAGTGCAGCTGGTGACATTGGGATTGTTCTGAAAGCAGCACTTTGCGTCTGAGCAGTGAGAAATTACAAGGTGTGCTGAGGAAATGTCTCTAAAAATAACTGCAAACACTGTCTACCAAGTTTAGAATAAACAAATTCCCCAGGATTTTAATGTGATACTTCTGTCACAGATAGCTGCTTTTATATAAAGAGAATGAGACTTTTCCTCAGGAGATTGGGAAAAGTTTGGATCACCAAAGCGACCCAGGGAAAGGTTTGGATCACAATAACATCCCATGGAAAGGTTCAGATCACCAAACCATCCCATGGAAAGCTTTGGATCACCAACCCTCACAGCACCAGTGGCTGCCCAGCCCAGGCCAGCCAAGCTGCCACTGCAGTTATGAAGGCATAATACACTGTTTCAAAATAATTTCTGTCTTAATCCTCTAAAAGCTACTCCTCAGGACTTTTAGAAGCCAGCACCTTTCATGACCACACCTCAAATGAGTTTAAGGGACTGTTAAAAATGTGAAGGAAACTCAGCAGCCCAATAATCTCCTTGGAAGTGCGAAATCCAGCAGATTCTGCAGGAAGTGTTTGATGAGCATGTGAAGCTCTAACAGGGTGAGATGCTGCAAGTGCTGAAATTTCTGCCTGGCTCCTTTTTGTGTCCAGCAGTGCCTTTAAACTCCCTAAAGCACAGGATCAGGGACAGCTCCCTGGGCTGGGTGTTGGCAGAGCTGGGGGATGTGCTGGGGAAAGTTTCCCATGCTTCACGGGCTAGTTTTTGTTCCACATCAAGGTGCAGACCAATTGTCTGTCTGGGTGTGACATCAGCTGCAATTGTCATTAACTGAAGAGGGTTAACAAGGCAGCAGAGCCCTCACTGCAGCAGAGACTGCAGCAAGTGGCTGGGCACACCCAGTTAAAGATGCAGCACATCCCTCCTGCTGCCCTTCAGCTTTGCTCCATCCCTTTGCTGCAATGCTGGCATCAGACCCAGAGCTTAACTCTTTTCAGGGCAAACTGCCTGGAAAAAAAAAAAAAAAAAAAGGCAGAAAAATGCAGGGCTTGAGCCAGAAACTCCAGATAGGAGTGATCTGTGCTCGCTGTAACTGCCCTTTTCATCCAAACAAAGTTTCAGTAGGTATTTATGTGCATGTGGGCAAGGAAAAGATATTTTTGTTTGTTGTTTTTCTCTCTTTGCTGCAAGCAGCAGCGTTTGAAATGCCTGCCTGGGAATCCAAGTTTCTGAATCCTCATTGCAAAGCTCCACTACAAGGCTGGAATGACTCTGCAGGTTTCCCAAGCCCAAGTTGGTTTATCTGGTAAACTGAGGCACTGGCTCCACACTGATTCTCTCACCTGCTCTGACTTTGGTGAAAAATTAGCTATTTGTAAATCTAGCTCTACTTCAGAAAATACTTTTGGCCAGAAGGCTGAAGCAAAAGTGGAACTTTGCTGAAGTTAATCAGAGAAACATCTCCTAAAGGAATGTCTTTGACTTTTAATTTCACAACTGACCTGAATTTCTTTCCAGGATAAGAATCTGTGTCAGATCACCAGATAAATCCATCCATTCCACACGAATATTTCACTTGGATTGCTGCTCTTCCTTGGATAAATCCCAGTTCCAGCATCTGAGGGTACCTGGACAGGATATTCTGCAGTCCCCTACACTTGATCTGTCACCAGCGTGCGAGAGAGCTGCCACAGACCATAAATTAGAGCAGACCCCGAGGTCAGAACTGATTTGAATCTGGGAAGAGCCAGAGCAGCATTATCCTCACTCCCCTGTGAAGGGCAGCCCAGATTTTGGCGTGCTGAGGAAGCTCTGGGATTTATTGATGCCTTTGCAGCAGGGCCAGGAGGATGCACTGCAGAGCCAGCCCCAGAGCCCTGCTGACCCTGCTGCTCACAGCCTGATGCTGCACAAGAGGGAAAAACCAGGGGAAATGCAGGGCAGGGTGAGGAAAGGGTGAAACATCCCCAGTGAGAGAGGGAAGGAACCAAACAAATGCCCTGGGAAGAGGCAGGAGTGATCCTGAGCCTTCCAGCACAAGGCAAGCTCAGGAGCTTGGTGCAGCAGACTGGGCTCTGATGTGTTCACAACAAATCCTGGAGCTCCAGCAGCAGAAATAAAATCCTGGCAGAGGGGATTGGTTGGGTTTTTGGTTCCATGGGTGAGCCCAGCTGCACTGCTGAGTCAGGTTGGAATGACAAGAGAGCACAGGGGTGGTGGGGCTGGGGCTGCTGCAGGAATGTCCCAGTAACCATGGAAACATTCCCAGATTCTTCCATTCTGTCCCACTCAGGTGAGACCCCTCCTGCTGAGCTGCCCAAGCCCTGGGCCCAGGAGCTGCTGGAGAGAGGGACCTGGAAGGACAGGAAGGACCTGGAGCTGCTGAAGAGAGTCCAGAGGAGGCTCCAGGATGATCAGAGGGATGGAACAGCTCTGCTGGGAGGAAAGGCTAGGAGAGCTGGGAATGTTCAGCCTGGAGAGGAGAAGCTTTGAGGTGACCTTCCAGTACCTGAAGGAGCAAACAAAAAAAAAAAAAAAAAAAATTCCCAAAAAAACTTCATGGCATGATGTAATTTAATTTAAAATGAGAAATGGATGAGGTCAGGATCCTGAGGTGGCTGGAACAGGAAGTGTGGAGAACACAGGGCAAGGACAAAACAGAGTGTGGTAGGGAAAGAGTGAATTTGCACGGCACAAAATAAATAATCTTTGCTGGGAGTTTTTGAAAAGGAGTAAAGGACGTTTAAAGAATAGTGGGGAGAAAAAAAGCAGGAAGAGGAGAAAAATCAGGGAAAAAAGCCAGCAAAACAGAGTGGTTTGGTACAGTGCCACATGGGATACACGAGGTCAGTTTGTTTGCTGTTATCTGTGTCATGTTCTGCTGTCACTGGCGATCTCCAGACAGCTCAGGCACTGTCACTGTCAGCTGTGCCAAGCCAGGCTGGGCAAAAATGGTCTCAGGAAAGATAAAAGGCAAAATTCATCCTGAATCTCTCCTTACACAACAACCTGTGGCTAAAATAGAAGGAAAATAAGCAGGATTTGGTACTTGCTAACAAAAATTTGAGTTGTATAGGAGGATTCTTGTATTGCAAGAAATTCCTCTCTGTGAGGGTGGGGAGGGGAAGGGATGGAATTCCCAGAGGAGCTGTGGCTGCCCCTGGATCCCTGGAAGTGTCCAAGGCCAGGTTGGAGCACCCTGGGATAGTGAAAGGTGTCCTTTCACATGGCAGGAGTGACACTGGGTGAGCTTTCAGGTCCCTTCTAATCCAGCCCATTCTATGATTCTTGATTTTTCCTGTAACATTTCATAGCTTTGCAGTGTTCCTGTAGTCCAGGGTCTGATATTCCCTTCCTTTAATCCCAGGATCAATAAAAAATAAGGCTGGAATTCAATGTACACTCTAATGGGATGGCTCCAAGCAGTTATGGGTGAGAACAGGAATAATCA
The DNA here is from genome assembly GCA_018697195.1 of Certhia americana. Taxonomy (NCBI): domain Eukaryota; kingdom Metazoa; phylum Chordata; class Aves; order Passeriformes; family Certhiidae; genus Certhia; species Certhia americana. The sequence continues at coordinate 1,192,333 of JAGMWU010000029.1, forward strand.
GCAGCCTGAGAAGGAAGAGCCAATCCCCTCTTCCTGCAAATCTTTTCCTTTCATGTTTGTGAACCCCCATTATTAAAATAATGATTCCTCAGCTAAAGACTCAGGATTCTCCTACCACCACAGTTCCTGCCACTGTTCTGCATTTCAAAAGAACAAATCTGTTCAAAATGGGAAAGAAGGATCTGGAGGAAGCATCAGCTGTGGAACAGGGTGAGCGCACTGGGGTTTGGAGGAAAAAGGATCCCTGGGCTGAAACAAGGTGTTAAATAAACAGATATTTAGGTTATTTTAATGTCTGTGGAGCCCAGCTATGGCTGTTACTAATTTAAAAGCACTTGGTGTAAACCCCTAAAAATTTCTCATCATTTCTGCCCCTCACAGAGGAGATGGGGGCACACAGGGGTGTCCCCATTCCACAGAAAACTCCTGCTGGCTTGAGAAATCAGGAGCAAAAATATTCCCATGAACTGGGTAGAATTGTAACAGACTCAGGCACATTTACATCCCTAATTAAAGGTGGGTCCCTAATTAAAAGTCCTGAGAATTCAAGAAAATAGTCCCAATTTCTTCAGCTGCTTTAGGATGTAGGGATTTATTAGGGCATGCTGTGGATAAAGATGGAGTGAAGAACTTGATGGGTGAGATCACAGCACTGGAGATGTTTTCCTGTACGTAATATATGGGATTTCCTTCATTATTACTCATGACTTAAGAAGGGACAGCAATTAGTGGATAATTGGGAATAACATCCAGGTACAAATTGCTCTTCCTCAGCACTTTGTGTCACTTGGAGCAAATCTTCCATTCTTTACTTGCCTCATAAATTCTTGATATCTCAGGGGGAGATATCTACTCAGTGCTTGTAGAGCTCTCCAAAACTTCCACAAACCTGGATATTTCCTCCTCAGCTTTTTAATATCATCTCTCCACTGGCATAGGCCTTCACAATGTTACTGATATGTCAAAAAGTCACATTTGAGAACGGGAGTAAGTGATGAAAGAGAGGCTTGATTGATAAAAGTAAAATCCCCAAAAGTAAATATCCCCTGTCTTGCTCAGCTCCATCACAGCTGCACTTCCTCAACACTGCTTGGTGCCTCCAGGACGGGAATCAGGCAAAATAATGGGAGTTAATTGCTCTCCTGGTGGATATTCAGTCACTGTGTACAGTGATATTGATCAGTGAAGGCAGGGCTGGAGCAACATTTCTGAGGTGAAATTCCTTCTTTGTGCAAAGAATGGAACAGAAGGACAAAACCACAGAAAAATTCTGGTTTGCCAGAGCCTCGGCACAAGAAGGGCTTTAAACAGAGACCTCCCAGCAAAAGGGAGCAGGGTGGGGTGCAGGGGAGCCTGGCTCATTTTCAATCCCATTTCTGTGCTGAATCCCAGCCTGCAGCCACATCTGCTGAGCCCGCAGGAGCAGGTGCCCTTGTAATGTGATCTGCAGGCTTTTAAACCTGTATTGATCAGCTGCAGGGCCTGATCCTATTGATTGATTGATTGTTTGGGGCCTGCAGCTGCACACTCCATCAGTGGACCAAAAAAAAGATGGACAGGGGAGCGGCAGCAATGATCTGATCCCCAAAGCACTGGTGGTGGGATTGGCTTCAGGAGTGAAATGAAACTTTAAATGGGACTCCAAATGACTGGACTGCAGGCAATTATCTTCTAGCCAGCTGCTTGATTCTATACATGATTTATCCTCTGGAGGCAGTTCGAAATCAGGAAAACATAATGAGAGCTACGCAACAGCTCTGAAAAACAAAGCAAGGTCAGGGGTCTGGACAGGCCTGAGACACTCCAATAAAAAGCATTTGGAAGAAAATGTATCATCAAATAGCTGGAATATGGCATGCTGGTAAAATAATAATCTAGATTGTCTAAAAAATATCAATAAATCTGGATTTTATTCCCAGCTTTTGGGAGGTAAGGATTAATTAGAGAAGCCTCAGAACCCCTTCATTTTGTTTTGCTCTCTAGGCTGGAATGTGGCTCTGCTGGTTAAAGAAAAAAAAAATCTGAATTATCTAAAAAAATCTCAATAAATCTGGATTTTATTCCCAGTTTTTGGGAAATAATTAAGGATTAATTAGAGCAACCTCAGAACAGTTGGTGTTTTGCTGTCTGGGCAGGAAGGGACTGTGTAGGGGAAGAGAACCTGGAGCCAGGACAGCTGGTGGATGTGTTCAGGTTTGGGGCTGTCACTGCAGAGCACTAAAAGTGCCTCCCTCCCCAGGGAGTGACAGGAGCCCGCACAGGGCTGGGTGCTCTGCCCCTCTCAAGGACAGCACCAAAACTGTGCCCTAACAGCACCCCCAAATATCCAACATAGTCTTATCCTGCTCCTTCCAATCCATGCCACACTTCCTGCTGGGTGCGAAGGTGACAGATCAGCCTCATTAAATTCAGGGTGAGCCCAGCAGGATCCTCCTGCTCAGCCGTTGTTGGGGCTGAAATCAGGAATATCCATCACATCTCACATCTGTCCCTCACCCAGACCCCATCCCCTGGTCCCCAGGAATAAAGGATGTGCTGACCCTTTAAGCCTTTTCCTTCTGGGTAGCCACAAATGGGGGAAGTGTCTTTGTTCATAATTCATCTCCCCCCATGGCCAGGGCTGAGGCCAGCAAATGGCATTTGCTAATGGTCCCTCCATCCCCCCATTCCTCATGGGCAGATAATACAATAGAGCTGATGTCTACATCCTTTAATAAATTGAATTAAAAATGTTGCAACAGCTGCACGTGGAATAGAATCTCCAGGCTCTTCAGCAGTAATTTATCACTTTATTCCTGGTTGTTCCAGGAAGTGCATCACAAAGTGGTGCAGATCTGGGGCACTGGATGAGACCACCCCTGCCTTACACCACAACCAGGCATAAATCCAGAGAAATCACGAACCTGGACTCTGTGGGGGTGCAGCTGGGGAGATTTTTGTCCTCTCCTTTTTTATTGGAGTCATTATTTATGTTCCATGAGAACTGGGGATATCTGTGGTAACAGTGGGGCTGAATTCAGGTCCCTACTCTGCTGTGGAAGTGCTCAGGAAGTTACCTACAGACATCTCTGATGCTGTTCCTAAAACTACTCCTGCCTGGATTTTCTGGAACAGGTGAAGATTTGTTCTTGTGTCAAAGCAGTAACACTGCCTGTCCAGGGAGGGCCTGATCCACAGAAATAAATCCCCAACCAACCTTGGGACCAAGTTAATTCCCTTGCTCTGACACCTTGAAACCAACAGGGATTTTATTTTAAAATAAAATAGCCCTGAGCAAGGCACAGATAATGACAGACTGTGTAATATCCGTAACAGCCTTTAAATGTTAATAAATTTAGCATTTTCTTTAACATTCCGATAGCCAGGCCCCGACTGTATTTCAGCCCATACTCCCTCCTTCACAGTGCAGTAGTTAATCAATTAAATCATTAATAATCATTCCATTAATAAACTCACCATTGATAACCTTCAGTGTTTTGTACTACAAAACACCCCAAGAGTATATAAAGCTTTCCCTAAATTGGGTTGATAAAGGCTGGAATAAACACAGCCTCTTCCATCTCCTGCTCCCCATGAAGGGCACTGGGAATGCTCAGGGATTTAACTGGGACCAAAGCCCAGCTTGGTCTGTCCATGGGATGATTTCCCCCCTCCCAGATCCCACTGTGCAGCAGGGGCTGCAGCAGAGGCTCAGATGGCAGATCTGCATCCCAATTATCCTGGGCATGGAAAGCCAATTTTGTGCCTTGTTGTGTAAATTCCTCCTGTAACAGGCTGGGGGTGCATATCTGGTGTAATAAGGAGCTGTCACTCTGCACATGATCACTCCAAAGGCTGGCACAGGGTAGGACACACACAGCATTTCCCATTTGGAAAGACACAGCTCGGATTCTGCACAGAATCAATATCAAACCATTAACACAAGGCACTAAGAAATGTCCCCTTTTGGGGTTCATTTTGCAGGGGTCTAATTTTGGAGCAGCTTGCGAGGAGCCAGCGGGTGCCTGTGGTGTTTTTAATGAGAAAATGTAACAGGAACATCCCTGGGAGCCACTGCCAGGGCCACTGAAACAATCTTAATAGCTAGCTGGGACAATTCAAATCTCCTTTGAAGCTGATTCATGTTTGTGATGCATCTTGAGATGTGCAGATGTAGAGCTCCAGAGCAAGACAATGTTTCCCTCTGTTATTATCATCTATAGAAACACCCAGTGAAATTAAATCACTGGGAAAACCTTGATGCTTCTTCTCCTCTTCATTTTCCTCTATCCTTTAATTCTATTTAATTGAAGAACCCTTACATTTCAGAAGCCTGGGTTTTAATGCTCCTTTTGGAGCTCCATGAAGTGTGGTAGGAATGAACTGCTCCCAAAGAAAGCTCTGAGGAATCAGTTCCAAATGTTCCTAAGGAGTTTATCAGCCCTAGAGACTTTGCTGAGGAGTGTGGGAGGGAGGCAGAGACACAGAGAGAAGGGAAGACCTGCACCTTCCCACACACTCCTTGGGAGTTTGATCAATCCCTCTCATGCTGCTCAGATGAAATCCTGCTGTACCTGCTGTAACACAGACAATTCTGTCTGGAGAAACAACTCGATAGAAATTACAGGGCTGAAGAAAAGGGATTTCCTGATTCCAAGCCCCCCACTAAATCTCTGAACTCCAATATTCACCCTCCACCACCACATCCCCCCCCAGCAGAGCATGTTTGCACGGATTTAAAAGAGGGAGTAATGACTATGCGAGAAAATTCCAAGGAAAAAGGATTTTCCTACACCTCACCAGCAGCTCATAAAAATCCAGAATTTCAGAGCTCAGGAACAAATTTTTAAGTTCAGTGCTTGTAAAAAATTCTGGAAGTCGTGCTCCCAAAGGAGTCAGGAGTTGGGCTGGGTGAGATTTTGAGCCAAGGATGATGGGTGAGATTTGGATAAGATTTACAAATGCCAGGATCAGAGATCAGGTTTTTACATGTGTAGCCATGGTGCCCTGCTGCTCCCATGGATTTTCCTTTCTGTAGGGGAGATTTCAGGCCAAGGACTGGCCTTGGCCAGTCCTGAAATTGAGGACAAACTGGATTGTAATGGTTTGTCAAATGGTAAAACGTTTCTTTTTGCATCTATTTCACCATTTTAAGCAGTTTACAGATATTTACTGTGTGATCATCATGGAAAAAACTCGTAAAAATGAACGGTGTTAAATACAGAATTTTCTAAGTACTACATGGGGTTAAATACTACAGAAAGAGGATAAAAAAGTCACTATATAAACTTCAGTACATTGTATAAATCTACAAGTGCTCTGGAAAAAAAGGTGCATTATCACTTAATTAAAAACTTTGTCATAGGAAAAAAGACAACTGTGCAATAATGCTTACCATTATTGCATTTCAAAATAAAATATGGGAAGGCAAAAGAGATTCTAAAGCAAAATTTAGGCTTGGGGGTTTTTTCTTTTGAATATTATATATAAAAATTATGAACAAATGAATGTAGGATTTAAAAATAGAGCTGGAGGTAATGAATGATCCACAGAATCCCAGGCTGGTTTGGGTTTGAAGGGACTGTAAATCCCACCTCATTCCAGTCCCTGCCATGGGCAGGAGCCTTCCCCTGGACCAGTCTCCTCCACGCAGCCTGGCCTCAGTGCATCTTTCCCCTTCCCATTTCCTCCAAAGCTGCACACTGGACAATTTCTGAGAGTTTTACTGAGCTCTTTTGCAGGAATCCCGGAGGAAGAAGAGGTTAAAGGAGCAGCTTGTACAGCAGGCAGTGCAAAGCAGCAGCAGAGAGCTTTTTATTGCTGCCAATTCCTGCAAGAAATGAAAAAAATCAAGTTGTCTTCAGCCCAGCCCTTCTTCCAAGAAGTGCCAGTGATGGAGAAACATTGCTGACTCATTCAGTGCCCGGGAGGGCTCCTTTAAAGAAAATTGCTGCAGTATTCTCTGTGTGCATCAAAGATTATTGCCGCTTTCCAGAGGAACGGGAAGATTCATTACCGAAAGAGAAAGGATGCAGCAGCACCTCATGGCAGCGGCAGCCGTAGATCTTTATTTTAAAGCCATGATTCCTTTTGACTGGGACTGGGAGAAGGGAGGGAACCGAGAGAGGAAGAGAGAAAAGAGAAACAAAAGTCAGGTCGAGGGAGAAGCATGAGCTGTCTCCATCATTGTCACTGCGGGAAAGGCTCGGGCGGAGGAGCTGCGGGTGTGACTCAGCATCCTCCTCCTCTTCACCATCCTCCTCCTGCGGCAAAACGGGGCCGGGGCACCGCCTGCCCTTCTCCAGCGACAATCCCTGCGGGACAGACCCCGGTCACGCCAGAGCCTTTCCCATGACAGCTGCTCCACCCCCGCCCCAAAAATCTGCCTTCCAAAGCCACCCCTGTCACCCCGGGGAAACTCTGAGGCCCTTCCCAGGGTCTGGCTCCAGGAAAAGCATCAGCAGAGCTGGGATGGTCCTATCTTCCTGCAGGGAGAGCATCAGCAAAGCTGGAGCGTTCCAGGTCCATCTGCAATCCAGGGAGACCACCACCCTCCCTGGAATCCGCAGCAAATGCTGTTCAATCCCACTCTGCCATTTCACCTCCCACTCATCAAGAGCAGCTGATCACTCTTGCCCTGCCTGCACCCCTCCAAATTCTCACAGAATTGGAATTGATTTAATAATTGTCACGGGAGCAAAAAAAGGGGGGAAATGGGACAAATTCCTTGACCCACACACCTGAGGCTGCTCTTCTGCAGCAGCAACACAGGAAGGTGCAAGTGAGACAAGCACCTGCGTTTGTTTTTTCAGGGGTTTGAGGGCAGATGAGGAACTTGATCCCAGAGGGGAACCTGGGCTCTTCCCACTCCTGCTGCAGGGCTGGGCCCAGCTCCTGCAGCCTGGACGTGGTGTGGAGAAGCACTTGGTGCCCCCAGGCTTTGCTGTGTGTCACTGCTTGGGAAAGGTGTTAGGAGTGAGCGAGAAGAACCCCAAGGCTGCTACAAAACCCACTCTTGCTTTTCCATCTGTTCCCATCCTACCTCTCTATTCCTTATTTAACACCTTCCTCCTGTTGTTGATTTGGGGTGTAAGTGGATTTTTTCCCCTCTCATCCAATTTTACCTGGCCCCTTCTCTCATTAAAAACCAAACCACCTTCCCTGGGCCAAAACTCTTCTGCTCCCATAGACATCCCAATCCTCTTGCTGCAGCATTCTTGGCTCATTTGGGCGAGTTTTATGTTGTATAAAACACAAACTGCAGCTCTCAGGGTGAGACCTGGAGGTGCTAAAAGCCTATTTAATCCTCTGGAAGTTGGGGCACAGCAGGAATTGCTGATGGAAAAGGGAAATCAGCTTTTTGCAGCCCTTCCCTGGCTTGCAGCAGTTCTGCTGCTGGCCAAAGGCAGCCTGGAACACCGGAGCTCCTCCTTTCTGCGGGACTCTCCTCCTCTCTCCCTCCCTTCTCCTCTCCCTTTCAAGCTGGTGCAGCATTGAACTTTTGCCAGGAACTGGACCTGCTGCAGAAGCAGCAGCAGCTTTCCAGAGGGAGGAGGGAACAGACAGGTGGAGTACTTGCTCTCCCTGGGCTCCTCTTGACAGCAGGGCTCTTCTCCCTCTTCCTCAGAACATTCACAAATCCCTGGGTCTCACCAACACATTTGGAAAAAGAAGAGGAAACTACCAAGGGCTCCTGCAAGAGAGCTTCCCATGTTTTTCTACTGGAAAAAGGCCAAATCCCTCTTTCCCATGTCTCCTTCCTCCCTAAGGATGCAGAGACACTTAGCTCAAGGTTTGCCCTGGGGTTGCATCTGCCTCTGGTGCTCTCCTGACACCCTGGATCTCCTGCAGGGGGTTTTCCCCTCAAAAAGTTCAGCAGAAGGAGTTTCTGTTCTCTCTCTGCTCTCCCTTATCCCCTAAATTGCTGCTGCCTGGGGGAGAATTCCCAGAAAAAGATGCTGGAGGAGCCCCAAATTCCCGAAGCTTTTCCCCAGAGACCTGCAAATCCAGGATTAACCCTTGCTGCATCCTTTTCCTTCCCCTCCCACAGCATCTCCCAGCTCCATGCAGGCTGCTCTGAGCACGACCAGCTCGAGAGGGATGGGAAGCCCAGATTTGGTCACTCTTCTCCAACCTAAATGAAATCTGCAGGAGGTTTTTGGTTGGGTTTTTTTTATCCCTCCTCTGAGCTCAGTGGCTGCCTCCTGTTTAATTCACCATCTGCATTTCCATCAGGAATAACTCCCCCCTTCCCCTTGGCTGACCCCCAGCTCTTCCAGACACACACCTGGAAGAAACAGCCCCAAAATGCACCTGCACCTGCCTGTGGCTGGGCATTTGCACCCTCCTGGCTGTGCAGGAGCTCCTCCTCCTGCAGCCAGAGCATCCACCCAGCTTCGTTTCCTTAAAACAAATATTCAGGTGTTCCCAAAATTAAAGGTGATTTTAGTGACAGGAACAGCCCAGGTTGTGCCACTTGTGTGCTCAGATTAGTGGGAAGCAGCACTGCCACACTCCTGAATCAAATCCAGCAGAAGGAGTATGACAACTTTACAGAGATGTCTCTGGGGAACAGGAAAATTTCCTCTTTTCTCTCTTCACCTGCAAACTCAAAAGAGAAAGGAAGATGGAAAACAAGTTGCTTGTAGCAAATTACAAAAAACAAAATGAAACAAAACCCCCCAAAAAGTATTCAAGAAATTGCTTTCCATAGTGTGCATAAAGTCAAACATCTTTTCCTGATATATAAAAATTTAGCTTGCAATCATAAAAAGCAATTTTGAAATCTTCTTCCCAGTACTTCAAAACTGCAGCTTGTACAAAATCCTCCCTGAAACCTTTTAAAGCCCATTTCCCCTCAGCTAACAAACCCCTATCCTAACTCACCACGAAGTGCCATCTCCAGGGTTTATTGTTATTGCCACACACTGTAGAGAGACATCAGTCGTGTAGAGACTGTAAGGGCACAAATTTTGAGAGAGAGCCTGCAGTGAAATTAGGGAAACAAAGCTGGGAAGGGAAATGTTCAGCAGAAAACTGAGACACCAAAGCTGCTGCTTTCCAGAGCAACTGTGAAGGCGCGTGAGAAGTGACTGACTTGCCCAAAGTCTTCCTTCAGTCTGGTAACAACCATTTTTGGGGTGTCTATGGATGTAAATCAGCTTTTCTCAGGATAAGAGAGGCCTTCTCAGCCTCTGAACACCAAGGAAGCTTTTCCCAAAACCACACAGGAGTTTTCTCTAACACAGAGCCAGCTCATGACCCCCCCAGCCCTTCTGAGATGTCACAGAGAGATGCAAACATCTCCTTCTCAATAACACAAAGAGCTTCAGGTTTTTTATCCTCTACCAGCTGAATTTCCAATAATTCCAGCCCAAAGCACAGAACTGGGAGAGAGAACTTTGGCTGGATATATAATGCACATGTAGCAACTCAAATCATGGCACAAAACACTCCTGTTTGATGATTCAGTGAATTCCTCACTTGAAACTCTTTGCTACAATCTCTTCTCTCCTGGTTATTTCTTCCTCCCATCACTTTATCACTTTGGTACGTGTATCCCATTAAAAGAGCTTTGTCCAGGGCATGGAACCACTGCAGTGCAGTGCTCTGGGTCAGGGAGCTCTCCCAGCTTTTCCAGAGGTCATTCCAGCTGCACCAGGCACAAACCAGGGAGAATCTACCCCAAAACCTTCCCCTGCAAATCAACAATGCTGCCCAGCTGCTTTATTGTTTACTGGAAGGTGAAACAGGACCTTCCCTGCTTCCTTCAGCTTTAAAATGTCATTTTACTGCTGCACAAACAGCTACTCATGGATCCCATAGGGAGAAGCAGGAAAATGGGAAATAAATGTTAAATCTGCCTCATCCTTCCCAATCCCCATCCTGTTCTCTGCAGCCCCAGCTCAGGTGCCTTGTCCTGCCTCAGGACAAATGGCCAGGTAGTTCTCCTGGAAAAGCAGAGTTAAAGCCATTTCCAGGCATTTCTGATGGCCCTGTTTGGGAATCAGCAAAACCTTGAAGATTTAGCTCTGATTTTTTGCTGTGGAGGCCTCAAAACTGCAGTCCTTGCACTGCTGGAGGAATTTCACCACATTGCAATGGGCCAGCTTGGGAAATGCCCCACAATTCAAGTCCCAGCTCGCTGTTAGTTAATTACTGATGCCAAGTGAAGTTATTTCAATAATACATTTCTTTTCTATAAAAGTCAAATTGATGCTGTAATTTCTACCAACCTGAAGGCTTTTAAAGGGTCTAAAATTATCACAATGCAAGTGCTGGAATACTAAAAATACTGAATATCCTTATGGTCTTCTCCAGAAAAATAGGCTCTGAACTCCTTTTGGCATCAGGTAAGTCTGGAGGAAACACCCTGGGAATGGGATTGGACAGAGGGAAAGATTGTGGGAAGAATAATGAATGTACATTTAACAAACCAGAAAAATATGATTATGATGGTCAAGCCAACTGAAAAGAATTGGTAAAGATATATTCATGTGAACATGATTAAAGGATCCAAATAAAATGCCTGAAATAGAAGTTTTTACCATTTAAGGTTTTATCAAGGGTTATAGAAAGGACTAAGAGATAGAGATGTTGAAAGGGAAAAAAAGGAAAAACTCAACTGCAGTTTAAGTGGAAGTGAAGCATTTGTCAAAAAAATTGCACAGAGACAAACATATAAAAATATTTCTCTCAAAAAATTGCAAAAATTAAACCCAGCAACTCCTTATCTTCACTTACCAGTAGTGCCAATAAAACCACTGATTTTCCCAGTAACCTCTGCTGGGAGAACCTCTCATCCAGGCTGGGTAATTTACAATTTAATCTTTGCTTCAGAGTGGTGCAAAGGCCTTTTCTCTCCAGAAGGAGAAGTTCCAGGGATGAAATAGCTGAAATGGAGATGAGTAATTGCAGACCTCTGCAAACCTTTCAATTAAGTGATGATATTAAAATAAACCCAGAGTGATGGAGGTGATTCCTATTCCATCCCACAGAAATCCTGGACTCCCATCCCTAAGGAAGCCACCAGGAATGTGCAGCCTGCAGGGAGGGCTGGGGTGGGAGGTGAAATGCTTTGGCTGCAGAATTCAGGGATTTTTATTCCCAGACTGCAGAACTGAGCACATCAGCTGCCTTGAGCCACCTCACTGCAGCAGAGCTCTCCCAGCTTTATTTCTCCCTGAGATCTGTGTTTTATGGGCAGCAGCTCACGCCAGACTGGGAAATAAAGGGATTTTTACATCTTCCCAATGAATGCTTTTCATTTGTGAATGTGGGGAGATGATTCGCTCAATCCAGGGTGGCTTTGTGAACACCCTACGTGGATTTTGTTGCTGCCTCTGCAGCAAGGGGAAAGAATATCCCAAAGACTGAAAAAACGGAATTATTTAATTATTATATTTTTAATAATTATTTTATTATTCATAATAATTATTTTATTATTATAAGAGAAAGTATTCCTCAGCTGTTCATCCCCTTTCTGTGACCAAAGGAAGTACATTATGGAATTCTCTGCTTCAGCTCCCTGCAGATAAAACCACAACTCTAAAATCTCTCTGCTTTTTAATTGTCCATGCAGTCCACAAACAAATGCTCTTTTGGACCCATGTTTTATCTTTATTTTTATTCAAACAAACAAATGCTCTTTTGGACCCATGTTTTATCTTTATTTTTATTCAAACGAATATTTTTGGAAGGAAATGGAGTCTCTGGCTGCATTATGAGTCTTCATGTGTTCTCAGCTGTGTTGTAAATGTAGTTTTCTCTCTTTGCCCTGTCACCAACAGGACTAACTTCAGCTGGCACAGCAAAAATGGGAAAATAGGGAAATATTCCACTGCATCCCTCTGAATATTGCTGCTGCTATGAGGATCCAACTCCCAAAATATGAGGGATGTTAAATTTCTCCTGTTGAACCAGCTGCACTTGTTCAAGCACATGTTCCTTCAGCACCCAGCCCTCAAACAATACCACAAAAATAGAATTATTGTTAGACACCACTTAAATCTTTGCAGCAGGGATGGGGCGGGTTACCAGAGCAGCTTTTTAGGACACAACAAAGCTCAGCTCAACAGAGATCATCAGGTGGCATTAAGTGGGGGGCTCCAGGGAGGCCTAAATTCAGCTAAAATCCAGTTCATGGTGTGGCCCTGGAGCTGTTTGGTCCAACCTTTGCTCCTCACACAGGCAGAAACCCAATTAAAGTAATGAGACTTTGCAAATTAATAAATTATCTTCTTCCAAACGGGTGGGAAGGTTTATTCAGGAGTTTTATTTGTCCGGACAAACTGCCCCATCCCTGGAAGTGCCCAGGAAGCGCTGCCTGGAAGGCCAGGTAAGGTGCCCTGCCCATGGCAGGGGGTGGAAAAAGATGGTTTTTAAGGTCCTTTCCACCCAAATCACTCCAGGATTTGGCCCCAAACCCCCTCAGTTGATGTTTAATTGCTGGAACCAAAAGCAGAACATCCATTTAATTGATTCTTGGAGATAAGAACCAACCCTGAGATCTGCCATCAGATGTTGTGGCCTAGTTTGGAGGCCTGATCCAACAAGTAAACAAAGCTAATTAATGAATCTTCTAATTAAGCCCTGACAGAGCTCAGATGAAAGAATTGGCTGCCTGCTTCCTCTGGCTCCTGTAATCAAGAGACAGAACAAACTCGAACAAATTGCTGCTACTGTGTTCAGAAATTGGTGTAAATAATAATAAAATAATGAAAGCTGCCCAGGCACTTGCTGTATCTGGCACCAACAAAGCAAATAGTGGTTCAAAGGAGATAAACACTTATTTGCATTTCTTCTGAGTCTCCCAGAGAGTGTAGTTCAGTCCTTGCAGACAAAATGCTGCTTTGGTTTGGAAATTCTTGTGAGTGTTGCCTCATATTAAAAGGACTCTTTGGAATATAGGAAGAGGAATTCCTAAAATGTGAGATTTTGTTCCAATTCATTAAAATAGATCAGAGCATTTTCTTTTTGCCTCTTTTAATTCAACTCATCCAGAGATTTTGATATAATTTTAGACAAATACACAAGACTTGACATCAGAGCTATTGAACGTTTTTAGCAGTGGGAATGCCTGATTACCCACTCCCTCAGAGCTGGGCTTTCATGAGGTAGAAATAATTTTTTCAAAAAAGAAAAAACAATGTTTGTGCTTTTTTTTTTTTTTAACTCAGGACTGCTTGATTTCTGTGTAGATCCCAACTAAGCAGGCACAGCTCCGTCTGTGCTTCTGCAACAAAAGCAGAAGCAAACAATGAAGGCTCCACCCAAAATGTCCCTGTTGCAGTTTCTGATGGGAAATTTTTCAATTAAAAGAGGAAAAAACTGCAAACCCCACCAGAGTTCACTGGGTGTGTTCAGGTAATTTCCTGGTGCTCAGTGAGGCCCCAGCACAGGGCTCAGGTCTGAGCCTTTCCTTGAGGAAATATCAGTTGCAGGTCAGGATGTGTGATTTATGGATGCAGCAGAGGAAAAAGAATGAACAGGAATGTTTTGCCAAGGAGTTGCTGCTTTTCCTTGGGCAACAGTGGGATTTGGGTTGGAATGGTTTGGGTCAGGAGGGACCTCAAAATTCATCCAGTGCCACCTCCTGCCATGGGCAGGGACACCTTCCACTATCCCAGGCTGCTCCAACCTGCCCTTGGACACTTCCAGGGATGGGGCATAGTTACCTTTTCATTTCTGCATCATCCCTCAGAATAATTTGCATTATTTAGGTCACCAGGGGCAAATCCATCAGGGGCAAAGGGGGACAATGCTGAGCTGATGCAGATGAGACAAGTGGCACAGGCCACTCAATCCTGGCTGGAACCAGCCCTGCTTTATCCCCTTCCTCTGTTCACTATATGGATTTTTCTAATAGTAACACATCCAGGGGCTTTATTATCCTCTGCATTATGCAGAAAGTAACAAAAGGGAAACAAAGGGAATTATGGAATTCCTGTCCCTGGAAATACAAGTTTGGGGAGCAGGATGCCTTCAGGAGTGGCTTTCTTTTCCTTGGAGTACCAAAGCTCCATTCTCATCCTGAGTCCCACAGAGGTCCCACAATGCAGGGCTGTCTGCAGATACCCATCCTCCTGGCACATAGCAATGGGTTTTCCACTCAAAAAAAGAAAATGTGAAAAGCAATATTAACAGCTTACAGTTACAAGGCTTGTTTTGCTGGGATCTGAAGCACAGTGGTTTTTACAAGCTGAGGCACATTCCTTTCTTAATACATGGCATGATAAATGATAGCATTAGTAATAAAATCTTGTGTTCAGGTTGCTGCAGGGCAGATTAGCATAAATCCATTGGCATGAAACAAGGTATTTCAGTTTGCAGGAACTGAGCATCCCAGAAAATATCAGCTCCCTGAATCCCTGACCAACATGCTGGGAATGCTCTGCTCTACAGTGTCTCTATTCCTCATTTCTTCCCATTTCAAGCCCAATCTCTGCTAAAGATGAAACAGATTAGCACAGAAAGCTCTACCTGCGCTTCTCTCCTTTGCATATTCTGAATAATGAATGGCTGCTCTGACATGCATGAATGCAGCCACAACTCGAATTTAAAAAACAAATGGTGAATAAAAATCGAGGCAGAAGCTGGGCTTGCAGTGCTGGCTGCTGAAAGCAGCTGCACTGATTTTCAGGAGGACTCAGTAGTTTTGCAGAATAAAGACTCTTAGCAGCTCTGCTAGGAGATAAATGACACTTAAGCCTTTATGAGCTCTTGGTACAATTCATTCAATCCAGACTGAGCTCAGATGAGCAGGGACTGCAGCTTTCTACCAGCCGTTGCCCTTCACAGCTCAACGATCCTCATATTTAAATACCCTGAAACTTATGGAGAAGCTGTCACACAACAGATGATGTTCTGCGTGAGGTCACTGGCAAACAGTGGGAAATACATTAAATCCACCCTGGTCTACCTTTCCTAAAAGGCTGCTATTAAACAAACATGTATTTGTGCCAGAAATACTCAATTACTACTGCAATTACTGACAGGGACATTAATTCATACATGTTACCAAGTCCTTCTCCTTTCTTTGGGAAGCACCTCAGCATTTTTGTGGTATTTGTCTAATAAAAGCCCCCCAATCTTTACTGACTTTTATTCCTTCCTTGAGAAAACTTTCAAGAGTCTGTTTTGTGATATATTTGCCCTTCTGACTCCAAGAGGTGAATTCTCATTGTCTTTTTGAGCCTCCCATGCAGTCTGTGCTCAATACATCTCTAATTAGCCTCTGATAAATCTCTACTACATAAATACTGCTTTGTTTTAATCAACCAGTGGTAATAACCTGGCCCAGAGGTAGCTGCAATGCAGCTGTCCAATTTAATCTCTGTATTAGCCAGATTAGACAAGGATAAATATCCTGTCTCTGTGATCCATGTCTCAGACAGACTAGGCTCCAGGGAATCTCAAGGAATCAGGTATCAGTGTGTTCTGCCAGGACTGAGAACCACCCTGTGTCTGCTGCTGCTTTCGTGTAATGAAAGAACAAATAACACAGACAGGCTTCCCCAAGGCCAGGTTGGATGGGGCTTGGAGCAATCTGGGACAGTGGGAGGTGTCCCTACCCATGACCAGGGTGAGACTGGATGGGCTTTAAGGTGCCTCCCAACCCAGCCCATTCCATGATTCCATGATCCTGCCTGGTTATTAGGGACCACTTATAACAAAGGATGTGGGGAGGATGCAAGTGCTCAAAGAGCATTCATGCCTTGTGAAAACTGCAAACTGAAGGGAAAAAAATATACTGTTCACACTTCTGGGGATTCTGAGTTGCAGCCAGTGTTGGGTTTCCCCAGCCACACCAAGGCAACCTCAGCCACAACACGGGCTTTTCAGCACATTCCCAAAGCTTCTGCCAGGGCAGCTGTGGAGAAGCAGGGCGGGGGTGTTAAACACAGCCTGGGCGAGTTGGGGGGGGTGCAGATAGACCTGAGGGGAGCTGGATCTGAACGGGACAGAGGTGGGCCAGAAGGGGGGGCCAAGAGATGCCCCAGGAGTGTCCGAGGATGCGCCCAAGTAGGGCTGAGACAGTGCTGAGACAGTGCTGAGACGGGGCCAAGCCGGGGCCATTCCAAAGTGGGCCGGTCACAGCCCACAGCTGGTCACAGCTGTCCAAGCATCCCTTCACTACTGTGATGCCCGGAGCTGTCCAGGCTCGTGGAGGAGGTCCGGCCCGTGCCGCTCAGGATATTACAGCAGTCAGAGAATGCCTGGACCACTCCGGGCGTCACCTCACCGCGGCGATGTCGCCGCGCCCCGCCCCGTCCCCGCCCGGAGGCCGCTCCGCCCGCCCTCCCCACGCATAAATATCTGTGTGCGGGCAGCGCCCACCGCAGAGCAGCCGCCGGAGCTCCCGCAGCCATGAGCTCGTACGGCTACGACCCGTTCTTCCCGTCCTACAAGCGGCGCTACGCGGAAAGTCCGCGCATCCATGTGTCGGTGCGCAGCGGCGGCGGCTTCGGCTCGGCGCGCTCCGCGTACTCCAGCCTGTCCGCGCCCGTGTCCTCCGTGTCCGTGCGCCGCAGCTACGCCACCTCCAGCGCCTCGGGCTCGCTGCTGCACTCGGTGGACAGCCTGGACCTGAGCCAGGTGGCCGCCATCAGCAACGACCTCAAGTCCATCCGCAGCCAGGAGCGAGCGCAGCTGCAGGACCTCAACGACCGCTTCGCCTGCTTCATCGAGCGCGTCCACGAGCTGGAGCAGCAGAACAAGGTGCTGGAGGCCGAGCTGCTGGTGCTGCGGCAGAAGCACGCCGAGCCCTCCCGCTTCCGTGCGCTGTACGAGCAGGAGATCCGCGAGCTGCGCTTGGCCGCGGAGGAGGCGACGAGCGAGAAGCAGGCGCTGCAGGGCGAGCGGGAGAGCCTGGAGGAGACGCTGCGAGGGCTCCAGGCTCGCTACGAGGAGGAGGTGCTGAGCCGCGAGGACGCGGAGGCGAGGCTGCTCGAGGTGCGCAAGGGCGCGGACGAGGCGGCGCTGGCGCGGGCGGAGCTGGAGAAACGCGTGGACAGCCTGCTGGACGAGCTGGCTTTCCTGAAGAAGGTGCACGAGGAGGAGCTGGCCGAGCTGCAGGCGCAGATCCAGTACGCGCACCTGTCCGTGGAGATGGACGTGTCGGCCAAGCCCGACCTGTCGGCCGCGCTGCGCGACATCCGCGCACAGTACGAGAAGCTGGCGGCGCGCAACATGCAGAACGCCGAGGAGTGGTTCCGCAGCCGCTTCACCGTGCTCAGCGAGAGCGCAGCCAAGAACACGGACGCCGTGCGCGCCGCCAAGGACGAGGTTTCCGAGAGCCGCCGCCTGCTCAAGGCCAAGACGCTGGAGATCGAGGCCACCCGCGGCATGAATGAGGCGCTGGAGAAGCAGCTGCAGGAGCTGGAAGAGAAGCAGAGCGCGGATATCTCTGCGCTGCAGGTGATGGGATGGGGGCTGGAAGGGTCCCTGCAGGGGAGAAGGGTCGGGGTCCCTCAGGGGAGAGGATGATGGGGTGTGTAGGGTTCTGTAGGTTAGGAGAAGTTGGGGTTTGAAGGGCTCTGCAGGTGAGGAGATGATACGATTTGCAGGGTTCTGCAGGTGACAGGGACCAGGTTTTACAGGGTTCTGTAGGTGAGGGGTTTCAGGGTTGTCTGGGCTCTGTAAGTGAAAGGATGGATGTTGGGGTTGAAGGGTTCTGCAGGTGGAGTGATGGATGTTGGGATTTGAAGGATTCTGCAGGTGAGGGGGTTCACGGTTTGCTGGGCTCTTCAGGTGATGGATGTTGGGGTCTGCGGAGTCTCCTGGTTTGTGCTGTGCCCATGTTGCATATAAGGCATCCTAAAATCACAATGCAGAATGCCAAAGAGCTATTAAGCAGGCTGTGGTGTGGAAATACAGACCCAAATCTGGATTTGAATTGCCAAAATCATCCCAGAGATGGGGACGTTGCTTCTGGTACTGCTTATCTAAGTACCAGGTGTGAGGTGCTACAAAATCAGAATACAAAATGCCCCTGATAAAGCCCAGTAACATGTGTCCCTGTGCTGATACAGACTGAACTATACTGTACCAAAAAATCATGGAATCATAGAATATCCCAGGTTGGAAGGGATCCACAAGGATCATTAATGGATATCCCTAACCTAAAATTAGAAAAAGCACATAGAGGTCAAAATCAAATTGAAACAATAACCAAATTTCAGGCACGCTTTAGCACTCGGGTAGCAGAAAATTGGGCTCTGTGTGTTAAATAGGGCTGGAATAATGTGGAGTAAAAAACCTGCCAGGAAGGTGTTAAATGATGCTTTTTGGCTGAGGGTGGAGTGGGAGCTGTGTAGTGTCTGTCTGCTAGAGTAGATTAAGTTAAAAATACTGGAGTAATCACAAATTACTTGTGATTATTGCTAGACTTGAGAGAACAGAATTTTATACTGTCAATATTGTTCCATCCAACAGGATACAATCAACAAATTGGAGAACGAGCTGAGAACCACAAAGAGCGAGATGGCCCGGTACTTGAAGGAATATCAGGACCTGCTCAATGTGAAAATGGCCCTGGACATTGAAATTGCAGCTTATAGGTATGGTGGGGGATGTATTAATGAGCCAGATGCAGTTCCCATTCTCTTCAGAAGAATTCAGGTTATTTATCATTCCCCCAGCAGAAATTTTCATAGATTTGTGGTGTAGTTTAATCAGCCACAAATGGCATATGCATATGCATTCAGAATTTTTGGCTTGGCAATAAATGATCTCAGTTCTCTATCCTTGCAGATAAAAGTACCTGTTCTGTACTCAGGGAAGAGATTTTGTATCGATGGAATTCCTCAATACAAATGGCTCATTCTCAAAACGGAAAATCCTTCAAATGCCCTCAAGAACAGGGTTTTTCCTAACTTTTAAATCTACAAGTTAAATATTTTCTAGTAGAAATGCAGCTAAATACTTGTGATGTTTTGGCTCAGATACTGAGAGATTTCAATGCTGGAACAGAATTTCTGTGGAAGCCACAAGGGGGAATACTGCGAGAGCAGCTCCAGACCTTGTCTGACAGCTCAGCAGCAAATTGTTACAGCTGCACTGCTCTGTGCAAGCTGCAGGGTGGCAAAATACACCTCTAGCTTCACTTGCCAGAGTGACCTGGTTCTACAGCAGTTTTGCTGTTCCTTCCAACAAGGAAAATTAGTAATTCACCCACAACGGACACATCTGAATAAACTATTCCAAGAAAATAGGGTAGCACTGGCACAAAGTGCAAAACTAGCCCTTAATTAATAACCACAAACGCAGTCTGCAGGGCTTGTGATGCTGGTTGTGCTGCAGCACAACCAACTCCTTTCTCCTTGCTTTTATTTTTCCCTGCTAGGAAACTGCTGGAAGGGGAAGAGACCCGGCTCAGTTTCACCAGTGTGGGCAGCATCACCAGTGGCTACAGCCAGAGTGCCACCACCTTTGGCAGGTCTGCCTACAGTGGCCTCCAGTCCAGCTCCTACCTGATGACCACCCGCTCCTTCCCCACCTACTACTCCAGCCACGTCCAGGAGGAGCAGATTGAAATCGAGGAAACCATCGAGGCTGCTAAAGCAGGAGAAGCCAAGGCAGCTCCTGCAGAAGAGGGTGAGGAGGAGGAGAAAGAGGAAGGCGAGGAAGAAGCAGGAGAAGAGGCTGAAGAAGAGGAGGAAGGTACTTATTTTTAAATCTCTTTTATTCATGCTGCACTCTGCTCCTATGGGATAAACCCCAGAAATCCGAATGATTCAATCTAATGATTAAAGCTCTTTCCTTTTCTACTCCCATGAGTCACATGGTGGTAGGGTTAAGGTTAGGGTAAGGTTAAGGTAGGGTTAAGCACATGGAATTTACCAGGGAAGTCTGAATATTTAATGGAAGATAAGGTCAAGTGTTCAAATAAGGCAAATTATAGGTTTCCAAAAATCCCAATGATAATGTTCAGATGTTATAGACATCCTCAAAAAGAAGGACCAAGGACATCCTGAGCTAAATATGAATTCCCAGAGAGCAGCCCAAGGTAATGGGAACATCAGCTGATGTGTGGGGCTGGAATTACTGGGTTCAGTGCATGGCAACATCACTTCTCTGCAAGGCATTGGTGGCCACTGAACTATGAGAGATTCATTAATGTAAAGTTTAAATTTTTTTAAAGTGAAATTAAAGCTAAAAAGCCAATTGGAGAGCAGTGAAAGACAATTCAAGTCTTTGGATAAGACTTGTAGCGCTGAGTCCAGAACTGAAATTTTTCAAGGCCATGATTTGTATTTATGAAGTATTTCACTCCCCCTGAAACGCAGGAGAAATTGGTTGTGCAGCTTTGCTGTAGCTGGCTGCCAAAATGTGTGGAGTTGAAGGGGATTCCCATAGAACTGGATCAGGAATTGTACGTGGATGTGAAATATTTTTCTGTCCTTCAAAGGTGCTAAGGAGGAATCAGAAGAAGCCAAAGAGGGTGAAGAAGAGGAAGGAGAAGGGGAAGAAACAGCAGCAGAAGAAGGGGAGGAGTCCCAGGAAGCTGCTGACGAAGCTGTTGAGGAGGAGAAGGAGGAGAAGGAAGAGAAAGAAGCAGCAGGAAAGGAAGAGAGCGAAGGCAAGAAGAAGGCTTGATCTGAGGGCAGCTTTCCATCAGAGCCAACGACTGACTGAGCTCCAGCTGCAGTCTCACCTATTTAATTCAGTGACCACTGAGGTTCCAGTTCATGATTATGATGTTTCTCCCTGTGCAGAGTCTGAGTTTGCTTGCAGAGCACCCAAGGCTTGCTCCCCGAGTGCCGCATGGTTCCACGTACGAGTTCAGGGCTTCTGTCTTTCCTGGGTGACCCAGAACCTTAACATTTAATGTGGGGGGGGAAATAAGTGGTGGGAATGAAAGGTTACCTTTAACTTGCATTTAAAATAATTCTGGAAACGGTGGGTGGGGGAAATGATGGAGGCTTCATTAAGTATGTGCAATAAAGCAGTCAATAAAGTTCAGAAATGCTTACACGGATTCCTGGTGCATGCCCTGTGTCACTGATGGCCTTGAAAGGGTGATAAAAGGGTTTATCCCACTCGTCTTGTGAATGAGAAGTGGGAAAAATCTCTTGGGGGTGTAAAATTTCACGCATTTTATAAAAATAGCTCGGTGGCTGGGATGGGTCTCACCGGCTGAGGGTGCAACAAGCACAAGCTCCCTTCTGAAAACTGGGAAATTTATCAAAGCAGTACAGAGGGGAAAAGCAAACGTGGCTGTTAAATTGTGTCAGGAGGTTGTTCAGTGTCTGGGGGATCAGTGAGGAGAGGGAAAAACAACTGAGGGTGTAGGTGAGGCTTGGAGCAAAGAATATCTTCAAAAATAACGTTAAAATCAAAATGTGATGAGCAGTTAGAAGGATTGATGGTGTGGGGGAAGGAGCTGCCTCTCTCCCCCAGGTGCTGTCTGAACTCAACCCTCTCAGGGCTGCAGAGGCTCATTTTCTTCTGAGGATTTCCCACAGCCTTTTAAAGTTTTGACTGTGCTAAAAAACAGGCAGAAAAAAGGAGCATCTCAACAGCAGTGCAGCCTGGCAATTCCACAAACTATGTCCTGTGCTCTGAGCCTGTCAATGTTCAATTACCTAAAGCTGATACATAAAATTAAACCTTGTAAGGGCAAGCACTGGGCTAATGCTGCAAATTAAACCATTTTAAATAAACCAAACCCATGGAAATTTGAGTAAAAATAGGCATTAATGGCTGCACTAAACTTTACAGAAAGATTTGCCTGGATGAATTTTTGTACAGGATTTGCGGGTAACTTGATTTTATGCACTGGTGCTGTATCAGTTGATTTGCATTGGTTCTCCTCAATGGCTTTGTCCTCAGAGAAAGAAAATCTCTTTTTTATACAAGTTTTAGGGGAGTACCAGAAGCATCTCCCTTTCCAATATTTAAAGGGTGATAAATGGTTATGATGGATGAAGTAAGTACTTAAAATTATTATTTTCTTCCAAATTGCTAAGAAAAGCAGTAAGAGAAAGAAAAAGAAGCTTGGTCAAGCCATTCAGTAAAGCAGTAATTCCAGTAACTCATGGAGTTCCAGTATAATTTCCAATCTTTTTTTCTCTACTTTCCTGGGATTTTGATACTTTTGAGAACCAGAAGGAAAACAAAATAATTTTCACTTTCTTCTACAACACCTCTTAAATATTTCTTTTTACATTTCTCTCCTGCTTTTAATGGAGATTTTTCTCCCTGTGTTTATGCAGAGCTATTGTTACAAAGCAGATTTTCTTTTCCCTCTCTAGGACAGTGGTGAGGAGAATCGGGAGAACTTGCAGTGCCCTTTAGTGAGAGTTTTCAAAGCTGTTGAGGGGATGGAGGGGAGCTGCTCCTTTGGGGTGTGACAGCTCCTGCTCCCCAGAAGACTGTTGGGGCTGCTGCTTGGAGATAAGAAATGGGAGCTGGTTCTCAGAAATGAGAGCTGGTTCTGGGGAAACTCCCCAAGTGCACCAGCAGGAAGTGACGCCTGGCACTCAGCTGGGAGAGAGGGACTGCTCCTGAGGAGAAAAATCCTTCACCAGCCCTGGTCAGAGCCCATCAGGACCATTAAAGGCAGAGCAGAGCTGGGCAGCTCGACTGGAGAGAGCACTGACAAGAGGTGGAGGGACAGGACAAGGGGAAATGGCTTCAAACTGACAGGGAGGAGGTTTATATGGGATATTGGGAAGGAATTCTTTATTTAGAGGATCTTGAGGGGCAGGGATAGAATTCCCAGAGAAGCTGTGGTTGCCCCTGGATCCCTGGAAGTGTCCAAGGCCAGGCTGGACAGGGCTTGGAGCACCCTGGGATAGTGGGAGGTGTCCCTGCCCATGGCAGGTGGGACTGGATGGGCTTTAAGGTCCATTCCAACCCAAAACATTCCATGAAATATCAAATCCTGCCTTTCTCCCAGCACTCTGAGCTCCTTTAACTCTTCAAAACCCAAATTTTGTCCTTTTTTTTTTTTTTCCTCAAAAACTCCTCCTTCTCCCAGCCCTTTGCATCCCTCTCTGTTTTGGGAAGCTAAGCTCCCTGTGCAGCCAGGGCTGCTCCAGAGCAGTGCATCCAGCAGCTCTCCTCTCTCTTCTGCTGCTATTCCCAGGCTGATCCCTGCTCTCGCAGTTATTTTTAATGCATTGCAGCTCTGCAGAGCTGAGTCAGCCCCAGCAGGAGCTGCAGTAGAGCTGACTCTGCAGTGACTGCCCGGCTGGGCCCCCAGTCCTGCCCCGCTGCCCAGACTGGTGAGAGGAGGGCTGGGCTGGGTTTGTGTGTTCCCAGCTGCTCCTGGGGCTGTGGGATGGATCCTGCAGCCAGCACTTGCCTTACCTTGGAAAATCCAGGCGCTGGTTTTGACGCAATGCAGTAAAAGCTGGCAGAGGGAGGCTCAGGAGAAACTTTCATCTGAGTTGCAGCTGCAAGTGAAGCCAGAAGTGTCCTGAGTGTTTTTCCTGCTCTTTGGGTCTGGATCTGGCTGAGATCTCATCCCGGGGAACACCCAGGGAGGTGCTGGATGCTTTCCCTGAGATGCACACACACACACACCCTCCCCACTCCTCCCCTCTCCTCAGCAAGGGTAACACCTGTACAGAAAATCCACATTCCAGAAATTCTCCTTTAATAACTAAATAATTAACAATTCATCATTTGCTGCCTTCCCAGATTAGGTAAGGACAGTTTAATCCTGAAAAAGCAGGAATAAAGCCCACATGTGAATGGGGAGAGCATAAACCCTGATGACTGGAGAAAATTCTGGTGCCTGACTCAGCTCCTGGCAAATACATCCTATTTGTGTTTTGTAATGCTTCCCAGTTTGTTCCCACCTGGAATTTCGTTTTGGGATACTGAAAAATAATTGTGGCATCTTCACAACCCAGCACAGGAAAAAGATCCTGATTTAGAGCCCTCCAGCTCCCGATGCCATGGTCTGGATGTCCCACCTTAAAAACTATGTAGAAATCTTCACTGAAAATTCCTTTAATTATTATTTTTCTCTTCATGGATTTTTTTTTTATTGTTTAATGAACTTCTCTATCTGAAAATAATTATTCCCTTCACTGATTCTGTGCAGTCTGGAGGAGTAATTGGTGCAGAACAGGCAAATAACATCCTATTTATTCCTCTCTGCCCGGGAATTGTGCTCTCCTTTGAAACCATTTGATTGCAGATGTCAGTAGACAAAACCTCTTGGCACAATTAAATATTAATCAGTTCTTACAGTTTTATAAACATTTAGAAATATGTTAACCACTTGCTTGTTCCTCATAGGATTTGCTGGGAACATCTGCAGTGGGAAATGGGCTAAATTTACAAATCCGGTGTGTTAGAGGAAGGGGAAAAATACATTTGTGGGTAATAACTAAAAGCTGTGAGATGTTTTGGGTGGGAAAGGGGGGAAATGAGGATGTCGTGGAACATATCATGCCAAGGGTTTGCCTCCCAAAACCGTAAAGGGAATGGATGTACCCTACCCTGGGGTAGGTCCAGCCCCTCATCCCAGGAACTGCAATCCTGAATTGTCCGAGTGCAAACAGGAACAAACCCACACAGATCATGATTTTGGGGTCCCTGGAGCTGTGACATACCAGGACTAAAGGGAAAGAAGCTGGAAAGGAATCCCAACATGAAAATAGCCAGATCAGGCTCCCACCTGCACACATTAAATGTTCCCGAGTCTCCTGCTGACACCAACATTTAATCCACGTTGCAAGGTGACCCTTCCTCTCTGTGCTGAAGATTCCCAACTTTCCACTATGAGGGATGGGGTTTTGCAGTTTGGGACATTTTAGTGGCTTCCAGAACTTATTTGGAAGTACACACACCTAGTTCCAAGTTAAATATTCGTCTCTGGTTTTAGTCACGGTGTTCTCATGAAAATTTTGTTTAAATCCAAGGGAATTCAATTCTCACAAACATTTGGGCACTTTGTGTTTTAACACAATTTGGTGCATGTACCAAAAATAAGGGAGTGCTGAACTCCTTAATCCTAAAGGTAAAGTTATTTTTGTGTCACACCCACACATGACTATGGAGAAGCTGCCGTTTAATTTGCTAATTCTGCTTTAATTAAACATCACTCAGCAGCCAAGCTGTCGAGCACAGATTCCCATTTCTGATAGCAGCAGGAGAAACATCCATTGGTTTGCTCCACAAAGACACCCAGATTTATTTGAAAGCCTTATCTGCTGTGGGCTCTCCACCATTTCTCCAGTGATGAACACGCTGAACCCTTTCAATTAAAAGCTCCTTGATCTTCAATTATTGATGGGGTGAAGAATCGAAGGCACATGGAAATCCTAGATTTTGATCAGACCCTCAATTAAGCAACAGCTTTCAGGGCAGTCCATGGTCTGAGTCCAGGCTTGAAAATTATTCGCATTTCTGTGTGAATTATGGGAGTTGGGACAGCAGCTGCAATAGCCATTTTCCTTTTAAAAGGGGAAATAAACACAAAATGAATCCCATAATGACCAATTAATTCCCACATTGGAGTTGGGGGTTTATCTTCTTCCCTTTGTTTCATTTGTCTCCGTTTATTTTTCCATGTAGAGCAATTGGGAGAGGCCACCATTTGGGAGGCCTTTCTATTGGAAATTAGAAAATGCCTGGTTTAGAACCCTTGGATTAATTTTTGATTTTAGAATTTTTTGCTTAGAGGCAGATCAAACTTCTTAATCATTGGAGCCAGAGAACTAATAAGGAGGTTCACGTACAATTAAAGCAAGATGGGGTAAAATAACCAGAACCAAGCACACTTTGAGGACCTCGTGGTGGCTTGGTTGAGTTTCCTTAATGGGTTTTTGCTCAATTAAGTGACAAATTGGTGCCACAGAAGATGCCACATCCAGCTGTGGTTTCTACCTCTCTCCCCAGGAAAGTCAAGGAATAATTTGAAAATTTGCTCTCTATGCATGGATGAGGAAAACTATACTTACAGCAGATTGTAACATTTTTTTGGCTCAGCACAAGCAGGGTTGAGGGCTTAGAGACCTTCCCCTTCCTAAAAAAAGGAATTGCAACTCCTCTAAGCACCTCAAGGCCAGGCAGAGGTGTTCAATGGATTCCTCTTTGGGAAAATTTGGCATATGGCTCTCATTTTCTTAATCCAGCCTTTGTGTTGTCAGAGGAAATCTGTCCATCGTATCCCAATTCCTAAGCCACAGAACATCCCAAGCTGGATGTGACCCCAAAAGATCATCAAAATCCAACCCCTAGACAAATGAGAACATTAAGGGGAAAAAAAACTCAAGCAATTTTCAACACATGCAACTGCATTCCCATTCAGAAGACAGCATCTAGCTTAGGGAAGGGTTTCAATTGGGAAAAAGGGTTTAAATTGACCAGAACAAGTCATGTTTTCATATTGACCTTTATTGAGCAAGAACTGCTGTGACTGTTTTACATCAAACAACAAAAGGTTGCGTACTGTGCATGTCAACAAGGTTCTCCCAGGAGCAAAAGTCCACCCTAATTGCACCAGTGAGGTAAACATAATTAGTTATAAGTAGCTTTTTTTTTTTTTTTTTTAAGGCTAGGAGAGTTCTGGTTCTCATGAATACTCTATTACTGTTTTCGGTTTGGTTTTGGCTCAGTTGATTCTTTGCATAATACATCTGAACTCGTTCCTCAGATATGTCCCTCCAACAGCTCAGGAAAGTCAGAAAAGCTTCCTCTGCACATTTCATCTCATGCACTAGTAGTAGTAGTATTTTTTTGTAGATCCCCAAGCTCTGTGGAGGGAGTACATCTTGAGCCTGCATGCATTCCCCCCCCCTTCCCTATATTGCACGAAAAAGTAAAATACTGTGTGTCTGGAGCCTCCGTGAGAGAACCCGATCTGCTTTGAAGCCGTCACCCACATGCATTTTGCAGCTGTCTATGGCTTAACCTTTTGCACCGACCCAAGCTCTTGAATTGGTTTGAATTTTAGCTATGGTTGATTTTATTCGCTCTCTTTAATCTCCTTTACTACAGCATGTGAAGTGACTTTCTCCACTTTCTTGGTGGACACCAACTTCTCCTCAAAGCTTTCTTCATGCTCCTCCACCTTCTGAGTGACGGTCACTGACTTTGTGATAAACGTGGTGCCACTGTCCCCACCCTCCCCTGTGATTTTCTCTGCTTTTTTGGTGACGACAATTTTCTCAGCCTTATCATCCACGGGGCTCACATCGAGGCCATTAGTGACCACTCCCTTGTCTTCTTCCTCCTTCTCTTTGGATTCCTCCTCCTTTTTCTCCTCCACCTCCCCGTTGACTGCGATGTCCTCTTTCCTGGACTCCTTCTCGGCTTCCGCACTCACTTTCGTTACCTTGGTGACAGTGATGGTCTCCTCCACCACAGCCTTGGCATCCTTGCCTGGGGAGGGAGGCTTCTCAGGAGTCACAGGCTTTTCAGGAGTGCGTGGTTTCTCTGGGCTTGCTGGCTTTTCAGGAGTGCGTGGTTTTTCCGGGCTTGCTGGCTTTTCAGGAGTGCGCGGTTTCTCCGGGCTCGCTGGCTTCTCGGGAGTGCGCGGCTTCTCTGGTGGTGCCAGTTTCCCCAGGTCCACAGCCTTTTCTGGGGTCGCAGCCTTCTCTGGGGTCACAGCCTTCTCTGGGGTCACAGCCTTCTCTGGGGTGGCAGGTTTCTCCGGGGAGGTCACCTTTGGTGTAGCAGGTTTCTCTGGAGATGCTGCTTTCTCCTCCTCCTTGGCCACCTTCTCTACTTTCTCCACCTT
The DNA here is from genome assembly GCA_018697195.1 of Certhia americana. Taxonomy (NCBI): domain Eukaryota; kingdom Metazoa; phylum Chordata; class Aves; order Passeriformes; family Certhiidae; genus Certhia; species Certhia americana. The sequence continues at coordinate 1,220,015 of JAGMWU010000029.1, forward strand.
CTGGTCTTTTGCTGCTTCCGTGGCTTTTTCTTTTGGGGGGGCCTTGGCCAGCTCTGTTACAGGGGATTTTGGGGGGGACTTTACAGGAGGTGTTTTGACCTTCTCTGCCTTTGCTGGTACCTCTTCAGCTTTGCCCTTGGTCTCAGGTTTTTCCTCCTCTTCCTCAGCTTCCTCCCCTTCTTCCTTTTCCTCTATTTCTTCTTTTTCAGAGCCACCTTCTTCCGCGGCATCAGATTTTGCAGCTTCTTCTTCCTCCTCTGCTTCCTCTTCCTCCTTTTCTTCCTCCTCAGGTGCAGCTTCTTGTTCTACAGGAGCCTTCTCAGAAATTTCTTCCTCTGCAGCTTCTTCTGCTTTTTCTTCCTCCTGTTCCTCTTGCTGTGCCTTGGCTGCCATTTCTTCTGCAATGGCTGCCAGGGCATCTTCCATTTCAGACTTTTCATCCTCCACCTTCGTCTCTTCAATGATTTCTTCTACAAACTTGTGCTGGACCTTCAGCTTTGGTGGTTCTATTTTTGTTTTCTGGATTTTGGTGGATGCTATTGTGACAGATGGTTGTCTGTGTGTGAATATGGGACCAGTAATGCTTCCAGAGAAGGCACTGAATCTTGTCTCTTCACCCTCCAGCAGCTTCCTAAGGGAATCAGGAGGAGAGGAAAAAAAGAAAATGAGCATAAAAAAAACCAAAATAAGGGACAGCAATGGGAATAATTGTAGCAGTCCCATCCTTGGAAATGTCCAAGGCAAGGCTGGATGGGGCTTGGAACAGCCTGGGATAGTGGAGAGCAACCCTGCTTTGGGATGGGGTTTAAGGTCTCTTCTAACCCAAACCATTTCAGGATTCTATAATATTGCCCTGCTCTTCTATTCCCCTGACAGCAGGATGGAGCCAGTTTGCTGTGGAACGTGCTAGAACTGACCAGGGCCATCCACTGCTTACAGCCCCAGCCCAGCTCTCCTTGAATCCGCTCTTTTGCAAAACTCACATTCAGCAGTTTTTAGCTTTGTTTTGCTTATGACAAGTGTGACACTTTCAGTGATCAGTTAAAATTCATCTTTACTGTCAGAAAACTTCATTATGGAAGAAATCAGCAGGGATTAGGACAAACTAATTTCATAGGATTCATTATGACTTAGGCAAACAGAACTAGACACAGCCAACAGACCCAAATCAAATATTGTGTCTGAGACAATCACAGCTGATTAGAGAATGTGTTCTAATTGAATAATTTGGGCATCCATTCCCATTTCTTCATGGGAATATGAGAACTGGAGACCAGCTGACTTTGGCAGCAGCCAGCTACAGCCCCTGGGATGTCTGTGTGTCTGAACAACCTCAGGAATTTCAACAGATCTGGAGAATTTTTTGTTGTTGTTGCTTTTACTTTTCTTCTATTCAAATGTTTTTCATCTAAGCCTGTGACCCAGAAAAATCAGGAGCTCTCCAGTGAGAGTTCAGAAATGATACAGAGGAGACTAAAGAAACCTGCCAGGTGATGGCAACAGCAAGCAACATTCAGTTCCAGATTAGAGCAGATGCCTCTGAAGGAAAGTTGAGCAAGAAAAGCAAAAGTGTTTGTGACAGGCAGATCAGCACTTGCTGCCTCAAACCATGATCAAGCAAATTCACTGTCTCTCCCAGGTGATAAAAGGGAACTCTGGTGACAAGCCCTGTAAAGCAGACAGGAATTGAAAATAACCTCATCTTTCGCTGCATCTCCTGCTCGCACAGCCAAGGACAGAATGCGGCACGGGAGCCGCTGCACTGAGTCATGCTGTGCTGTGCCCACGGCGCTTGCTGGCAGCACTGCCACTTATTAGCTGGTCCCTAATGTCCTCCTGGGCTCACACCGGGTTGGCTAATGGCTGCAATGATTTAGCCAAGCTCTCATTTAACCCGTATTCACTGCATGTAGATATTTCTCTGCTGTGGTAAAGCTTCCTGAGCCAGCAGCATCTGCAGTGCTATTAATATTCCAGACATGTCTGCAAGGATCCCACTGTACCTGTATGCAGCAATTTCGATGTCCAGGGCCATCTTGACATTGAGGAGGTCCTGGTACTCCCGCAAGTGACGAGCCATTTCCCACTTCGTTCCTCTGAGCTCGTTTTCCAGCTGGTGAATCGTGTCCTGCAAGGGAAACACAGAAACCCCCTGTGACAAGGACAAGCGCCGCACGCGGGGACAGATCAGGCAGAACTTCTCTGAGGGGACTTTTAGAAACTCTTCCCGCCGCTCGGGGAGGCAGGACCCACCCGCTCCCACCGCCCTCCGCAGCATCTTCTCCCCGCCTTCCGCATCCCTGCATCCCTCGCTGCGGATCCGGCATAGGGCATCTCCCGCATCCCTCCCACCGGAGCCGGCACCGGGGGCACCTCCCGCA
>JAGMWU010000029.1:1222405-1262137 GCA_018697195.1 Certhia americana
CCACCGGAGCCGGCACCGGGCAACCCCCCCGCCGGGCTCGGGATAGCCCTACGCCGCCTCCCCGGTACCTGATAGGTGGTGAGGTCATTATTGTGGCGCTCCTCGATGTCGCTAAGCTGCCTCTCCAGCGACTCCTTGGTGCCGCGCACCGACTCGAGCTCGATGCTCTTGGACTGGAGCTGCCGGCGGTATTCGGCGATCTCCTCCTTGGCGGAGCGGATCGCCTCCTTGTTCTGCTCGGCCGCCTCGGTGAGTTTGGCGTAGCGGCACTTGAACCACTCCTCGGCCTGGTGCATGTTGTGGTCGGACTGGCACTCGAGCTGGGCGCGGATCTCCTTCAGAGCCGTCGTCAGGTCTGTCTTCAGGTAGTCCTTCCTCTCCACGGTGGCGTGGGACGCCTGCAGCTGCGCCAGCAACTCGGCCACCTCCTCCTCGTGGTTGCCCCTCAGGAAGGCCACCTCGTCCTGCAGCGACTGCACCTTCTTGTCCAGCTCTGCGCGCATTAGCGAGGCCTCCTCCATCTCCTTGCGCAGGGCGCGGATGGTCGCCTCCGTCTCGTCGCGCAGCCGCGCCTCATCCTCGAAGCGCTCCCGCAGGCGCTGGATGTCCTCCTCGATGTGCTCCGAGTCCAGCTGGATCTGCGCCTTCTCGTGGCTCACCTGCTCCAGCGCCCCGCGCAGCTCCCGCAGCTCCTGCTCGTAGGCGTCGCTCAGCTGCGCCCGTCCGGCGTGTTTCTGCCGCAGCGCCGCCAGCTCCGCCTCGATCTCCTTGTTCTGCTGCTCCAGGTAATGCACTTTCTCGATGTAGCCGGCGAAGCGGTCGTTGAGCCCCTGCAGCTGCTCCTTCTCGTTGGAGCGGCTCAGCTTGAGCTCGGCCGCGCCGTTGAGCAGCGAGGACTGGCTCACGTCCAGGCTCTCGGCCGAGCTCAGCACCGTGGAGCCGTAGGTGGCCCGCGGGCCGCCCAGGTTGGGGCGCTTGTAGGAGGAGGACACGGTGCTGCCCGAGCCCCGCGACCACGACTGCGAGCGGAAGCCGCTGGACGGGGACGCGCTGGCGCGGCTGTAGGTGGCCCGGGTCTCGGTCACCCGGCGGTACGAGGGGTTGCCCAGGGGCTCCATCGTGTAGCTCATGGTGGGGCGCTGGGGGCGGCGGTACGGGGCTGCTCTGGCCGCCGCCGCCCCTTTTATAGCCCCGCCGGGCGGCTGCGGGGCGGCCCCGCACACGTGTGCGGGGGGCGGCTCCCCCCGGCCCGCCCTGCGCCCCTCCCCAGCTCCGCCCTCTTCCCCTTGCTGTCCCTCGCCTTGTCCCGGCCGCCCCTTCCCGGACACTGACACCTCTCCGGTGCCCGTTTCCCACTCCCTTCCCCTTGCTGCCCCCGCTCCCTGCCCCCTCCTCCCCTTTCTCCTTCCCATTGCCCACCCCCTTCCCCCCTTTTTTCCGTTCTTCTTTTTTTCTTCCATTTCATCCGCTGCCCCCACTCCCTCCTTTCTTCCCCCTGCTGCCCCCTTCCCTTTCCCGTGTTTCTTCCCTCTTGCCCTGCTTCCTTCGCCCCCCCTTCCCTAGGCCAGCATCTTCCTTCCTCCCTTCCTTCCCTTTCTTTTCACCCTTCCCTTTTTTTTTTTCTTTATTTTTTTTCTTCTCTTGCTTTTCTTCCTTTCATTTCTTTCCCCCCTTTCTTCCATTCCTTTTCACTCTTTTCCTCTCTTTTCTCTCCCCCAGCCCGTGTTCCCGCAGCGCCCAGGGCAGAGCGAAGCGCGGTGCCGGCCCCGGGCCGCTGCCGGGGGCTGCAGAGCAGGGTAGGGCCGGGGCTGGGAACGGGAAACCGGGAGCGGGATCCGGGAATTGGCATCAGCTGCTCCAGAACCGCGGACAGCTCCCGCCGGGAGGGCTGGGGCGTGGGACCGGCCTGTAGCGGGGGCTCGGGGGGTTTTAGGGCCAGAGGGATCCGCAGATGGGTGGAGAGGGTCCTTCCGCCCTGTCCCCCCATCCCCCTGTCCCCAGGCGGGGTCTGGCGTGTGAAGGTCGCAGCGGGCGGGGGAGGCGGGCGCTCGCCGGGGCTCTGCGGCACCGAGCGCTCCCCGCACCAGCTCCGGGGGCTCTGCGGGAGGAGCGGGGGGAAGCCCTGGAGCAGCCGGGCAGTCAGCAAGAGTTTGGAAGACCCCCCGGCATCCCAAATCCTTGCTTTTGGCTCTTTTCTTCCTCTCTTTCTTCCTTCCTCTCTTCCCTTCTCTTTTCCTCCCACCCTCACGCTTTGATCTAACGCTTGGTGCATTGCTCAGAATGAATAATGAATTGTTTGAAACCTTGTTAGAAATTGCGTTTATGGTGGAAAATAGACTTTGTATGGGCTGCATGACAGTGCCTGGCTCCCATCCAGGCTCCGAACTCCTCCTGGAGGGAATACAGCTACAGAGAAAATGGATTAGTAAAATGCACTGAGAAAAAAAAAATAAAACAACAACCCCCCCAAAAAAAACCCCCAAAAACTGCTGGTGCTAGAAAGATCCTTGCCACATCTCGAATGGAAAAGGAGAGGGATGCTGAGGGGGGAGAGTTAACTCCTCGCTCAGAAGGTGCAGAAAAGACTCTGCTGTGTTCACAGCCTGAATTTTTGAGCAGATTATCTCGTGAAGGGCAAAACCCTCCCCTCAAACTGCCTGGGTGCCTTCAGCCCTGACAGTTCCTGGTGGGATGCATGTGGCTGGGGAGAGTTGGGGAATTCTGAGGGGCAGGGTTAAACTTTGCTGAGCACATGGAGCCTCGCACCTCTGCCGGCTCATTAATATGACGCTGTCATAGGACTGCAGCACTGCAGTCAGAGCAGAGCTCGAGTTTATCCTCGAATCTGCCGGGTTGTGCTTCCAAACACGGGCAGCTCCAGCTGCTGCTTCACCTCTGGAGTCTCCCATTATCCACATAGGACAAGGATTTTATGTTAATGAAGCAATCACAGATTCTAAACCTGCTTCATTAATTTCACAGAAAGTTTCTGCCATAGGCATAAACCCCTTTGGATTTTATTGGGAGTCAAAATAAAATGACTGCCTATCAGAATATTGCATTTTCTTTTTAGGGTGAAAGATATGTTATGATCTGCTTTACTAACTTTTTTTTTTCCCTGATAATAAAGACTGGGAGGGGGAACAGATCATGGGTTTGTCCATAAGGAAAACTCACTGTATAAGGAAACACACAGTTAACAGAGGTGCTTGGGAGCTTTGATTATCCTTTTAATCTCCTGGAAACAAGGGCTGGCAGATGGAACTTTGTAATAATACTCCCTCTCATTAAATACCTCGGTGTTTGAAATCCATTTACCTCAAATGCAAAATAAATTGTTGCTTTATAATCAAGCAGGGCTAGGTTTGATTTATTTATTTAATATTGATATCATGCAATGCCAACTTCTATGGAACACAATATGTGTCATATATATATGGATTTTTTTAAAAATCAGGATATTTAGAAGGGAAAAAGTTGGCATTCACAGAGGTGTATAGTGCAGAAATTCTGAAATAAAATTCATTGTTGTAATTAAAACCAGAGCGTTGCAATGTGAATTTCTCCTCTCTAATCAGATATGGGGGACAGGGCTCCTACTACATTATCCTGAAGGTGGTTTGAAGGTTAAAGTGAGTCAGGGAAATCAGTCTGAGATGTTCCCTCTTTTCTGATGAGTAATTAATCCCTTTTCCCTTTCTGTCCATCTCTGCTCTGGAGATTTTTGAAATGCAGGCTGATATTTCTGCTTAAGGAGAACTGGTTTTGCCTCAAAGTTGACCAAACAAGAGCTTGTACTTCAGAGCAAAGCTGATGTCTCAGGATTGAGGCAGGAGGAGGGAAGGAAGGGGCATTACCATGGAAAGGGATAGCAGCAGCATCGATTTTAATGATTGTCCACTATTGACAAGCCTGCAGTGATGGGAGGGTGAGATTGAGTCCTGCAGCTTCCTTGAAAAAAAAAGAAAAAAGGAAAGAAAATACAGAAGGTGGAGTAGCACAATAGCCTGGCTGCTCCCAGGGAAAAGAGACCAAAATATATTCAATGATAATGAATTCATTTGAATATATTAAGAAAATATTGATTCAGATGGGTAGAATAAAAGGGGGGTTTGGGTGGGGCTTGGGCAGGGTTTTTTATGCTGTAGAGAGGCAGCAGAATGAAGACACTGGACAGCTAATGCAACATGGTTGGAACTATTGCAGATTATTTATCAGCTTAACGGGGGTTTGTCTTGTTAAGTTTTTAACATAAAGCCTGGTTTAAGTTTAAGCAATTCAAGCCTAAATAGATCTTAATGATACCCATGCAAGGAGGGCAAACAGTGACATCAGATGGAATTCTGTCACAGAGGAAAAGGAGTCAGAAAATCAGGATTTGGTCCATTTTTATGTTCCCCACCATGCAGTGTTGTAACTCAGTGTGACTGTCCAAGCTCAGGGTTTACACCCATTTGTGTCTCTGGAGCCCCTGATATCCTGTGGGGTCACCCCAAACTCACCATAAATAATGCCCCAGGACATCAGCTGGCAGAAATTGATCTCGTTCCAGCTGAGCCAGGAGAGCAAGGACGGACATTTGAGCCCAGCTGAGGATGTGTCCTGAGATATTTAAATAGCTTCAGCCAGGAAGGAAAAATGGGATTTATGGATCAAGGGCCTTGTCCTGGCCTGCTGGATGCTCCTTGAAAAGGGATTTCATCCCTAAGGAAGCCCAGGAGTGCCCAGCACAAGGCAGGACAGCCCAGGGCCGAGCTGGGCTGGTGTCCTGCTCTCTGGAAAGAGATTTTTTAACAGGATTTACTTTTTCCTTGTCATTCATTCAGGATCATTGAAAGATCAGGTTTGAGGTGAGCTGGTTGATAATGGATTATCCTGTTCAAAAAAGATCTTCAGCATCCTCAGGGGCTTGAAGCAAAGAGGGAAGGGGATGGAGGGGAGAGAATAAGCTGTGGTCATTTTGGGGTTGGAATGGAATGATTTTTAAGGTTCTTTCTGACCCAAACCATTCCAGGATTCCATTTCCTCTCTCCTGGGGATCCTGGGCTGAGGTGGGGATGTCACTTTTTGGTATCACAGCACAAGCACGAAGGTCCTTCTGGGCAATGCATCTGCTCGGAAAAAATTATGTCTTCATTTTATTTCTGCTGAAAACTGGACTCTCACAGCAGAACTGTAACACAGCAGTGTTTTCCTAATGCAGCCCACATTTCATCATTCCCTCTGAGCCACCTGAGGCACCTCAGGACCTTAAATCAAGCACTGCCAGACACTTGGGTTATTTTCTTCATGCAGAAATGTTCTGTGTTGCATTTGAGGGTGAAATATTCCGGAGAGTCCAGCCCCGAGGCAGAATTTTCATTTCACTGACCAGTGAAGGAAAATTTCTTGGAAATTCCTACGACTCATCACTGAGCAAATTGCTACTTTCACTTTCCTCAAATTATCTGCTGCAAGAGCCGTTCATGAAAGGATGGAATGGTTTGGGTTGGAAGACCTTAAATCCCACCCCGTCCCATCCCTGCCCAGGGCAGGGACACCTTCCATCGGCCCAGGTGGCTCCAAGCCCCATCCAGCCTGACTTTGTGAAATATTCACCCCAAAATTTCCTGCAGTGTCAGCACCAAGAATAATTTCACAGCTCCAGACACACTTCAGTCATTTACTCACTTTAAAAAATGAAACTTTTACCAGACCGCCCACACTTTTCTGGGGTGTTTTCCCTGCATTTTTAAAGCTCTGCATTGCATATTGATTTTATAACTCCTGGAGTGGGATGTTCTCTTTCCTGGCCATCTCCTGCTGTGTTTCCAAGAGCCACTTCTTTAATCTGGAGGAATTCACAGAGGAGCAGGATGCTGAATTATTCCATGAAGGGCTTAGCCTGGAGTCTGCTGATTAATAATAGAATAACAGAAATATATTCAAGCAGATTCCTGCAGCTTTGTGTGGTATTCTTTGAGGTAACAGGGACAGGGTGACAGGGACAGGGAGATCTTGTGCCTCCAGCTCCCTGATATTCACGGCTTTGATTTTCCATCAACAAATTCCAACAACTTTTGGAATCCTTGGCCAGCAAAACCTCTGTCCGTGCTCCTTAACTGGGTGCTGAACTGCTTTCCACTGCTTTTTTTAACTGTCCCTTAACCAATTAATTATAGAACTGTGATGAACTTGTCACGTGAATCATGGAATTACAGAGTCCTGGAATGGTTTGGGTGGGAAGGGACTTTAAAATTCCTCTAATCCCACCTCTGCCATGGGCAGGGACACCTCCCACAGTCCCAGGCTGCTCCAACCTGGCCTTGGACACTTCCTACGGACAGCCACAGCTTCTCTGTGAATTCCATCACAGCCCCTCCCTCCCTCCCTCCCTCCCTGAGAAGGATTTCTTCCCAATATCTCATCTAAGACGGCCCTCCTTCAGTTTAAAGAACAAATTCAGCACACAAATTACCTGTGACCCTTCTTAGTGACACTTCTGAAGTGATGGTCATGTTCCCTGCACAGACAACTTGGCTCTTACCAGAGAATTCCTTTGTAGACCCTGGTTACAGAGAAGCCAAAACCTGACAGGGCAGAAATGAGAATGCCTGGAACAGCTTTTTCCAGGCAGGAAGAGTTTGGAGGTGAAGGTTAAGGATGCAGAGGCAGAACAGACTCACATTTATTGAAGGAAAGGAATGAACTCCAAGAAATCCAGTGAGCCTCAGTTTCCTTCTTTCTGCACCATCCACTGCAGGATTCAGGCACAAAACCCTGCCAAGGATCAGCTCTGAGCCATGGAAAACTGGGATTTAACTGGCCTGGATGAGAAGCAGGGGAAGCTCTGTGGGTTTGCCCCTCACTGTCCCCACTCTCTGCCAGGGTTGTGGCTCTCTGCTCCCTTTCCCACGTCTGGTGTTTGATGTCTCCAGCTGAAAATTGCCACCTGGAAAAGTACAAATCCAGGTCAGGGTAGCAATCTTCTGGTGAGAAAGTGACCAAAAATAGCTCTTCCTACCTTGTTTGGAGAGGGTTTTTTTGTAGCCTTCCCTTTCTAAAAATACTGCTTTCTGGCCACAATTGTGCCTTTTCTGACCATTTTTCCTGGACCTCTGTGTCCCCCACGACGGTGCTGCCATGGGCCAAAGCTGTTTTTAAGGTGTTGTTTCCCAGGAAAAAAATAAGGAGATAAATTACAGCAGGTTGGAAATTAGAGGCAGTTAGCCACAGCGGCAGACTGTGACATTTATTGTCACATGCTTGTGCCATGCCAGCAATAATTACAGGAATTATTGGGGGAGAAGTCCCATTTTTCAGTCCATTGGCAGCCCCTGGATGGAAAAATCCTGCTGCCTGGGCTGGTGTGCAGCAGCCCGAAGATTTGGGATAACTTTGTCCAAATGACCTGCTCTACAGATGGGCTTGCTTAGAATATTCTCAATATCCTGAAAACTATGGAACTGGTGGATTTTAACACAGCAAAACTGCTGGTGGGGTAAATGGAGCTCCGAGCTTTGGGTCATGTCCAGGCTTGGAGGTTGGGGAGCTCTTGGGCAAATTGAATTTAAAACCAAAATTAAAATCCAATTTAAAACCAAAATTTGAATCAAATTTAAAACCAACATGAAAAGCAAATTTGAAACAAAATTTAAAATAGGTGGTGTTCCCCTAATTTCAGGGAGATGCCTACAAATGCTTTATTTGGGAATAGACCCTGGAGCTCTAGATTTGGATGGGCTTTGGGATGAAATCTTTCCCTGGGAGGGTGGTGAGATGGAATTCCCAGAGCGGCTGTGGCTGCTCCTGGATCCCTGGAAGTGTCCAAGGCCAGGTTGGAGCACCTGAGACAGGAGTAGGTGTCCCTGCCCATAGAAGGGCAGGCATGAAATGCTCTTTAATGTCCCTCCCACCCCAAATATTCCAGCATTTCCTACCTCCCAGGATTTCTGGAATGCCCAGCCCAGCTCTGCAGCAGCTCCTGGTGGTGGAGGAGAGCTCCCCGTGGGTTCTGTGTGGGCTCAGCCACACAGATTTGTGTGGATTTGTGCTCCTGTCCCCCTTTTCCCTGTCCCTCCTTCCAACAGCAGCAGCTCAGGGACATTTCCCTTCTCTTCCTTTTATTGGCTTGTTTCTAACAGAGGCAGAAGAGATGCACTTAAATATGGATGGTTCTGATGTCTGAAATAAAAGGAAACATTTCTCCTGCCAGTCTCATTTGGATCTGGGTTAATTGCTCTCCTGCTGGAGCTCTAATTGATCTGTGAGGAGGAAGCAATGAGAAGCTGCAGCTCAGTGACAGCTCCACACAACCACAGTGACTCCTGATTTTTCTTTTTAATTAGAGTCCACCTTGCTGCTGAGCCCTCTGTGGATCAGTTCTTATGGAGATGCTGTACGTAAATATATTTTCCTGATGCACGTCTTGAGCAGAGCTAGAGAGGTTTTTCCAGGTGAAAAAGTTTCACAACAAAATTAAGAAAGAAGGGTCCATTCAAGCAATGCTGCTTGGAGGGTTCACCTCGTGCTTTATTGTGAAAAAAAAAAATTAAAAAAGAGAGAGAATTTAATAATATTAATTATCACTTTGGCCCAAGAGCTCAGAGGAGCCTGGGCAAGCTTTGTACAAAAATCTGAGCTGGTTTTGGCTGGAATTTCACTTTAATTTCTCCAGTCTTGTTCTCTTAACATCTAAAGAATATTCTTAGCAGAAATAACTGTAAGCTGATTAGGAGGGAAGCAATAAATACAAATCAAATCGAATCATGCAGAGTCTCCTGGCAAGAAAATCAATAATCTCAGTGATGTATTTTTAAACTTGTGTTATTAGAAAAAAACACATGCAGCTTCTTCAAGTCTTTATTAAGCTGGAGCTGGGAGTCTTCTTTTTTTGTCTCAGAGTCCTCATCTGGGGTAAAAATAAGAATTTTAAAAATAAATTTAAGAGAAATGGTGTGAATTTGCACCAAGGCAAAGCTGGAACACACAGGATAAACCCAGGACAGCTTGGGAAAGTCAGCCATCCTGAGGGAGAGGGATGATTCCAGGGAGCTGCCTGTGGAAATCCTGAAAATATTCCATAATCTGATTTAAAAATGGCAAAACCAAAGGTAATTTTTAGTGCTCATTCTTTTATCTTTTAAATCAATGCCTGTTCTGGGCAGCTGCACATTGGATTAGCTTGGAGATTCCATATTTGTCATAAAACAGGAGTTTGTTTTCCATTTGGGCTTTAGGGAAGGGCCATCAAAATGTGTTTTTCTGAATTCAACAGCATCAAATGCAATTCTACATTCCCAGAAATTATATTCCCTGATGTTCACTGGGGTCCTGGAGCCTTCTCTTGGCTTGGAGTGATGAATCCTCTACAAGCACATTCACCACAAAGAATTTCTTAAAATCCCCATGGAAAGGAAGTGTGGGAAGGACCTCTGGAGGTAGAAAACATCCCAATATTCAGAATTCCAGGTGACCTTCAGTGGTGCTGTGGTGACAGCAGTGCCTCAAGACCAGGAGATACCAGCTGGGTGCAGTTTCCTACATTCCTTCCTTTTTAATTCCAAGCCTCAGACCGACCTTGTCTCTCATGAACTGGCTCCATGGCAATTAATTGCATCCAGAAAAGGCTTTGAGAAATTAATTTTAAAATTATCCCAGTAATTTCATGGTCAGAGCATTCTGCATTTTTACTGGAGGTGCTCCTGGCCTTGGAAGGGCTGGTTGGGCCTAGACTTCGCTCAGGTGTGGGGTTTAGAATTAAGTGAAGCAAAGAAAACTATCCCAAGTGATCCCTTAACTTTCTTAAATGTCCAATGGGATTTTTTAATGTTTGTGGAGGATGAGGGAAAGCTTCAGCCAATAATCTCATTTCTTCTGAGATCTGTTCCTCACTGCATCCCTTTCTCCTGAGGGATGAGCAGGAATCCTGGCAGGGATTCCATCATCACACCAGGGCCAAGATGGAAACAAACCCATTCCCTTGGCTCTCATTGGTTTTCCTGCTGATTTTTCTTCTTTCAATGTGATCCCAGCGGCAGAAACCACCCCCATTCTCCAGATACTGCTTTTCCCTCTCAGCACCCCATAAATTTAACCATTTCTCCCCATTTTAACTGTGTCCCATGGTTATAATTCCATGAAGGACACAGAGCTCATGCTGTGGCCCCATTTACAGCACACCCTAGCCGGGCTGGCCCTGGTCACATCACTGCCTCTCCCTGGATCCTGGTTTTCCTTGGATCCCCAGCTCCCCTTGGCTGTCAGAGTGTGGATTACCCAGCTCAGCAGAGACCAGGCTCAGCCTTATCCAGCTCCTCCTTTGGACAGAATTCCCTGGATGAAGCCCCAAGGCCAGACTGGGGCAGCTGGCAAGATTTCCCTGGGATTTGACTGCTCCTTTCCCACAAAACTCCCTGCTCCCAGATCTGCCCATAAATCAGGCTCCTTAATGAGATTTGCCTCCATCCAGAAGCTTTTCCAAATGAAATTCCCTCCTCTGCTCCCACTAGGAGGTGTGGAACACACTCCAGACACACAGATTGGGGAATGCAGGAATATCAAATCCCACATAAAATCCCCCTTCAGGGCGGGGGTGAGGCATCATTCTGGATCAGGAATGGCACTGAGGATTGGTATCCTCTTCCTGCTCATCCCAGGGAAAGCAGGAGCAGCTGGATGCCCTTGCCAGGAGTGAGGCTCTGCAGAGCCACAGGGAAAAGGGAGGGAGGTCCCAGGAGGGGCTGCCTCTGTCAGCAAATGAGAGCAGCCTGGCACAGGGTGGGACAGTCAGGTCATGCCTTAAGATTTTCCCTGTTGTATTTTCCAAGTCCTGCCCTGCATTAGTGCACAACTCTGAACTCCATAAGGAGTTTAGTTACTGTCTTGGTATTTTGGGCAGACAAAACAATCCCTCTAGGCCTGAAATTCAAGGACACTCTACTGCCTCAAAACTATAAACAAAAGTGAATTGGGGGCAGTGAACTGAGAGTAAATACCTTCATTACCTGAAGCTGTAATTGGAGGATTAACCCCTGATATGTAAATGGAACAAACTCATATCTGTCTGAAGAACTCGTGACCACTGTGCATCTTGGGTGTAGCCCCTCTTGGAGGCTTCTTACTGCCCATGGTGAACCTGTTTGAAGGCCTTTAATAAAGAACCAATTTATTATCTTCATCTTGTCTAGCCTCTGTTCTAGGTAGCCACTCCAAGGTATCACAGCAGGGGAGGGAAGGCCTCCCGAGGACTGGGAGGGGAAGGAATCTGCCTTTCCAAGCCAGGTTGGGATGAGGACCTGTCCAGGACACACCACATTTTACCTTTCCCATCTTCCTTCCCTCATTCCACTAATTAAACTAAAAGTTAAAAGAAAATTTTAAAAATCAAACTTAAAATTAATGGTGTTCCACTTATTTCAGGGAGATGCCTGTATTTGCTTTATTTGGGAATAGACCCTGGAGCTCTAGATTTGGATGGGATTTTGGGAAGAAATCCTTCCCTGTGAAGGTGGGGATGGACTGTGATCCAATTCCCAGAGCAGCTGTGGCTGTCCCTGGATCCCTGGAAGTGTCCAAGGTCAGGCTGGACAGGGCTTGGAGCAACCAACCCTGCTGGGATTTGGGATGCATTGGAGCTGCTCTGACGAGCATTTCCAGATAAGGGAGGGGTTGTTTATCACAGTTATAATCCCTCAGTAATGGAAACCACTCGGGTGTGAAATGCTTGGCTCTGGGCGTGCCTTGGTCTCACCTTCATCCCCCACAGCAAAGTCACAGAATCCTGAGATGGTTTGGATTGAAAGGGACCTTAAAACTCATTCAGTTCCAACCCCAACACCTCCCACTTTCCAGACTGCTCCAAGCCCCAGCCAGCTTGGCCTTGGACACTTCCAGGGGTGGAGCAGCCAATTAATTTTTTATCAGGTGAATCTACAATTCTGGTGATTTTTCTTTAGAAAAAATTCCTTTTCTCTCTCACCCCTGCAACACCACACTCTGCCTCTGCCCGGGCTCCAGAGCAGAGGTGCTGCCCTTGGCAAAATTTACTTGTGGAGACACCTGAGCACAGCCACAGCTCATGACAGAAATGATTCCTAGGGGACCATTGGCTCCCTAAAATAAATCTGTGTTTAAAACCCAAAAAATTCCCTTCTCCTAAATATTTTGGTAACTTTATAACACCATCCCCACCGCTCCCATCAGAAGCAGGGATGAATATCTTGGTACTTCACAGCAGAAAATACAGCATGGGAAATTTATACTTAAAATACAAAATTTATGTTTAAAATATGAAATTTATATTTGAAATCCTGGTTAAAGAAAGCTTCAAGTTGACTCCAAGGAATTCCTGCTCCATCTTCCTGCATTCCCAGTTCAGCAGCTGTCCCTGGGGCTTCTCAGGAAATAATTCCACTTCTCAACACCCAACAAAAGAATTTGTTTATTGTGTGATGCATTTATTAGATTTTACTGTTCTCCACTTCTTTGCTGCCCTAAGTTACAGGAATATTTAAACAAACTCCTCACCACTGTTGGTTTATTGTCTGGAGGAATCCTCTTCCTCTTTCCTTGGTGCTTCCTTTAATCCCAGACCTTTTCCATTCAAAAAGAGATGGGTGGGATCATTTTAAACATTTCCTTTGTCCCTGGTGCCTATTGGATTGTTCCCCCAGGTGCTTCCACTGCTGCTTCCAACCTGGAATTGTGCTGACACAGCCCAAATTTACTGACACAGACATCAAGCCCAAGAAATTCCATTTTTAACATTAAAATCCAATGCCAAGAACAGCTTTTCTTTTAATTCCCATCTGCAGGAAGGGCTGGAATCCTTTCAGATTGTTATTTTTTCCCCTTGCAGGAACTGAGTTACCTCCTCTAAGTAGGGAAAAGAAATGTTCTACGTGCCAGAGCTGATCTTCATTTGCAGATTTTAACAACCTTGTAAGTGAAAAATATCTTTTAATTGGGATGGAGACGTTGGGAGTGGAATGTGAAGGGAGTTGAGGCAGGATTGGAGTAGCCACACGAGAGACCTCTGTGGAGGGCTGAATTTAACATCCAGCTGCTGATATTCGTGAGCACAAACGATGCCTGAATTCTCTTTCAGAGCACCAATCAATAGGTCCCAGAGGTCAAGGAGAAAAATAACCCCAACCTTGCTTGTGTTTTTTGAAATGTTTCTGTCTAAATAAATCCAGTGTGAGCTCAGCAGGGACAGAGGGGCTGGGGAGAGCCCACTGGTGCCAGGATCTTGCTCCCATCCTGCAGCTGCAGCCTGCCTGTATTCCACTGCTCTCCCGTGGTGCTGTGGAGCTTCAGCCCCTCCAGCACAGCCCTGGCCTGGGAAGGGCTGGGAAAGGCTTTCCTTGATCCCTCCTTCCTTTTCTTTAATGCTACAAAGCAGCACCTTTCTCCCTCTGAAGAGTGTGGATTTTTTTACTCTCTATTTCAGGGTCTTTTCAGGATATCTTAGTTTTCAGTATATCTGCAGTTTTGGTACATCTGTATTTTTGGTATTTTCAGGATAATCAAGCCCTGTGCTGTTAAAGCCCTGTCCCAGCCCAGGGAGCTCAGAGATGTGTTTCTCAGGTAAATACTTCCCTTTGCACACCCAAAAGCTCCTGCAATCCATGGAAATCGCAGGGGATGAGAGACTTGACCAAATCCAAATCTAGGACAGGGATCCTAGTATTCATTTATTGGGGGCCCATTCCTATTTTCCACCTATTTTATTAGCCCCTCACAAGAATGTTCTCCTTCCCTTTCCAGGGTAATTTTCCCTCTCCACTTCCCATTTGCTACAGATAATTCTGGAGTGGCTCTGGGAGGGTTTATTACCTTTGCTTCAGGCTGGGGGATTTTGGAGGAAATTGGGTGTTTGAGGTTGAAAATCTGGATTAAATGTGCTGGCAAAAGGGTTCTTCTGCATAAATCCAAGAATCAGAGAAGTCCATGAAGGAAAAATATGTCCTGGGATGGGTTCAACCCTCAGCCCTGACCTGAGGCTTTGTCCAGCAGATTTTGCTGGATAGAGAATTTTTATTCCCCCACCAATGCGGCATTAAAGGAACTCCCTTTTCATGAGGGTTTGATTTCCCGATCTCCCAACTCTTTCTATCAGGATATTTTAAAGCAATTTGTGTTCAATATAAAAAATAACTTGGTTTTCTCTGTAGAGGGGCAGTAGGGGAGGAAACAAAAAGGATTTCCCCCAGGTTAAGGGAGAACCCAAACAACAATAAATTCAGTTGATTTCTTTCCATATTGCTGGGTGTTGCTGTCACTGTGGAGGATATGGGGTCATTCCTTTCTCTCTCAGTTTTGGGATCACTCCTCTTGTTCAGATGACCATCCCTTTCTCTCTCCCTCTGGATGGATAAAGGGATCATTTTTCTCCCTCTCCCTTCAGCCTCTGCCTGAAATGCTCTCATGAGTCAGCAGCACGGTCTGTGCGAGGCTGCTCCTTCCAAAATTCCGCTGCTGATGAATTAAACATGCCCAGCCCTGCCTCCCCCCGAGCTCCCACCGCGCCGCTTTCGAGGCTTTTCTTGTGTTCCACCTTCGGAAACCCAGGCAGAACCTGGGAAATCCTCCATGGAATTCCAGGGAAACGCTGATTTCAGGAGAGAGGCAGATCCGTCCCGGAGGCGAGGGGGATATTCTGAAATTCCGATATTCTAAAATGGGGTTTCTGCATTTTATCCTCGGGAAATGTGGAGAATTCCCGAAGTGAGCGGCTGAGCGATGCCTCTGCACATTCCAGAGGCGTCTGGGAACCAGCGAGAGGTGTGGAGGCTGTTACGGGTGCTAATGGCTGATGATGGGCTGGAATTATAATTAACGGTAATGATAGCGCTTCCACGGAATGCAAAGAACACGATCTGAGAGGCTGATATAAAAATAGATCCTTTTTTTTTTTTTTTTCCCCTCAAGACACGAAGTTTAAACTCCGAGGACCAGACACCACGGTTACTCTGCACTTATTTTATCCATTTTAGCTGTCGAAAAACCTAGTTCTTGAGGATCTTGTGGGGACTGGGAAAAGCGTAGCCTCGTTTTTTTCACGTCCTGACAAACGAGGGATGCTCCTTCCACGTGACTGATATGGATAAAAAATTGCTTCTTTTTTGTGCATTGAAATGCAGCACCCGCAATGATCTGAACTAGAATAATAAAATTACAAATAAAGGGCTGAGAGCAGAAACCAAGGAATAACCACAGTCCCAGACCCTCCTTTCCCCAAGACACAAAGATCCTTATGCCTGGATCATGAAATAATCCCAGCCCCACTTCAAAAATCCTGATTTCCTGCTCTGGTCTGCATTCCTTGGGCATCAATTTATTGATGTTGATCCGTCACCAAATGTGCCATGCCCTGCCACTTGCCAGGAATATTTCCCACCCATATTCCAAGCTATTTCATTCTTGAATTTTGCAGCACAAAAGCACAAGGTTAAGGATTTTTCCGAAGGAAAATGGAGTGCAGACCTTTATGAGAATATTATGAGGGATGGGGGGTTTTTTTGTTATATTGAACCCTCCAGAATTTTAATTTCATATTATTTTAGAGAAGAACAAACTCAGCTGTTAATGATTTGTTCCCTTCCTCAGGTACTGTGTGTTTGAGCAAGAGTTCTTGTTTATTCCTGGAAGGACTTTGTGAAAAAAGTGGAAGAGATTTTTTTGAGTTTGAAATTGAAACCCAGGTGCTGAGCACTGGTGCTTCATGGACACAATTGTCCCAAAAGACAATTACTGCTGTGCTGGGGCATTGGAGAACACAAAATTCCATTTCTTCCTCCTTTTCCCAGTCAAACCTACTGGGGAAAAGACATTATAGGGTGCAAACCCTCCAAACACAGAGGCTACATTAGGGAGCTGCTATTAACACACAGATAAATTAATGAGATCTTAATTAAAGGTAAGTAATGAAAGGATTAAGTGGCTCAGGAAAAGCAGATGATGCAAATCAGAATAAAGTTTTTGAGGGATTTTTGGGGGGTTTTTTGTTTTTTGTTTTTTTTTTTGTTGTGGCTGCATCCAATTCCTTGGACCTTTCCCTTTTCCATGGGTGGTTTCTGACCATTAACATTTAATTAACATTTACAGATCCTCCCTGCACTGATTCTACAGAGCAAAGCTTGAGCTGGGATTAACCACAGCTCAGATTTAGCATTAGGTGAGTTCAGTTTTGCAGAGCAAATGTTAATTAAAGCCTTGGGCCTGGCAGTGTTAACGGCACAACATCCTTGGGGTTAACAGAAATGGAGGTACTTTAAACCTTCCGTGGGATTGATCCTAAAGGTTGGGTGATGGAAAAGTGTCAAGGAAAATGCCCAGGCCCACAATGTTTGCAGCACTCCCACATCTTGCAGTCCATGAAGGTGAGAAATTCTTTCAAGGCCTCTAAGAGCAGTAAAAATCTTCTTTTGGTGCCTCCAAGAGCTGCTGAGTCAGGGCTGCGACATCAAACTCAGAGCTACCCCTCCCTTCCAGAGGGGGTTTAGCCCAAATTGCTCCCTTTTTCCTCTCTTTTCCCTTCTCCTTCCTTCCTTCCTTCCTCCAGGCACATCTATGGATTTCTGCACTGGGGAGACTGGAAGCAAACCATCCCAAAATTCAGGGGTGGAGTTCTGAGCAAGCTCTGCCCTTCTCTGCAGTGTCTTGGAGGGGCAGTTTGTGCCCCATATCTCTGTGTATAATTGCTGTGTTTATTATTTAATTGAGGTGTTTATTATTTATTTTGTGTGTGTTTTCCTGAAGAATTCCTTCTTTACCTCTCTAAACACTCAGAGATGCTCTGATTGGGGCCAATCTTGCTTATGCAGTGGCCTTTTCCTTCTTCCACACTCTGGTGCAGAAGCACAGAAACCTCTCCATAGAGGAAGCTCTCCCCTGTTTATCACCATTATTTTCCACTGTTTTCACTCACCCTTTCCCTTTCCTTCCCACTTTTCCATGCTGAGAACTCAGGGGACTCCATGCTATTGTCAGGTGTAAAACACAATCACACTGAGAGGAGAACAAGCACGTGTTTGTTCATTTTTTCCTGACCGTGTCAATTAAAAAAAGCTCCAAGCCCTGGTCTGCCAGCCCCAGGGACAGCCCCAGGATCACCTCATTTCCAGATGGGCCATAAAACACCTGGAGGAGCACAGACACCTCAATGCATCACCTGCACCAGGTCCCAACTCATCTGCAGTGGGGTGGATTTAACTCAAATACCAAATTCCACAAATTTCTGGGTTTTTCTTAGTGCCCACTGACCCTGCTGGCGGTGCTGACCTTCCACTATTCATTTTTCATCACTCAGCCTCAAAGAGGTTTAAACAAGGATCAGTATCTTTAAACCCCTTACAAAAAAAAAAAAAAAAAAAAAAAAAAAAAAAAAAAAAAAAAAAAAAAGAAAGAGAGAGAATTAGGAAAGAAAGTCTCGTGCCCTGCCCACCAGGAAACATTTCCATCTGTTGGGTGGGAATCAGCACGGATTTTCCAAGCAGAGAAGCGACTCCGGTTTCTTCTGTCGGTGCTGGCATGCTCGCAGTGTTTGGCTGGCTCTTGGCTCGGGAATCTCGGGCAGATCTGGGAGGGTTGGAACAGGGTGGGAACAGCTCCTGCCGCTCCCTCTCCTGTCTGGAGGCTGCTGGCACAGCCCGGCTCGCAGGCTCTCGGTTTTATCCCTTTCTGCCCCCACCCAGCTCGCAGGGGGCGGTGGAATTCCAGGCTGGCTCTGCCGCAGCTGATTCCCGAGTCACAGTAACCCACATTCGCCTTGGCACCGCTGCGCAGCAATCCTGCTCCTGCTGCATTCCTTGGGCGTTTGATCGGCTGTGGAGCAGAGCTGGGACCCCACGGGCCACCCAGCAGCACCCTTCGGGCTGAGGGGGCTGCTGCCGTGGCTGGGTGCTATAGGAGCTGTTCGAGGGCTGTGTTTTAACCCCCAAAATCTCTTCATCCGCAGTTCGTTTTCCTCTGAGTTGGTCCAGATTTAGCATAAAAATAAATGAACAAATAATAATAATAAAGAGCAAATAACAGTAAACAACAAATAATAAAATAGTAGTAACAATAGTAATGATAATAACAATAATAGCAATATTAGCAATAATAATAAAAATAATAAAATTAATTCCCAGTTGTTCTGGAGTGCACAGAGGGCAGCCTGTCCCCATTCTCTCTCTCTCTGTGTGAGCATCTCTTATCTTTTGCACTTCTAGAACCAAACTATCCACAAAAGTGACTGGGCTTTATTTTTTTGTTGTGTTTTATTTTATTTTATTATTTCGTTCTTTGGGGGTTTTATAGTTTTGTCTTTTTTTGTTTGGTTTTATTTAGGTTTGGTTTTATTTTTGGCTTTTTGTTGTTGCTGTTTGCTCCTTTGGGGTTTTTTTGGGGGGGGTTTGGTTGGTTTGGGTTTTGGTTGGTTCTTTTTTTGAGGGTATTTTTAATGTTTTTTTGGTTGGTTGGTCGATTTGGTTTTTGTGTTTGTCTGTTTGATTGAAGCCAACTTTAATAATAAAGCCTGTCTCAGCTCCTTTCTCCCTCTCAAACTGCAGGAGCCTCCTTTGTTTCCTCTTGCAAATCCTGCCCCGTGTGCCCTGGGTGTCACTCCCGACAGAAGCGGCCCCTGCGAGGGTCAGAGCTCAGCCGATCCCCCTTTTCCCCTCCCCAGAATCCGCAGCTGGAGAGGTTTTATCGACTCCTGGAGCATCCCCTCGCCCGCCCGGCTCCGGCACCATCATCCACTGAGGCTCCGCGGCGGAGCTGAGGAGCTCAGGTGCCCCCGGGCCCCTCCGGGATCGATGCAAAAGGATTCTGAGCAGAAATCCATCGATGGGAGCCGCCTTTCGCTTGTGGCCAGGAAGGAGCCGCCGCAGTTGCGAGGGGAATGCGAGCCCGGCTTTTGACGGGAAATGTTCCATTCAGGATGAGATACGGAAGCTCCAACAGAGGGATTGGATTTATCTCGTTTGTGGCAGGATCCTTCCAGGGGTCAGACACAGGCCCAGGTGTAAAGTGCAAATAATGTGTAAAATGCAAATAATGCGTAAAATGCGTAAAATGGCATTAATGTGTAAAATGGCATTAATGTGTAAAACGCCATTAATTAATGCAGGGGAAGAGCAGGGCAGGAGGGCTCAGAGGCATTTGGTGCTGCTGCTGTGCCTGCAGGCAGCTCTGGTGTGGTTACACCAGTCAGGAAATGGGAATTGGGGAAGTTGTGTGGCATCCTGCAGCTCCTCTGGCTTGGTGTCAGTCCCTGCTCATCCTGCAGGATCTGGTGACACCGCTCATCCTGCCGGATCTGGTGGTTCTGCTCAGATCTCAGGATCCCGTGGCTCTGCTCAATCCTACAGGTTTTGGTGGCCCTGCTCTGCCCAGGATGCTGCTGATGTCCCAGACCTCACCTCTGGGAGAGCATCTCCCCACCAGCCCCATGCTTTGTTCATGATTTGGGTTGCAGGAGGTGCAGGGGAAGATGTGAAGGTTGCTCACAGCTCTCTCACTTTCTGTACTCGCTGTGGGAAAAGGGATGGCCCAGTCTCAGGGACATCAGACTCTGGTTTAGGAGGCTGAGGGTTCATTATCTGCTCTGCTCCATGAGTTCTTGGGGATAAACCCAAAAACCTTGCCTGTTCGATGCAGAAATCCTCTCCTCAGGAGGAGAAAGGAGAGTGGTGGAGCACAGGTGCCCTGGAAGGAGATGGATCCTGCTGGTGTTGGTAATGAGCTACAGGGGGTTAGAGTAGATCCCATTCCTGTAGATTATCCCCACTTGGAATATCACCCCCATGTCAGGCCCAAACTCACCCTCCTGGCTCAGGATTTTGGTGTTTCCTTGAGCAGCTTTTCTCTGCCATACATCAAGATGTTCAGGTCACCCCTGGCTGCTGACTGCAAGGAGCTGTGGGGATGCTCCAGGCCTTGAGCAGAGCTGGCAGTGCCCAGGAGCAGAACAATGCCCAGTTTGGGGTGAGGGGAAGACAGGGACAAGATGGAATTCAAGCCAGCAAAGCATTTTCCATCCCCGACCAGCTGCAGCCCCTTTTCCACTGGGCGCTGAGGAGTTTTTCCTTTTGTCAAAACGTATGGTGTTTTTTTGTCAGACAAAATTCCTCCTGGCTGTGCTTCTGGGAGCTCATCTTTCCCTGAGGAATTGGTGACCAGAGGGGCTCTGAGAGTTGCTCTTCCACCCCTGACTCCTGGGTCCCCCTTCCCAGTGCTGCTGGGATAGAACAGGCTCTATGTCTCCTGTGAGGGGACCGAGGCTGCTGCCATTGTCACATCAGCTGGCAGGAGGGACAGAACAACACTTCCAGGCTTCCTCTGGGCTCTGCGACAGCCCAGGGGTGGGGAAAAGCCAATTCTAGGAACTTTCTGATTGTCTGCAGGGCTTTGTGTGCAGATGTCAGAGCAATTCCCTGCCCATGGAGCGCAGGGTAGGAGCAGATGGGCACAGCAGGTAAAGCTCTCAGATGGATGCAGGGGACAGAGCAGGGCCCTGGCCCCAGGGAGCAGCTGTCACCTCAGAATCACCCATGTGCTCAGGGTCAGGTTCCCTGAAAGCAGTAATCTGTAGGTTTCTTTATTGGCTGGAGGGAGCAGGTGCTCGGCTGGTGCATGAAGTGCAAATTTAAAGCAGAAAAGTCATTCAGGAACAACTTTGATGCCTTGTTTTAAATCGGTTTTATGATAATAAAATAAAAACACATTTTGAACAGGAAACGCGGAATGTTTCACCCTGAATGTTTTACATTTATTAATTTATTTTGATCTTTGTGGGCTTTCAGAGATTGCTGGGAGTGAGAATAACTGGGAAATATGGAGACAATGCCTGAGAAGAAAACATCCCATAAAAATCCCTGCGGAATTTGTTTTTAACACGTTTTAGAGGAGGAAACACGACATTTAAGTCAAAGCAGAGCATTTTAAAAGGCAGTGGGTGAAAGCCTGAGGAGCTGCTGCTCAGCTGTCCCTGCCAGGGCTGGTGGCAGTTCCCCAGAATTGCTGCTGGCTGCAGGCAGAGCTCATCCATCACACCACGCCCAACTCCCCTCAGCTCCCTCAATTCCTTCCCAGGAGGAGATTCCCGTTGTTAAAAGTCTCTGCGGTTCCCCAGCCCTTGCCGAGCCGAGGTACCAGGATCCAGCCCTCCCCTCCATCTCCTTCCCCAGGTGTCCTTGCCAGGAGTTCTCTTTATGGAGGGCAGCTGGGTTCACACCAGCTCTGGCTGTCCAGAGCAGCTCAGCCACCCTGTGCCCGATCTCTGGTGACTTTTGGGGTGCCTTACCCCGGGGACCCCCGAGTTCTGGGCTGGGGCAGTGTCACTGTCCCTGCCTGGGGAATGCCACCAGGACACACAGGAGGAGCACGGGGATCTGTCAGGGAGAGCAGAGCTGCACAAGAAGAGTGACTTTCCTTTTATTGTGCTGTTGGTTGTGGAACAGCTTTTTTTTTTTTTTCCCCTTTTAAGGGGCCAAGCAAATAAACAAACCAATAAATCAATTTCTGCTCCCCCATCCCTCCATGAAGATGAAATGTTCTCCTGCAGCTCTGCATTAACCCCTGGCCCTGCATTAGGCTCCAGCTCCTGCTCCACACCCTGGATGCTCTTAAGGCAGGATTTCAATTATCTGAAGTGGCTCCTGACAGCGTTCCAGGCACCCCGGCACATTCCCGGGGAGGGGGGGAATGGATCCCTGCGATCCCAGGAGTTGCAGAAGCACCCCCTGCCCCACAGGATGGGCTCGGGGGGCTTCTAGAACTTCCTGGGGATGTATTTGGGTGAAATTGGAGGTTGGGAGTGCAGAGTGCCTCCCCCCGGGGTTCAGGGATATTTATAGGAAAAGCTTTTTAATAGCCTGAGTTGGAAAAAATCTGGTTAAACCCGAGCTCATCCCCACGTAATTAAATAACCCAGCTATGACTAAGAATATTGATCAGGCCCTTCCTCCCCTCCCTTCCAAAGGAAATTTCCTTGGGGAAGATTTTCCTGCTGTTTCCAGCCCTGTGGATGTGATACTGCATCCAGAGCCATTGCCTAGGTCTGCTTTCATCCTTTTAAAATGCTCTACCTTGCCTTAAATCTTGTGTTTCCTGCTTTTAACATGTTTTTTAAAAATCCACAGGGATTTTTATGGGATGTTTTCTTCTCAGGCATTGTCTCCATATTTCCCAGTTATTCTTACTCCCAGCGACCTCTCTGAAAGCTCACAAGGATCAAAATAAATAAGTGTAAATAATTCAGGGTGAAACATTCCAGATTTTCTGTTGGAAATGCATTTTCATTTTATTATCACAAAAGTCATTTAAAACAAGGCATTGAAGGTGCTTTTCTGGTTTAAATTTTTGCTGCTTAGACTCATGCCTGGTAAAGATGTAAAAAAAGAATAGAAATTGGAGGTAAATGCATATTTGCAATTCTCCTGCAGGTTAAATTAACTGTCAGCTTTGCCCATTAGACTCCACATCCTTCAGTGATCTCAAAATTTATTCAGTACTAAATGTTAATCACCAGAATTGTTGCTCATACTGTAATATTCATATTCCTTTTCATTATCCAGGCTTCTGCATGCAGGAATCTGAATTTATCTGAGGGGCTGTAAACACTTTAACACACTTTATATTATTTATGCCACAAATTTGCAAAGGATAGTACAGGAAAAACCTCTTTTGTCAAGAAATTCTGTGCTTGGTCCAGGTACTTCCAACATCAATAAGAGTTTTTCATAAATATTAATTTAAGTTTCAGTCCTCAGCATGGGGAGCATATAAAGCATGGAAAAATAAATGTGTTTGCAAAATATCCCAGCTAATTTGGGCTCTGGTGTTGGAAAGCATAGGGGCTGCTGTGAGTTCACCCCTGCAATGAAAAATGGGAGCTGAGCTTTGAAACCTCCATCTGTTTGTTTTTTTTTTTTTCCATAACATTAGAGAATGGAGGAGACTTGTTCATCTCCAGCTTTGTGTTTGAGGCTTCTGAAATAGAAGAGGAATAATAGAAATAATAAAAATGATAGAAATAATGGAAATAATAGAAAGGAGCTTCTTGGCTGCGTGTTTTCCACAGGCAATGGATTCCAGCTGCTCTAAAATAAAGACACTGCAGAGTGTTTGAGGCAGGCTTTGTGCTCCTTGATTTTCCTTTGTGTGCAGAATTATCCCTGCTTTCCTGAGGAGGGGAAAGTTTGGGGAAGGGCATCCCTGAGCACCAGAGAAAGGAATTGCCTGGAAAATCAGCTGGGAAGGGCTGATGTTCAGTCATGGTGGCTGCTCACCCCAGCCCTGACACAGAGACAGCTTGAAGGGAAAAACACAGCTCATTCTGCTGGATTTGGGGGAGTTTAGGTAAATAAAGCCAGAAAACCAGGAGCTCCCAGTGGAGCTGCAGCTGGGGCATCACAAGACCCACTTTTCCCACTTTCCCCTGTTGCTGCATTGGGGTTGAGAGTTCTTTTGAGTCCCTCTCAGCTCAGGATATTCCCTAATTCTGTGATTCTGGGCTGTTTTCTGGGCTCTTCTGGTCACAAAGCTTCCAAGCCCTTCAATGCCACTGGAGTTTGGGCTCTTCTGAAGCAAAGTGAAACCTGGGATCACATCGGACATAATGGAGGAATGAGAAACCCAAGAAACATCTGGATTCTCCTCTTAATGTTCAGATTTATTTGATTATTTTTATTATTATTTTTATGGAAATCTGGGATGGTTGAGGTTGGAAAGGACCTTAAAGTCTACCCCATTCCACCCCTCTGCCAAGGGTTTTTGTGCCTGTGCCAATGCCTTTCCACCCTCACAGGGTAGAATTTCTTCCCGATGTCCCACCCGAACCTCCTCTCTGTCAGTTCAAAGCCATTAAAGGCATTAGGAATTCCACACAAATAGCTGAAATCACTCCATGCCCATCCTGAAACGCCCTGGCAGCCCCTGGTGCTGGACATCCTCTGTTTATAACCTGACTTTGGGAAAGGCAGAGCCCCTCCTGGTGCGCCAGGTTCTTCATTTGCCAACATCCCATCTTACCTAAGCAACATTTTGGGATCAGAAGCTGTGAACCCCTCTGCGAGCAGATTTAAACTGCTGGGAACTGCAGCCAGGCTGTGGAAATTTGGATTCCAAGCCATCCTCTTCCCCCTGTCAGCCTGAACTCTGATTTCTTAATTTGCTCGAGTCCTCTGCTGCTCAGATTCAGCTTCATTACCCACATCCCCTTCAGATGGAATTAGAGCTCTAATTGACAGCCAGCCAGGAGAGGGTTCTAATATTCAGGAAAAGCTCCCAGTCAGCCACTTGTCTCCTGATGTCCCAGTGACTGAAGCAGGGACAGGAGGATCAGTTCTCCTGGTGCCAGCCCACCCCTCTGATTAATGGGGCATCAGCAAGGCCCTGATGGGAACAGGAATATGTTTATTGTCCTCAGGAAGTGGAGCTGAAGGGAAGAACTCCACTGCCAGGATCTTCCAGGAGTTCATCTCCCAGCTCCTGTCCTGCCTGAGTGGCTTAGTTCAGGAGACAAATTAGACATGAAGTGTTTGGGTACACACAGGACATGTAAGGATTGAGCTGTAAGTGAGAGCATTGAGGTTTAGACACTTGTTCCTGCTCAGGAGGCACAAAACCCGGCAGGGATTTCCTGTAGCATCATCTCTGGGCTGTGTTGGGGTGAAGCACAGGCTCTCCTGGACTGTCATCTCACTTCCATGTGACCCTTCCCCTGAATCAAATCATGGTCAGGGATTTCAAACTCCCTTTTCCTGATGGGAATTTGGGAGTTATGCCATTAATAAGAAGGAAATTACTTTGGTTTTTAGTACTGGTGGGGGAGAAATCCCTCATGGCCTGGCACTGGCACACAGACGGTGTCACCATGAGCTGGCAGGTGACAAATTTGGCCAGAGCTTGGCCAACCCGAGCCCAGGAAGAACAGAAGCCCCACCAAAAGAGGGGTTTGCCAGGAGCCATCTGCAATTTAAGGGCCAGAAAACCTCACTGAAGCTCTGGAGAGCCTCTGTTCTGGAATTGTTATTTCACCCTCTGTGAGCAAATCCATTGAGGAAAAAAGTTCATTTTCAGCTGGAGCTGCCCCTGACTGCTGGGAACATTCAGCTCTAAGGGGTTGATTTATGGCCCTTTTTGAAGCTTGTAAAATCATTTGTTTCTATTAATATCCCTCACTGCCTCACTGCCACTTCAGCAGGGACAAATCTACAGTCACAGATGGGGGAAGATGAGGAATTAGGATAACCTGAGGAGCCTGGCTTCAACCCTCTCAAACCCAACTGGAACAAGAGCCCAGGGATTCTCTGCGAGGTGAATTCATCCCTGGCAATTTGGGGCCAGAGAAAAATCATTCCTGGCAAGGGGGATGAGACTCAGAACCTTTGTCTGGGGGTGATAAAGGAGAAATGAACAGGGACGAAAATCAGGGGAGAGGGGAGGGGGGGTTTTGTGTGCGCAGAGCACTTTGGCTGCTTGGAAAAAAAAAAAAGCCCAAATCTTGTCCCAGGTGAGATTTAACGTGCTTTGGGTCAGTGTAAAACCAGATCAGCCCTCTCATGATCATAATGTGGGGTTTGCTAGAAAGCCTTGAGTGCTCCTTGCACTTAAGTTGTGATTCCAAGTGACTTTCTGCGGAATTTCGGTGTCTTTAAACACTCAGATCCCTCCTAATTCTATGGAGAAGCCTCAGATATTCCACAATGAAGGAGCTGTGTACAATTCTGTTCCTTACCAGGAAAATCCACCTCTAAAAACATTTCAGGGCTGTAGAAATGCAAATCAGCCTAAACCCCCCATTTTCACCCTACTCCATCTGCCAAACCCCTTCATTTTGCTATCAAATTGATCTGCCAGGACCTAGCCTTCAGCTCTGAGTGGATTTGTTTATCAATTCCAAGTTTGAATCCACAAGGAAGCAGCACAATAAAGGGAGATGTGACACCCTTTGGTTGGAATGAAAGGAGATTGAGCCCAATTGCTGTGCCCAGACTGAGTTCATTTGGATTTCTGAACCAATTTAAAAGAAATAAAGCAGATAGGTAGTTGCAGCCTCCCCTGTTTGTTTATTTGTGTGAATGTCACTTTAGTGTGGCTTTTTCTTATCCCCTCTCTTGTCTGAGCTGGCTTAACACCCAAAGTGTTCTGAAGGAGCCTTGAAAGCTTAAAAAAAATGTGATTAGAGATGGAGAAGAGAACAAAGGAGGCTCAGAGCATCCATGGACTCCTGACCTTGGAAAAAAAAAGCTGCTCCAGGATTAAAATGGAACTTTTGACTCCAAAATACTTGAAGGATATTGGTATTGCAATTTGAATGTGCTCATATAAAGAGCTTGATACTCCTTGGGGTTTATTATTCAAAATCTATTCACTACAATCCCATCTCCAACAAAACCTCACCATTTTTTGCTCTAACCCAGTGCCAGGACAGGTAATTCTGACCCATCCAACCTTCCCACCTGCATTCATCCCTGCCCCTCCCTGCTCCGGGGTATTTAAAACCTCTGCATGGATGGGAGCTCATTTATTTCATTAATAGTGGCAGCTCTGGAGTTTTTTGAGATGCTGCACCACCACGAAGTGTGTCTGGGCTTTTCCAAGGGGATTTTCACTGTTCATTGCCTGGGAGCAGCTACAGCCCCTTAAATCAGCCAAAAATCAGGATTTTGGGCAGTGCTGTGCAATTTTGGGTGCAGGGAAGCATCCCTGAGGGTCTGGGGTGTTTTCAGTGTCTTGGGTAATCCGTGGATAGCTTTTATAATGTAAATTTTGGAGTCTAGATAAAATGTTAATCCTGCTCTCCAGCTTGGTGACTCCAGAACTTTGTGGGGTTGTCACAGAGGGAGAACCTTGGGGACAAGGCCAGCTCCTGCTCCAGCAATGCCCAGGGGTGGCTGAGGCTCATCCCTGGAGTCTGGGGCAGGAGAACAGGGGATAAGGGATTTGTGGACTCATCACCGCCAGGAATAACTCACCCTTCTTAATGCTGGCTTCTTAAACACCCAAAATTCATCATTTCCCAACAGGACCCAGAGGCTTCTCTGTTTTTTTACATTTTTGCTGCCCCAAGACTTTTGTTCCTATCCATGTTCCCCCTAAAATCCTCCAGCCAGGGCACAAGGGTTGTTGGGATCTTTATGAACTGCCACATTAATTCTGATTTCAGCCCTGACACTCAGCTTGCAGCCTGGGTTTGAGGGCTGGGAGCAGCAGTCTGAGCTTTTCTGAGAGATGGGAGGGGTTTCCAAGGGTTAATTAAAATTTTCTTCACAGGTCACTGGGGACACTCTTGCTGCCTGCTTTAACTTGGCTTTTTCTCTCTTTACCAAGACAGAAATCAAACATTAATAATTTAAAAGATGGTGGAAGAAAGATGCAATAATCAATCAAAGACTTTCCCAGGCTAGAGCAAATTACTCCAAGGGAGGCTGAGAAAACAGAAGCAACTTCTTTCCTGGATGAAAGGTGAAAGAAAAAGACCTTTTTTTGGCAGATTTTTAATGAGTTTTGGCTGAGGGCTGGTGATTTCTACATGTGCACAGGGCAGAGAAGGGGCTTGACTTTAACTCAAGCTTCAGTGAGTGGCAGGAAAATAATTAAACAAGGACTGAGCAAGTGTTTGAGCCTGAATCCAAACTTACCCAAAGCCTGGCCTTGATACTGACCTGACAAAGCATCCACAGACACGATCTCTGTGTAAAGATTGTTCTTAGCCCCTCCTGCTCACCTGGAGGTTGAATAAAATCGCTTTGATCTGCACAAGAGCTTTCTTTTTACCTGCTCTGAACCACCCCACAGTAACTTGCAGGAGCAATTGGCAGTTTCCTGCTCAATATCCTGGAGGGAGATGGAAAAGCAGCAGTGGGAGACAAGGGGAGTACTCACAGCATGATCTAAAACTGGACCTGCCCAAAATGAACACTTAACCAAGAATAAATGATTCCTAAACAGATGCTTGGCACACACAGGCAACCTGTCTGCCCAGGAATTTATTCTGTTTCTGAAATTTCAATGATCTTCTCAAGCTTTTTCATATTCCAAGTCCTATCTTGGAGGGGTGAAAGGTTTTGGTTTTTTTTTTTTTTTTTTTTTTTTTTTTTTTTTGTTTTGAATGCCAAGAGCTTCAATCTTTACACACTTTTAACTCTCTAGTTCAGAGTAAAAAGCCTCAGGGTGATCTCAGCTGATGTATGGGGCTCTTTCCCAAGGGGATTTCACATCCCAGCCCTTCCCTTCTCCCTGTGCCAGCAGGGATTTCACCAGGAGGGGTTGGAAATGCTGCCCCTCCTGAGCAGTTTCGCTGCTGGCACTGCCAGCTGGGCCTTTCTGCTTTGAGGCAGGTGATCAAAAGCTTCTTTTCAGTAAAGATTTGTAGCTGGGGGCTACAAGAAATTCAGGCTTGAGATAGGCTGATAAATGAAGGTTTTTATTTGTGGCTCATCCATCAGTTTGTTTTCCTGATGACACTGATGTGCAGGATGGATGAAGTGTTTTTTCTCAGTTTATTTCACTGGTTATACACAAGATATCAATGTACGGATGCTGCTCTTGGGTCTCAAATGAGCCTAAAAAAGGTAAATCAATATTAATAAATTATCCATGTTTGGGCACCTTCATGGGTGTGTAAGGAACTCATCTGAGACCAGGGTGGACATTTTGAATGTTTGAAGAACTTGGGGTACAATTGGGAACTTGGCTTAGGCTACAAACTGTCAAAAATCTAAATACTGTCAATATTTCTCTCACGTGAGATTTGGCAACCTTCATTAGCCAATAAAATCCATATAATACATAAAATTGACACTGCTCTGAACAGTAGGTGGAATTGCAGCCTTGACTGGAATTTTTTCCCCTCAGGAAAGTGTGTGTCATGTTTGGAACCTGTGGTACTCCTCGAGCACTCAGATAACAAAACCGAGCCCTAAAGCAGAATCCTTCTGCTCCGTGACATCCCTCAGCTGCCTCACAGCTGATGTCTTTATTTGACATGGCCTTCAGGAAGGATTTCTTTAATTCAATTCTAAATCTTACAGTGTAAAATTGATTTTTCTGCCTGTTTTCTGCTGCTTCTCAGCAAACAAATGCTTCTTCCCCCAGGAAAGAGCTTTATACTCTCAGGTTAATGATATGTGGAGATACAGAAAGTCTCCAGTCAGCACTCCAAGGATGAGGCTGGAGACAGGGCCGGTTCCTGTGTAAGGAATTAATTAATTAGATTGAGGCAGGCAGGAAATGTCCTGTTGTGATGTTTATCTCAAGCAGTGCCCTGTATCAGGCTGCTGATAAGGAATTTGGTTATCTCCTGTCCTCCACCAGCAAACTGAGGTCACTGCATGGGGGGAAATCCAGGCTCAGCCGTTACTGGAACATTTTTCAAAGGTGATTTATGCACCTGCAGCTCTTTTCCTTTGTTAAAATAGAGAGCACTCCCTGTCCTAAGTGTTCTGGGATCTCAGGGGATGTGATTTCCTCAGGAAAAACTCTGGGACATCATAGTCCTTGATCACTTCTGGGGAAAAGTTGCACCCACTGAAGCCAGGATAGGAAACGGGACACAGCTCACCCCAGTAATTGCAATATTTGAGTTTATTTCTAATCCCAAAGTGCAGCTAAAACCTGCAGCCCTTCATCAGCAGGTAAAAACTAAATCCTCAAAGTCCCAGGCTGTCTACTTCAACTACCGCCTGCTCCACACTTCTCTGCACATTATCAACCTCAAATTTCCAGGGAAAATGTTCCTCTTGTCCATCAAAACCCTCTCCAATCTGGCCAGCAGGCCCTGCACAACTCCAGGCCTCGTGTGGGCCGGGGTGTTGACGTGGAAATCAGGATTTGATGGAATCATCCCCGCTGCCAGGACGCAATCTGGATTTGTTTGGCTTCTGCCTGGATCAGTTCTTCCCTTCTGCAGGAGCTGTGAGTGGCATGTGTGAGCAGCAGGGAGACACTGGGCAGCAGGCAAATCCATCCAGGAGAGGGGAAAAAAGGTTAAAGTCAACTCATGGGTTTTAATTGCAGCCCTGGCACCTGTTCTGCTGGGGCAGGTCAATAATGTCACAGCACAGGTGAACCCTGCGTGACAAATAATTGACTAATTAGCAAATCCAGCAGAAAATGTCAGGCACAAGCTGGGAAAGGGAGCTGATATCCCTGACAGCCAGGGTGGCAGTGGACAATTTCATGGAAATTTCACCCATGGGTGAAGAATCGGGTAATTTCTCAGGTGTTGGGGCAACTTTGAGGGTTGCAACAAAGCCTGGAGGGTTCTGAGCTCAGCATTTGAGCTGGGGAGGTCAGTGGGGCAAACTTGAGAGAGAATAGAAATTAGGGGCAAAAATCCTTCATTTGTGGAATAAAATTGTAATTGTTCTTCCCCAAAATAATCACTATCTGATAAAAGATGGGGTGCGCCAAGCCTGGCCAAGAGTTAAACCTCTGCTGTGTGTGCAAAAATCACAGATTTGGCCAATATCAGTCACCAGATCTTGACCAATCTCAAACAGCAGAAGAGTTCTGAGTTCAGACCCTGATTTGATTTTTTTTTTCCCTTCAATTCCTCAGAGCTCCAGGGCCAGGTGAGCCCAGCTGTGATTCAGACCAAGCAAGGATGATTTTTTTGGAAGTTCTGTAGTGGGATCTGGGGACAGGGTTGTCTGTCCCTTGTTTGTTCTCTGGCCACTGGATCAGCCTCAGGACAGGACAGGAACAGCTCCAAAACCAGCAAGCACACAATTCCACATTCTTCCATAAAAACACATGGAGAAATGGGGCTCTGGAAGCCCCCAGCTGGGAAGTAAGGAACAAGCCTGGCCTTGGGGACTGGATTTCTAATACTGGTGCAGAAACAAGAAACAAATGAATGACTGTAAGCTGAAAGACACCAAAAATGGGATACTGGGAATAAATTCCTCCATATGAGGGTGGAGAGGGGCTGGGATGGAATTCCCAGAGCAGCTGTGGTTGCCCCTGGACCCCTGGAAGTGTCCAAGGCCAGGCTGGAGCACCCTGGGATGGTGGGAGGTGACCCTGCCCATGGTAGGGGTAGGAATGCGTGGGATTTAAGGTTCCCAATCCATTTTGGGATTCCATTAAACCTGGCAATGTGTGGAATTCAGCATGCAATGAGTTGGAAAAAAAGCCGTTCTGGTGAAACAACAAGTTTTGGGGACTGTTTTGGAGTTTGGCCTCTTTTTCTCCCCCAGGCAGGGATGTGAGTGCAAAATCCACCCCCTGCCCCTGCAGACTGGGAGAGCTCAGAGGGAAAAGGTCTGGATGCAGCAGGAGTGCATTTCCTTGCAGTGAGGAAGGAATGAAATCATTAAAAATGGGGGGTTCTTTGTCTCCCAGTGCCACATTAGGAACGTTCAGGGTGCAAAAACATAAAAAGAATTTAATTTCCGTGGATAATGCTCATGGCCTTTGTCAGATGGAGGGGATGGAAATCATCTCTTTGCAATCAAAGCAGTGATGAAATGAGGGGTTTGAATGATGAGCATGGTCACAAAAACCATCTCCTTGCATGGGAAAGAGAGCAGGGACAGAGCAGGGGGGAGCTGGGGAGGTCAGAGGAGCAAACTTCAGAGAGGATAGCAATTAGAGGCAAAAAAACCTAAATTTAGGTAGGAAAATTGTAATTGTTCTTCCCCAAAATGATCAGGGTCCGGGTAAAGATGGAGGGCACCAGGTCTGGCCAAGCTTTAAACTCCTGGGTGGTGCTATGTGTGTTAAAGTCAAATACTTGGCCAATATCAAATCTCAGATTTTGGCCAATCTCAAATCTCAGATTTTCCTACACCAGCTACCCCTGGATTGCTGTGTCTGCTCAGGGCAAGGAAAAGCCCTGGAATAGAATAGAGAGAAGAAAAAAAATTGTAAATAATGAGAGAGGCAAATGGTGCCTCTGGGAGCTGCTCAGAAGGAAGGACAGAGGATGATTTTCTGCCTTAAACCAGAGATTAACACTCAAATCTATCAGATTAATGGCTGAAAACAGTGAAAAAATGGAGTTGAACTTGTAATTGTAGAGAAAGATTTATTGTTTTTTCAAGTCATTAGTAATTTTGTCATTGTTTTCTAATGGAATATTCTGGGTTTGGAGAATTTCTCTTCAAAGCTGAGCATGGGTGGAGCAGGGTCCCCCCGAGCATAGAGATGTGAGGAGGGGTCTCTGGGGGCTCAATCTGAGAAATCTCCAGGACAAATTTACAGAAAGGAAAAAGAAACCTTTGGAACCTTGAGATGAAATAAAAAACCTGAGTCTGCTGCTAAAAATGGCTGTGGTTGGGAAAGCAAAATTTGATTTGGAAATGTTTGAAAGAGCCTGAGAGGAATAAATCTTGCTTTATTTATTTTTTATTTTCAGCAAATGATGTAACTTCTTAACACACACAAATGACCAAATATTGGTTGAAAAAATAAAAATGTCAACATAAAGTTTGGTTTTGTTTTGGTGATTTTCAACCTAAAAAGCCAGTTTAATTCTAACATGAGAAACTGTGCTGATCCTAAATTCTAAAAGACACAAACTTGAAATTGTGTTGCTTTATGACAGAAATTGTTTTTATTTTCTTTTTCTTTACAGGATCCATCCTGAAGACTTTGAGTTCTGGGAATCTGGAAGATTTAGTGCTACAAGTCCCATCGCTTTTCTCTCTTTTTAACAGAGAATTGGGGCGCAAACATGAAATGTTTAATGGTGCTCAGATGCCAAATTCCTGCCAAATAATTTATACTGGGGCTGGACACGGAATTGCTGCTGAAATGATTGAAAATGAGAAGTTGGCAAAGTTCTTCTGTGGCAAAAATGTGCATTTTGGCTCCTTGCAGTGACTGCAGAGCCAGAAAAGTCAGATAAAACCCCAGAATTATTTAACTCTTGAAAGCCTGGTTTGTGCTGCAGTTGGATTGTTCTGGAAAATATTGGAATTTTAAATTTTCCACTGTTTTCTCATAAATTGATCCTGTCCCATCTTGTCCAACCCAGCCTTGGACACTTCCAGGGATCAAGGGGCAGCCACAGGTTCTGTAGGAATTCCATCCCAGCCCCTCCTCACCCTCCCAGGGAGGAATTTATTCCCAATATCCCATCTCACCTTACTCATTTAACGGCTTTTTTCTTTTCTCCTGTGTCGAATTTGCTACAAAAATTTTTAAAATTTTTATATCTTTTATAAAAAGCCAATGAAATCAAACCTTTCTCATTTGAGCCATCAGACTTCTTCCTCTATGTTTTTACATTTTATTATATTTTTATTCGTGGGTGATATTTCACCCCAGCATTACATTTATTCTTTTTTCACCTCCTTTTATTTTTATTCTGTGTACAATTCAAGGATTTGAAGAAAACTTAAACCTGTTTTGTTTCTCCCTGGTTTTATTCTGGATGGAATTCAAGGATTTGAGGAGCACTTTTAAATAAAACTGTTCTTTTTGTTTCTCCCTGCTTTTTTTTTTCCCTGTGTGGAATTCGAGGATTTGAGGAGCAGTTTTAAATAAAACCTTTTTCTTTTTTTTTTTTTTTCAATGTCTCCATTTGGTTTTTTTCTCTCCCAAATTATCTGTGTAAGAGCATCTATAAATACCAGAGCAAATCAGGCATGAAGCACTGAGACTAAATATAAAATGTAAGGAAAAATACACTAAAAACCCACCATGAAGAGGAGAACACCTTGATTTTATCGGACAGATCCCGTCACCTCCGTGGGATCTGTGGATCCACCACAGACCAGGTTCAAACCTCCTTCACCAATAAAGAATTTTCAAAATATTTGAGCCGTACCAGACAGCAAAATGGGATCTAATTTCTCAAAGAGCTTTTTAAAATTCCAGTTAAATATTCCAAGAAGTGATGGAGGGGGATTAAAATCCTTTTTAGGACTCTAGGATCCAGCTGGAATAGATGCTTGAGAGGTGCTTGTAGTTGTGTATTCCAAAAGCAATTTATTTGCCCTCAGAAGTTATTGCCAGAAGTAGAAAAGTATCTAAAGTCTTGCTGGGATCTGGAGAGGGGACTGGAATCACAGAGATTCCAACAAGGGAAAATCAAATGGAAATCCAGATTAATGTGCTGCACCCAGGAAAATAAAATTAATATCCAGACTGCTCTAGAGAGGTTTGACAAGTGAATAGTAAAACTCATATTTTAGGGGTTATTTCAATATTTAATTGAGGATCACAGAACCACAGCAGGATTTGAGATCTTGGGATGAGATAGGATGAGCCATCCAAAAAAATCTGGGGCAGCTGCTTCTCTTGGTTTTTTAATTGTTCTTAAAGCCATTAAATAAAACCCTTGTTAGAAATAAATATCCTAAAGCATTTGTATGCTCAGTGTTGATTCTAAAAATATGAGGGAATAAAGAGATAATTTATCCAATTTCTGTGATCCTGCAATGCCTAATAGGTTTTTTGTGTTAATAACAGAAGCAAAGCAGATTGATGTGTATTCCACCACCTCCTAAACTCGATGGGTTTGTTTATATCAGGGATAAATTAGCAAAAGCCTCATATAAACAAGGTGGTGGAGTTGGCAGCTTGGAAAAAAAAAAATCCATGTACAAGGGGATTAATTTGCTTTTAAACTTGTCTGGAAGATGACTCAGAAGTTAAATAGATCAGCTCAGCTGGGATGTTCTTGCTCAAAGGGATTTGAAACCACATCATCACAAGGAAGATTTTTGGAGTGAAGGGGAGAGGGGTAAAAACAGGATGAAAAAAACCCCTTGGAGATGGAGGTGAAGGCAGGAAGATCCTTGAGGGAGCAGTGCTGGGGGCAAACGGGCTCAGCCTGGAGAAAATGGATGGATTTTATAGCTTTGGATGGTGGGAAGCAGAGGGAACACTGAAATACCTTCCCTTCCTCCTTGGTTCTGGATTTCACTCCCTTTCCCACCATTTCACTCCCTTTCCCAACCCTCTCCCTGGAGAGCTCCCTCTCAAGGGCTGAAGGAATCAGGGAAAGGGCTCACAGCCTTTCTTGACATTCCCTCTCTGCTCCACTCCCTCCTCATACCTTTCCCTGCCCTTTTCCAGGAGTTGAATGGTCCCAAATGAGATTTTGGAGCACTCCCTCCTCTCTTCTCATCATTCCCAAGGTTCTTTCTCACTTTCTTCCTCAGCATTGCCCACCATGGTGAGGCTGCCCTCTTCCCCCAGTAATCCCTCCCTCCCTCTGGCAGGAATTCCAGCCTGGAGCTGCCAAAGCCACCCGGACAAGCTCACAAAACACACAATAACCTTTAATTAAATGGCCAGAAAAGCAAACATTACCCTGGTAATTTATTGAGCCAGATAAACTCCATAAGGAGGAGTTAGTGATGGACAGAGAATGCTCTGCTGATGGATCTCCCTGGATTCATCTCATTTTGCAGGGAAAATGGGTCTGGAGTTTGGAGGACAAGTTGCAGCACAGCTGTTTTAACTGTTTGGAGCTGTTTGGGAAGCTCAGCTGCTGTACTCACTCACCTGCTCTGGGGCCCAAGGAGCCCGGCAGCCCCTCTGACATTCCTGCAATTATTAAACGCTGTTTAAGTATTTAATTGTCCCTTAATTCCCAAATTAGGGAATTAGGGAAAGGAAATTAGGGAGGGGGCAGCTCCTGCCCTAATTGGTCTGACCTGTCTCATTTTAGTCCTAACCTGGATGAGCTTTGAAAACCCAATTTTCCCCTGGATTTTCCTCATTGTGAGGATGGCAAAGGCTCAGAGGTGAGGGAAACGTGTCCTGTGATGTCATTATTTTGCATCCCAGCTTGCCTGGAGGCTGAAAAATGACCTTGAGGCCCCAGCAACCTCCCTGCATTTCCTTTAGTTCCCTGGGATTTTCAGAACAGTTCTGGAAAATTCTGATTTGTGAGCAGAGAGGCTGAAATGGGGAAAATCCAGTTCCCAGTGCCTGCCTGCAGCTGGAACGTGCACTGCCTGCTCCTTTCCTGCAAAAATGATGTTTTTGGAGGCCAGGCACTATCCATTGCTGTCTGTGGAAATTATTTACTGTCCCTGCTCCAGCTCAGCCCAGGAGGAGATTTGAGACATCCCCTATCAGGATGTTGTGGCCCTGGGGGTCCTCTCAGATGTGTAAAACGAGGAATGAGCTGGTTCTGCAGGGGCAGAGCCCCTGAGCAGGTGTTTGGCCAGAGGGGACCAGCAGAGGAGCAGCCTGGCACACATGGGGGGCTGTCATTAGGCACAGGAAGGAAAAAGCAGAGAAATCCCATTGTTACTCTCCTCAGAGCTGGGTTTTGCCAAGCCCAGCCCACACTGTGAGTCACAGAAGTTTTCCCCTGAAGGAGCTGGAAGGACTTTCTCAACTGGATTTGGTTCTTTAATACTTTTGGGAGGATGTGACCAGAACGAGTTAGTGCTGGGGACAGAGGCTGATGAAATCAGCTGGGATATGTAATTCCAAAATCATATTCTCAGCTGCACATGTGCCCTGCTGAAGTGGTCTGA
Organism: Certhia americana; assembly: GCA_018697195.1. NCBI lineage: Eukaryota > Metazoa > Chordata > Aves > Passeriformes > Certhiidae > Certhia > Certhia americana. The sequence goes on from JAGMWU010000029.1 coordinate 1,258,828, forward strand.
GCAGACAGAAATCCTGGGAGAGGCAATAAAACAGGATTAGAGCAATTGTGTGGTTTGGGGAAGTGACAAAAGCACCAGTTTTTCTCAAGAGTGGGGAAGGAGGGAATCTTAGGAGGAAAACTGTTCTTTCTGTCAGTGGTAAAGGAGTTTTTACTGACACAAAACTCTGCAGTTTATTTACTCTTTGTATTTAAACACTGATGAGGAAGAGTCTGAGTGAAAGCAAACTCGCTGTTATTGATCAGGAATATTTTAAACCCTGATTTCCAGCACTGTTAATAGACCCAGGGATTCACCAGCTGCTCCCATCCCATGTGGCTCTTTGGGGAAAATCCTCGCTGGTGCAAAGCAAGGAGCATCTCCTCAGGGAAGCTGTGCTGGGCTTCAATAGGAATCTGTTCCAGGCCATCAGAAACAGGGTGGACCCACGGTGATCAGTGCCATAAGATCCCAGAACGGTTTGGTTGGAAAAGACCTTAAATCCCATCCAGTCCCATCTCCTGGACAGGGACACCTCCCACTATCCCAGATTATCCCACCGTGGCCTTGGACATTATCAGGGATGCAGGGGCAGCCCCAGCTTCTTTGTGAATTCCAGCCCTTCCCCATCCTCACAGGGAGCAATTCCTTCCCAATATCCCATTTAACCCTTCACTCTGGCACTTTAAAGTCCTTCCTACTTGTCCTGTCCTCTTGGCTCTGTCCCTGTAAGGAGAGCAGGAATTTAATCCTGATTAATTCCAGTGATGGAATTGCCAGGAACAAACTGCAGCTCTTTTGTCTGGACTGAATTCCTCCCCTGGCCAGCAAATCTTGGATGAGATACAGAGGTGTCAATCCCTGGTCCCTTTGGTATCTTTTCCCTGTCACAGGTGACCACTCAGCATACAAGTTCAGGTAGAGGCTGGGATGTTCTTCAGGAGGTTAATTTGGGCCACCAGGAGAATAAAAACAGACTCAGGATGTGTTTGAAGAGCTGCTGTGGCTCTGGAAATATTCCAGGCCTTTCCCTGTGTTCCTGGTGTGCAGGGATGAAGGGCTGGTTTGGGCTGTGGGGATGTTCCTGGGGTACCCCGGTCCAGACTCAGCATCTCCCCCTGCTGAAATGTTCCTTGGCCATGTCTTTGTGTCCCAAATGGGCTGAGAGGCAGCTCCAGAGGAGGGATAACACCTCTGGAGAGATGGAGAGTGGAACTGAGAGAAAGGAGAGCGGAAAAACCTTCTAAAAATTGATTTAACTCCTGCCATCCCACCCTGGTTGCTCTAAGGCCTCATAAATATCCATTTTCTAGTAGGATCCATGTCACATGCCCAGGGATCACTGCCAAATTCCCTGCACAGCGGTGACTCTACCTTTGCACAGAGCCCAAGTCCTTCAGTGAGGGCTGGGCTCCTGTTCTTTATCCAGACATCATCAGAAATTGGGGTTTTTTGGGCCATGTGTGCAATGTTTGCATCCAATGTTTGAGCAAATGTTTGGAGTTCTTCAAATCCTTCAAAGGGGAAGCAGTGGAACTAAGCTCTGCTGGAAACTTCCTTTGGGATCCTGAGCAACTTCAATCTAAATTTACAGACTATAAACCAGGGAGGTTTTTTGTCTTTCATTGAGATTGTGGTGGCCACGGAGCTCTATATTTTGGGGGGAAAATTCTTGTTTTCAACTTGAGATCAGGGGCACTTCAGAGTCAAAGGATTTTTGGGGCTGTGAGCTTTAGTCTTGTATTTAATGGGTCCTGTGTTTAGCTAGTCCTGTGTTTAGTGAGTTCAATATTTAGTGAGTCCTATATTAAGTTAGTTCAATATTTAGTCCTATTTGTATTAATTTATCTGTAAAATCATCCCCAGGAAGTTAAGTTCCACTGTCCCACCCATCCCACCTCTAATTCCTTGACCTGTTAAACCTGGCTTTCCTTTGGCAGAACAATTATTCCTATGGATCAGGGGGCTTTTCCAGCAGTTTAGGAGTAAAAATTCCTTTATTGTTGTAAGAATTTATCCTCCAGGGACACCCAGTGCTGCTCCTCAGCAGCACCTTAGCAGCTGAATTATCCCTATGTGGGATTTTTATCAGATCCATGCAACAGGCAGTTCAATTTTTCTCCCTGGGTCAGGAGAATTTTTGTGTAAAAATGATTTTTTTGGAGCTGTGTGAGCTGTGTAATGAATGCACTGCAGCAGCAGTGACTCCACATTTCTGCTCCATCCCTGTGCTGATCCCAACATTTTCTCACCCTGTGGATGCCAGAGCTGGGGATGGGGATTTATTGATTGCTGGTGCAGCAAAGAGATGTTCATCCCAGCCAAAGTGATTCAAGGAAAGCTCATCTTGCTGAGTCGTGGGGGTTTTTTCACCTTAAATCTGAGCTCTGTCTGCTTCAAGAAACCTTCAGCAGGAGTTGGTGGCATCAAGGAATTCACATAAATAACATTTGAAGTTTTCTTTCTGACAGTGGATAAGGAGATTTGGCACAAAGAACTGCTGGGGGAAAAAAGGCAGAAGGGTTGACGTTGCAAATTTTGTGTTTTCAAAGTGAACTCGAGTGAAAACATCATACAAATAGAATCAAATCCATGGAGCAAAGAGTTCCATGGGTGCACAGGAGGAGCTAGATCCTGAGGCTTTCATGAGCCCATGCTGCCACTGAGCTTGTAAGAGTGTAAAAGCAAGAAGAATAATTGAATTTTTGCTATTATTTCATTAATAATATTATTTCCATTTATTCTAGTCTTTTTTTTTTTTTTTTATTTTCAGTAATATCACTCACTAAATCCTCTGCATACGAAACAGCTCAGAATTTGAACAAATGAAATTATCATGAGGCAAAAAAGCAAGAAGAAAGTGAGGAAAGTTGTTTTGGGGTTTTTTTTCTTTATGTCTGAGAAAACATTTCTGACTGTAAATGAGAAAAACTTCTCTTTTCAGATCCTCAGTTTTGTTTCACCCCAGTGGTGCTGGTGTGAAATGCAGATGATCTCTGGATTGTGAAGTTCACTGAATCCATTGGAAAAAAAAAATAACAAACATTGATCATTTCTAGGGAAAAATTCAGTGTCTTGAGCTTGAAGTCTTGTAGGATTAATTCTGATTAGGAAAAGTAGGAAAAATCACATGGGAAGCAGAAGAGGAAAGAAAGGAAAGAAAGGAAGGAAAGGAAAGGAAGGAAAGAAAGGAAAGGAAGGAAAGGAAGGAAAGGAAGGAAAGAAAGGAAGAAAGGAAGAAAGAAAGGAAGAAAGAAAGGAAGAAAGAAAGGAAGAAAGAAAGGAAGAAAGAAAGAAAGAAAGAAAGAAAGAAAGAAAGAAAGAAAGAAAG
>JAGMWU010000029.1:1262147-1290929 GCA_018697195.1 Certhia americana
AAGAAAGAAAGAAAGAAAGAAAGAAAGAAAGAAAGAAAGAAAGAAAGAAAGGTAAAATATTTGAGTGAAATATTTCAGCAGCTCTAAAATCTTCCTCTGCCCGAGGTATGAATTCACTGATGGACATCAGTGTCCTTACAAAGTATTTGGAATATTTGGATCCTTTGGAAATTGCAAAATTCAGGTGGAAGTGTGCAGAGGAGCCCCGGGAATGAAATTTCCAAGGCCTGCTCATGTGAGGAAGCAAGGGCAGGAATGACCCCGATGCAGGGAATTGTGAATAACCAGCTGGGCTGGATTTGTGGGAGCTGGCAGGGATCCCCAGCAATGTCCCCAGGGATATCGGGCTGTGGGGAAATGTTGGAATTTGTCCTCACAGCAAGTGCAGCTCCCTGGGAAAGCTGAATCAGTGTTTTCCTTCCTGAGAGACCCCAGCTGGGCAGGGGACAGATCCCAAATTTTTGTGGGAAAGCTGCTGGGGGGGTTTTACTTGTTCTCCCACCCATTTCTGTCACCTCATCCCCATTAATAGCCATGAATTTATGTCTCTGGATCGAGGGACAGCAGAGCCAGGCTGTGCCTGACCAGGGCCCTGGAGGGCACTCTGGTGTCTCTTGGCCTTTCCCTTGTGTGTGCAATTATTCCCTTTCCTTTCCTGAGGTAAAATCATGGAATTCCTGTGCACAATTAAATTATGGGGCACAATTAGCTGCTGTTTCAATGGAAAAATGAACAATTAATGTAATGACACAGGAGTGCTGCCTAATTAAGTGATTCTATCACTTCTAAATACAGATTATTTACATTAATGTGAAAACAAAGCTGTGTGGAACAGCCAAAACCCCCTGAGATTCGTGAACTACTACAGGATAAATGCGTTTACGCACTTTTAAAAGCAAATTTTTAGTATCTTTTTTTTTTAAAAAAGGCTTTTCCTGGGCTAAGGAAAGGAGAAGGAGGGACATGTGTGTTCCCACCCTGGAGCCAGGACTCTGCTCCAGCTCGTGCCAGCCTGAGCTCTCCTGATCTACATTTTATCTGCAATGCATCAGGAGTTTGTGCAGCCTTTTTCTATTTTTTTTTTTTTTTATTTGGCACAATTCCTGTGGCCTGTGCAGAGATGAGCCTCACCAGCCAGGTGCTGCATTCCCTGTAACTCTTGGATTGCTGCTCCAGGAAAACTGAAGGGTGCACTCCTAAACCCCAAAACTTTCTGTGCTGAGGTAAATTCAAATCACAACAGTTCTGAGGAGACTGTTCAAATGTAGAAGGATTTAAAAAATCTTTTTTAAGGCCAGAAAACAATTATTTGTAAGATTTTTTAGCCTAGCAAACTCAATTATTTACAACATTTTTCAATCCAGAAAATCCAATTATTTGTAAGATATTTTTTTAAACCTATAAAACTCAATGGGTTTTCAGATTTTTAAACCCAGAAAGCTCAATGGTTTTTCAGATGTATTTTTAAACCCAGAAAACTCAGTACTTTTAAAGATTTTTAAGCCCAGAAAACTCAGTGCATATGGGTGGGTATAGCCTCAACCTTCCAGGGTCATGGAATTTGTGTCCCTGCCAGATTCCCTGGGTTTTGCAAGATTCCTCTTTTATAAGTGTTCACAGTCTATCATTTGCCGTGGCATTTAATGACTCTGATTATTCTGTAGTGCAGAATAAAAAAAGAGATAAAAAAACAAGTGATGATAAAGAGCTCTTGGGTGTATAAAGGGAGAAATCTTTTGTCTGCACCAGAATTTGAGGGTTTTGGACACAATTTTTGTTTTCATCAGGAGAATTTTTCAAATCCCCATCAAGCTGCAGGAATTGCAGGCAGGGTTTAGCTTCTCTCTTCCCATCCTGTGCCCTCTTTGGGTTCATTTCACTGAATAAATGGACAATTTTAGGGCTGTTCCTAAAAGTTCTTCAAGTCTAGATAAGGAAATCAAGGCAGAATCCTGTTTTTTACAGGCAAAAAAAGATAAGGGCAGTAAGATTTATCAGCAAAGGCTGCAGTGATGAGCTGCTTCTGTGGTTTGGTATCTGCAATTCAGATTTATAACTAAGTGAAATAACCGATGATAGATTTAAATTCATCCTGAAATCCTGAGGTTTATTGAAAGCTTTTGCTTTTGAACACAAACTGGAGAAGCAAAATTCCCTGAGACTCCCAATCCCTCTCTGTGGCTGCTTCCAAAAGTCGAAGTCTTTTACAAAAATCCACTGAATTCAGTGTAAAGGAAGTTTAATTAAAAAGGAACAACCCAAATCCTACAGGAGGCTGGAAAAGTGGGAAAAACTCCTCAATGCCCTGACCAACATTCTCTCCCTGTACTCAAGGCTGGGTGAGTTTCAGGTGGATGAATCTGGAATAAATTGGGTTAATTTAATGGGTTTGGGGTTTTCTGCAGGCTTCCAAGTGCTATTTTCAATGTCAAAGGTGACTTTGAAAATATTCCAAGGTATTCTGAATCTAGATAAAGGGGAATATCCCAAAGAGGTGTAAATCACTCCTGGTGAAGAGCTTTTGAAATTTCCTTTTTGGCTTTTATTTCTTTATGGTTTATATTATTTTCTTAATTTATATATTATTTATATATATTTTTATATATTTTATTTTTTTTTTGTATTTTTCTTGTGTGTTGCTGGTGACCAACAATCACAGTGATACTTCAGGAAGAAGTAATTCCCATGAAAAGATCCTGTAGTTTCCTTCCAGCTGCAGCTCCTTGATCTTCCCAGTTCCTGAGCATCTCAAGGCCGAACTGGAATTAATGAACAAAACCATTTAAGACTATGAAGATGTATAAGGGTATGATATATTTAAAAATGTGTTTTTTGCACAGTTAACGTTTTTCCTGACTGGAAGCCTTAATGTCTGATTGAAGGTTGTTCATGAGACATCTCTGGAGATGGAAGAAACAATAAAAGTGATTTAACAAGAGGAAAAAAAAGGAGAGGCAGCAATAAATCTGAACATTGTCTGGGATTCATCTGCCATAGATTGTGGGGATAATGGCACATTAATGCACAAATCAATAGCCAGAATTAGAGCCAGCTCCCAGTCAGGCTCCTCAGAGCTCTGCCAAACTTAACCCTGTTTTCTCACTCTTGAAGAAAGAGTGAAAGGTGAAGTGAAGTGAAGTGAAGTGAAGTGAAGTGAAGTGATGTTGGATGTGCTGCTGCTGTGGAATCTTATACAGGGCAGCTAATTCTATTTTCCTGGGAATTCTGTCAGGAATGAAGCAGGAATTGTGACCCTTTGCTCAGAGCTTTTGCTGGGCATTTTGCAGCTCATTTTTGGGGCTGGCAGCAGAGAATCCTCTGGCCCTGCCTGGATCCCATGGAGCAGGACAGGGAGCAGCTGTACCAGGAATGGGAGCAGAGCGGTTCATGCCTGGCCTGCCATCCCCTCTGAGCTGGACAGGTTCATTTGGGGCCAGGAGGGCCATTTTTGGGGACACGGCTCATCAGGGCTCGGCTGCTTAACAGCTTGTGACTGAACTGCTCCTCTGCTCTGTCCCTGAGTGGGAGCACAGGAGGTGAAGTGAGGACCCAGACAGAGGGGGATGATGCAGAGCTTTGTCTGCCCTTCAAGCACCAAACTGGCACAGGCAGCTGTGACATGTCTGTCAGGGGCTGTTTGCACAGAACCTGGCTCTAGGATCCGCTGGTTTTGTCATGGCATCCTAAAAAGTACAGATGAAACCTTTGGGAACGTGGCCTTGAATGCATGAATTCATCTCAAATGTCTGTCAGGTGTTAAAGCCAGGCTGGGTGGGCTTGGAACACACCAGGATAGTGGGAGGTGTCCCTGCCCATGGCAGCGGGTGGCACTGGATGGGATTTAAGGTGCCTTCCTACCCAAACATTCCATGTTCCATGTTCATGCTTTTGGAGGTGCATCAATGCCTGGATGTGGATCCCAAATGGGTCATCCCAGTTCAGGCACAGCTCATTTCTCTCTCTCCATCTCTGTGGGAGGCTCAGTTTGCTGAGGACAGGTGATCTGGGCAGCTCTTGGACCTGGGACTTGTTTGGCTTCTGCTTTCTGAGTTTCAGAGAATCCTGGAATGGTTGGGTTGGAAGGGAACTTAAATCCCTGCCATGGGCAGAGACACGTCCCAGGCTGCTCCAACCTGGCCTTGAACATTTCCAGGGATCCAGGGGCAGGCGCAGCTGCTGTGGGAATTCCATCCCAGCCCCTCCCTAGCCTCACAGCCTCCTTCCCAATAACCCATCCACTCACCTTTGCCAGTGAGAAGCCATTCCCTTTGCCCTGGCCCTCCACCCTTTGCCCAAAATCTCTCTCCATTCTTTTTCTTTCTGAGAACCCTGTCCTTCTCCCACCTGGCTTTTGTCATTTACCTGGGCAAGGAAAGAAACTCCAAATCAGCTGGATTTGGGAAATCCAGATACCTCCTGCCACAAATCAGCATTCTACTTATTTCTGGTTTTCAGTGTCTCTACCACAAAAAATTACTTTTGCTCCACTCTTCTCTCAGTTTTATTGGAGTTCCTCATGGAATGCTGTCCCTCTGTGCTGAGCTGCACCGCTGAAGCTCCCACAGCCCCATCTGTTCCTGCCCTGGGACTCTCCCGATTTCAGTTTCAGTTCACTTTGTCCCTTTAGCTGCAGGAAGAGATGAGCTGGTGGCAGTAGATGGCACTGTCTCAATCCTGCTCAGCCCGAGCTGGCCGTGCAGGGGGCTGGAGCTACCAACGAGGGTGCAGGTGTTGGGAAAGGGGGTTCAGGTGATGGGGAAAGTGGTGGAGGTGATGGAAAAAGTGTGGAGATGGTGGAAAAGGGGTAGAGGTGATGGGAAAGGAGGTGCAGGTGCTGGGAAAAGGGTGGAGGTGATGGAAAAGGGCTTCAGGTGCTGGGAAGGGGGTGCAGGTGATGGAAAAGGGGTTCAGGTGCTGGAAAAGAGGGTTCAGGTGATGGAAAAGGGGTACAGGTGATGGAAAAGGGCTTCAGACGGGTTCTCTGGGGCTGCCTAGGGCTCTGCTGTGCCTGAGCTCACCTGGCTGACAAACACGGGCTGCTTGGCAGGGTACCAGCCCCAGGACTGATCTCCTCAGCCCCACACTCTGGAATCTTCCAGGGAGTTCAGCCCCAGCTATGGACAGGGGCTGTGGTTCCTGCAGCACTTCCACACTCTGCTTCCCCCACAGCTGCCCTGCAATTGCAGCAGGATTTGCATTGTGCTGCTCCAAGAAGATTCTTACCCTTTGTCCTCTTCTGTTGCTTTTCTTCCCTTAGAATAAATAAATTAAGCCTCTATTTCCCTTTATCCCCATAAATATATTCCAGGTCCCTCCCCTGTGATGCTGCCCTGTAACCTATCACTAATGACTTTCTTTTTGTTGTTTTTTAATATCAACCCCGCAAATGCACTTTTACAGCTAATACAACCCCCTCAGCGTGTGTTTAATTTCCAGATCTCTTCCTGTGCTTATCCTGAATTTGTTCCCAGCCGTGGGGATGTGGAACTGCAAAACTCGGTGGTGAATTTGGAGGTGTGATGAATTCATCAGCAGGGTTTGAGCTCCAAAAACACCAATTCAGCATTGCTGTTATTGGTAGAGGAAAAGCTGATAATCAAAGGGATTGTTGGTTAAACTAGAATTCTTGTCCCATCCTTTAAAACACTCTCAGAGGTTTTCAGTCGTGTCTTTACACTGAGTTTTTATTTGTTCTTATAGAAAAGGGGCTCTTGAGGGAATTCCAAATCATTATTTCTAGCAATGGGTTTGTCCCAGTCTGTTGTTTCCTTGTGAAAATGCTGCAAATTGGGAGAAATCTCCTTCCCCAGCTGAATTCCAGAGATTTCAGATAAAAAGTAAAAAATTGTAAATACTATTCTATTTTCTTTGTAGTATTCTATTTTCCTTTAATAGAAAACCCAGGGTCAGGGATTTCTTGGGGGTGGAAACTGGCAAATATCTCTCAGTTGAGGCAAGCTGACACCAGAGAAACATTTCTTACTGGGAGGGGAGAGAATTTCTGGGGGGTCTTGTCACTTATTTTGGAGTTTATTAGCACACTTTCAAGGGGGAGCCATGAAAAAAATTCCTCTGTGCGATGAAAAAGCTGAAGGAAGTGGAAATGAAGCCAAATTCTGCACTTTGGAAGGAGATAATCTGCAATCATCTGGCCCAGGGAAGAAAATTTAGTTAATGGGAACAGCAGCTTGGACTCTGAGTGACAGTGACCTTCAGGAACAGGTGACAGTGATGTCCAAGGGTTTTATCAGCACTTCCCGAGCTGCTTTCCCTGGCCAGCACTTCCAGGAGGGTCCTGGAACACTCTGGGAGTATCGGATGTGAAGACTGATGGAATTTCAGCCACCACAGGAGGGAACTGGGGACTGGGTGCTGCACTTGGGGGATAATTTTGTGGATTTAATTCTTCTCTAACTGCCCAGGAAAAATCAAAACGCCCTGTTTGTGCAGGAATAGAAAATTGTAATTTGTGCAGGAGCTTGTTGTAAAGTTATCCTGGAGCAAGATGGGATTTCAATGTAAGGGCAGAGTTATCCCAGAAGGGGTCTGGGCAAAGAGCTGTTCCCAACATTTTAAGGGATGGATTTGGGAACGATGCTGAGTGAAATTCCAGTCCTCTCCACTTTCTTTTTTTTTTTTTTTTTTTTTTTTTGTGCTTATTTTGTTGAGATGATTATTTTAAATCCCTTTGTGAACACTAACATTTCTATTATTCCAATTATTCCCAATTTAAGGCTTGCTTGGTCCATCTTCCATTCCCCTCCCACTGAAAAATACTTGAGAACCAGTTTTTATATCTCTTTTTCTGTCCTAAGATGACAAAATGTTTGTAAAAGGTGATGTGTGAGTGTCAAGAAATCTCCAGATTTCCTCCATCAGCTCTTGGCCAGCTCCTGCTTTCCTCACACCTTTTGCATTATTGATAATAAAAGCTCAGCCACCGAGTATTAAAACCAGTAAAAAGGGGAGGTTTAATTGCAGAAAGATCCGAGTCAGCTGAAAATAAATGTGACTTTACAGCTTCCAATGGCAATTCCAGCTTCCTGCTCCCCAATCTGCTGCTCCAGCTCTGCAAAGAGTAAGCAGAGTTCAGGATTTTGTCACGGATTTGGAGGAAGAACATAGACTTGAGGAATTATTTTGCAAAAAAAGCTTTAAATACAACAATTTAACATAAAAAAAAAAGAGGGAAGTTCAGGATTCTGGGAGATTTTCCTCACTTTGCTGAACGCTGGCATTGCCTGGAAGCTTTAGCACTTGGAGTTTTGCCCAGCTGAAATCTCAGCCCTGTTTGAGAGCTGACAAAACAATACCTGTTAACCATCAAAAACGACCTTGTTTGCTGGGAAACAGAGCAGATTCCTTAAAAATCATGGAAAAACTGCCATGGATGCATTAAGGGGTTGTCTGGTGGAGAATTCCATGCTCAGAAATGAAAGGGAAACCTTTCCTTGCTGATTAATTCATGGGATGGGGTTGGCTGGGACCTGCTGGGACCTGTTGGAAGGGACCTGCTGCCCATCCCCTGGCAGTTTGCAACTGGGAATGAACATTCATGGAATCCAGGAATGGTTTGGGTTGGAAAGGACCTAAAAATCATCTTTTTCCACCCCTGCCATGGGCAGGGACACCTTCCATTATCCCAGGGTGCTCCAACCTGGCCTTGGACACTTCCAGGGGCAGCCACAGCTGCTCTGGGAATTCCATCCCTCCCCACCCTCATACTGGGAATTCCTTCCCAATATCCCATTTAATCCAGTGTTCTTCCTCATTAAAGCCATTCCCCCTCATCCTGTCACTATTTCCCACTACACTGCTGAACACAACTTAGTGCAATGAAATTTCTTTACATTCTGGAATATTTGCTTTGACCTGAGACCTCTCTTGGGCTCTGATGGGATTTTCCAGCACCCCAGGCAGTGTCTGGGCTCTATCCCATGGCCAAATCCTGCAGGTTACAGGGGAGGAGCCCCTTCCTTCCCTGGCTCTGTTCCCTTCAGTAAATTCAGGTTTTCCCAGCAGTTTTGAGGGGAGTTTTCAGGAGTTCACTTTCCACTCCCCCCCTGCTGTGGGTACAGAGGGGCTTTTCAAGGCCACTCTGCTCAGATGACCTTTGGTGCTCTGCCCTCCCTTGGAAGTGTTTGCACCTCGAAGAACTGAACTGAATTCCTTTTTTCTCCCTCAGCTCGACTTCTTTTGCTTTCAGGGGAAATGTTTCAACTCTCTGTGCAGCTCTGAAAATCGACTTGTAAAGGGTTTGATGGCAACCAGGGAGAGTTGATCTCTGCAGCTCATTCCAGCTTGTTTTACACAACTTTACCTTCTTAAACATCACAGAGGTTGGGACTAGATTCTACCCCTGCACCTTCAGCTGATGCTGGAGCAGCTCCTGCCTTGATTTTTGTGCAGCCAAGCCTGGGAATTGGCTGGGAACCAGGGGCTGTGGAGCAGTCAGTGTCCTGCAGCAGGAGCAGCTCATTTGCTGCAGCAGAACTGGCCCAGGCGAGCAGAGGAGGAGAGCACAGCTGGCCAACAGCTGGATCAGGGCTGGCCCACAGCTGGCTCAGGGCTGCCTCAAACTCCTGGCAATCAATAATCCAGTTCCATACTCCCACATGTTCATCAGCAAGGGGAAAGCCAGGCTGGGATGTCCCTGTTTTTTTTCAGGATTCTTGACCCCAAACGTTGGTACCAGCAGCTGGAATTTGGGTTTGTAGGGACACTGATTCTGTCCCCGTTGGGTTGAACACCAGATGAGCAACAGGGAAGGAAATCCTTGATAAATTCTTCTAAACTGGAAGAACTCATTATTAAATGCAGTGTGCTCTTCAATAACCTGTTATTTTTATATTTTTTTTAATATTTTCTACCCTCCTCCCTAGGCAATCCAAGCCTGCCATAAAGCAGAATTCATTACTACCTGTCCAACACATTACAAAGCCCTCAGGAAGGGTTAAGCAGGGATGGAGATTGATTTTGTGTTTTCAAGCTCGGAGTGTGTGTCAGCAACAAAGGATGGAACTTAATCCTGAATATTCTCCTGGCTGGCAAAGAGCAAAAGGAAAAATCAAAGAGGTGAGGACATGAGAGCTGTGTGATCTTGCAAGGCAGCTGTAAATGCTTTTTTTTCCTTAATTAAAAAGAGAAAGCTTTCATAGCAGCCCAGAAGAAGAGGGGACTTGGAGGAATCAGTTCTTTTCTTGTGTGAGTCACTCTCCCAGTAGAGAGAAGTGCTGCAGCTTTGAGAAGTAGCTCAGTCCAACAACCTGAGCTTAAGTTTGGGTCCCATGAAGGCCCAGGTCAAGCTGGATTTTCCTTTGCAGCACACTTAGTTACCCAAAAAGTGGGAAAATACCTAAATAGATGTAAGAAAACAGAGTCCTTTCTTAAAAAATTATCACTTTTTAGTACCTGAAGTTTGGAGTTGCTGCACTTCAGCACCTGGGTCAGCTTAACCAAAATATTTCTGACCTGCATGAAATGATCCCACTTATCCCCAGAGGAGATTGTCATGGATGTGGCAGGAAAACTGATACTTTTTTAAGTCAGTGTAGCAATTACAGAATTTGAACAATGATTTTGTGCATTTCTGCCTTTGCAGCCACTACTATAAATAAGAAGAAGAAGTCAAAGATCTCCAGGGCTGTGAATGATCTCAGAGAGGGACAAAACAAAGTCTTTAAGCTTGGAAAAAAGAGCAGGAATTTCTTGTTTTCCTTCTTTGCTTTGGTCAGTGTGGGGAGGTGGGAGCAGAGCAGAGCCCAGAGGTGTTGGTTTGGAGACCACAAAAACCCTGCTGGTTTTATAGACCTGAACAAGCATTAACAATCACAATAATAACTCAATTAATGCACGTGTTAATGGCATTTGGAAAGAAATGTGGAGCACAGGAGGAGAGAGACGGAAGCTTTTAAAAATGCATGAGGAGCCAGAGCTGCAGGAGCAGATTTTGCTGATAAGGAGGAAAAGCAGAGTCACCCGTTGGTGTCCTGTGAGCTGGGCTGTATCCTCACAGAGGACTCGTTACGTGATCCACAAATTGTTTCTCTCTCCCAGCACAGGCTCATTAATCATGCATTAGCCCTCGTTAAATTCCTTTAACTAAATATTGTTCTGGGTGGTATGGGTGCCCAGGACGTCCTGTGGGAAATCTGCTTTGCCCTCTCCCTCAAATTAATTGGGTGATTCCCCCATCCAGGGTTATTAGGAGGGTAGAACACAATTTCCTGCTCCTGAGCACCAGGGAGGGTTTGGGTTGGGAAGTTCAAGGCTTGTGTAGTGGGGGGGGGACAGATCCTGATTCCTCCCGCTCCCTGGTTTGGGAAATGTGGGATGCTGAACATCTCAGCTGCAGCAAAATCCTGTGATCACATAAATGCAGGAGTGGGTTTAGGCAAAATCCTTTTTGTTTGGGCATTTCTAGAAGGACCAGAGTGGTTTGGAGGATGAGATCCACAGATGCTCCCAGTCAGGACAAGCCACTTAAGACAATTAAAGCAGGATTTGCAAAAGCAGCTCAATTATGATATGTTTTCCTCCTGGAGAGGGACCAGACTGACTTATTTCCTTTCATCATCTGAAAAATGAGACTATCACTCTCTCCAAATAATAATTAGAATCTGCAGTGCCTTAGTGTGGGAGGAATTCTCAGGCAGCTTTGCTGACCTTTGGATAAAGGAGCTCCTGGAGTTCAATGTCACAATGACACCTCCAGAAGGGATTGGGGACAGGAATGTGGCTCTGGAAGTTCAGAACCCATGGGGTCAGAAAAGGTGGCTTTATCACCAGGTTTCGGTTCAATTTCACCTTCCTCTGTGTGACAAGTGATGATGCAGCACTTTGCTCCTCCAGATGGAATGAATTCCATCCAGAGGGGATCCTGCCATCGATAATAAATTGAGAAGATGCTTTAGGGGTGGAAGGGATTCAGTTTCTCAGGTTTTTAAGCAGAAGTGTCCCCTTTAGGGCTTGGTGTTGTGCTCTGGGCTAGGTTCCCATGGAACAAATGAGCCCTGAAGTCCCAGTTCAGGAAAAATCCTGATGGTGTTTTAAACAAAGTTTGGAATGTGGGAAAGGGGAGAAAATAATAACTACAAAAACTTACTCAATTCCTTTTCCTTGAACAGCTCTTTGTTCTTTTCATTCTGACTGATGTGGCGATCAGGAGTCACCACATTTCTAGTCACAGAAAATGTTGTTTACAGAGTGGATGTTTTCAGAACTTATCCAATCGCTACTCGGCAAAACACAAATGAGTCCTCAGTAATTCCATCTTATTGTAATAAAAACAACAACTCAAATACACGTTTCACAACATCCCATTGTAGTAAAAAATGGAATTTATAAAGATTAACTCCCCAGCTGAGTCAGGCTGTGAGAGATTAATGCTTGGAAAGATGTTTCTGCTGTTATTTTTCAAGCTCAATAACGTCCTCACACTTTGTGTTTCCCATGTGCTCATTCCAACAATTATTAATTTTGACTTACAGACAATAAATTTCTAAATCCATTGGGCTTTGTGGGGTTATAGAAATGTTTTTATTGCCTGTTTCAGAGAATGCTGCAATTTACCTTTTTCTAGACAAAGATTCATTAGTCTCATATTAGTGAAATATTGATATGAAATACTCTGAGTAATTATTCCAGCTCCTCCAGTCCTGGCAGTTGCTTCCCATATTTTCCAGATGTTATTTTGGGGTTTGTTGCTTCAATAAGTTAAGAATTCGGGAAGCCTCAGGTAGAGTTGAACAGAAATTTCTTATCAAAGTGGGTTTTATGAAAATTCACTTTCTGTCACCTGAGTCTCAAAATGTGTTCCTCACTGAAATTTGACTTTTGAAACACCAGAGAGCATCATTGCGGAGAGGAACAAGATGTTTTGGAGAGGGGAGGCTTTGAAGGATGTGTTTTCCTTGTTATTTGAAAAGAAAACACAAGAAGAAAGTCATGGGCTTTTTTGTTGGAAAAAAAGATTTTCTTGGTAATCTGAAATAAAAACAGAAGAAGAAAGAGGGTTTGAAGCACTCCAAGATCAGAAAGGTCCAAAATTTCTTATGCAGGCTGGATTTTTTTTCCATTTCATTGGGATTTGGCTTGTTTGAGGTCACAGGAGTGGTAAAGTTGGGAGTGTTGGGAGCATGCTGAGGACTTGGGGTCAGGATTGCTTTGTAACCCTAAAAAAGGGCTTTGGGGGCAGCCAAAAGTGCTGGGTTTGTCTGTCCCTGCAGGCTCAGCTGGATAAGGATGGAGGAACATTCTGCTACCCTAATTAACACCCAATTAATGAGGTTTTGCAGGAAAGCTGTAGCTGCCCCATGCCTGGAAGTGTCCAAGGCCAGGTGGCAGCACCCTGGGATAACGGGAAATGTCCCTACCCAGGGCAAGGGTGGAAAAAAATTATTTTCAGCTCCTTTTCAACCTAAACCACTCCACATTTCTATGAATTCTCATTTCCAATCAAAACCTGTCTGCTGCTTTTTCCTTCCAGAGGAAATGCTGGTTTTCATCTCAACATTTGGGAGGAATCATTGGAGAAACTCAGCATTGTCCATAAAACCCCAGCCCCTGGGGGCCCTTTCCTGGAGCATCAGCTCCAGCCCGGGGCCAGGCATTTCTGGCTCTCTCCAAACCTCACTCTGGTGCCTGTGCTCAGGATAAAATGAAATCCTGGTGAACTCCACGGGGAAGGGATTATTTGGGTGAAGATGTCACAGCTGAGGCAGAACTGAGGCAGCCCCAAGGTTTTTCCATAAGTTGGGTATTTTGTTTTGATCAAAAGGTTTGGAGTTCTCCAATGGAAAAGCAATCTTTGGGGAAGCTGATTAAAGGACAGGACTTTTTATAGCTGACAGGGATGAGGTTGGGGCTGCCTTTGATTTCCCATCCCGAGGGATCTGATGCCCATTCAGGGCTGAGCAATCCTGGTCCTCCTGCTGCTGTTGGGAAATGCTTCCCATCATTTGCTTTATCCTCTTTTTTTCCTTCAGAGGCCCATAGCAGTTATTTTTCCAAGTGCATTGTGGGGACAAATCAAATCCTGGGGAGTTTTTCTCCTTTCCCTGCTCAGACAAGGAGCTCTCTGGGGGTGGGAGCAAATCCTGATCCGCCCCCTCCCTGAGTTGGGAATAGCAGAATGCCTTTGTCACAATGATTCCTGATCTTCCAAACCCACAGGACTCGTTCCTTGCATGTGGAGTGTGAGAAAAACAGCACCAGATTTGTGTTTTTTCTAATAACATCATTTTTTTGCTGCTTTTTTAGATGAAGAAATCAATATATAAAAATATTTTCCACCCTCCATTGTGTTGGTGGGTGGTATTTTGGGAAGGAGCACTGGAAGATGATCCCTCTCCTATCCCACACCCTGCACACCTGGGTGTTGTAATTACAGGTAAAGGACAGTCCTTGTTGTTATGAATCAAACACCCCCAGATCCTCTCACTTGGTTTCTGAGTAAAGATTCCCAAGGTTTTCCAGGTGGAAACAAAGCCAGAGGTTTCCTGAACTCTCTGTCCTTCCCCCTGGTTTCCATGACGAACAGTTTGTGTTTCTCCTGGGAGAAATGTCCCCAAAAGTGACATTATTTTGTCCTAATCAGGAGCTGCTTCTTCTAGCTGCAGTGCACAGGCCTTTAATTAAACACCATCCTCTTAATCAAAGCCCCAGCTTTTTTGGAGATGTCACCTTGGGGAGCTTGATTGGATTTTACTCTGCTGAGGATGGATCAATTTTTCTCCTGGTTGTTGGCTGAGGGGTTTTATTAATAACAAAAATGAAAATTGCTCTTGGAAGCGCTCCTCCTTGGGTGGATCTGGCTTCTCTTGTCAAATCTGTGTTCTTGGCTCTGGAGCTGATTTACTGATGACTTTGGTGTGTTCTGGACTTGGTTTTCCCTCCATCACTTTCCTGTGCCAATTCCTGCCCCGTGGAACACCAGGCACTCTTCCCTAAACTCAGAATCATAGAAATATGGGATGGGTTGTGTTGGGAGGGACTTTTTATTGTCCCTTTCCCCACCCCTGCCATGGGCAGGGACACCTCCCACTGTCCCAGGGTGCTCCAGCCTGGCCTTGGACACTTCCAGGGATCCAGGGGAAGCCACAGCTCCTCTGGGAATTCCATCCCAACACCCTCAGAGGGTGGAACTTCTCCCAAATATCCAATCTAAACCACGCCTCCTTCAGTTTAAAGCTTTTCCCTCTTCCTATCACTTATCTGGTGTCCTGTCACCAGAGAATGGCTTTAAATCCAAAGAGACACAGTTTAGATGAAATATTTGGAATTTGCTCTTGCCAAAAGCCCCTCTCCAGCTTCCTTTAGGTCCAGCAGCTTTTCCTAAACCCCCAGTCCCACGGATACCGCCAGGCATCCCTCACAACCAGTGGTGTGTGTGCACAGCCCCATCCTGGCAGGGCTGCTTGACTTGAGAACTCATTTTACCCCGGCCCAACGTGAGGGGAGATGGAAATCCACCCCAGCCCCAAACGTGGCCACTGTGGGAGCAGCAGGGTCTCCTCGGGTGAGTGGAGGCAGCTGCCCTGCACTAAGTGGCTCTGACACATTGCGTGACTGCCTCTTCCTGCAGCTCCCACTCATTTATGCCCTAAAATATTGATGTTCCACGGCAGCAGCGAACACTGGCATTGGGTGGAGTGAAACTGCTCAGGTAGAAAACGCAGCTCTGCAGCGAATCCGTGTGTGCGTGTTCCACAGGGACACCTGAGGAGTCTCAGGGCTGGATTATTAATGGCCCAGGTGCTGCTCCCCCATCTCCACGTTAATGCAGCCCCTTCCCTGCCCTCAGGGGCTCCGGATTTTCCTGCTCTTTGTGGGTTGTGTGGGGTAAATCTGTCCTGTCAGCTCTTCTGGGACGTTACTGCTGCAGGGAATGGGAGGGAGTGTTTTTTTACTCTCTGTAGTAAAACGGCTTTTGTTTGTGGCTGAGGGATGTGTGAGGAGTGAGCACAGCACGGGTGGTGTCCTCAGGATCCGGACTTGGAGCAATCTAGGACATGGAAGGTGTCCCTGCCCATGGAAAGGGAGCATTTTGAGCTGCCACCCACCCAAACCAGTCCTGTCCCTCTGGAGTTTGACACCTGAACCTCTCCATGCAGCTGTGGCTGAGAAAGGGACAATTTCTGCAATATTAAAGGAGAAATGGAGCAGGTTCAAATGTCCTCTGACTGAAACTTGGGGACAAAGTCACTGCAAGAGCTCAGGCATTGGGAACTGGAGGGCACTGCACAAAAATCTGGGGGCACTGCACAAAAAGAGGTTACCTGGGGCTTGTCCCTCTAATCCCATGGTGGCAGAACTGGGATTCCTCTGACAAATTTCATTCTTTCTCGTTCACCAGCAGGAAATTCCACCTGATCATATCAGGAATTTATTAATTGGATCAGTGATGGAGACGGCTCCTCAGTAGGGAAAGACAATGGGCTCCCACAAATCAGAGAACAGCGAGGTTTAATTATCTCCTGGAGCCATTTCCTTCTTCTAAAGCAAATGTCAGTTATTGATGGACGGTTTGCTGATGATCTGATCATTGGGAAAGAAAAAAAACCTTCCAATGTTTCTGTATCGATCCAATTAGCATTAGGAAGGGAAAGTTGTGGATGCTGCCATAAATTAACTGATTTATTTGTGATTTGGTTTTTGGGGTGCTGAGCATGGCATTAGACATCTGTTCCAAAGGCCAACATTTGATCCTTCACTGATATTTCCATCCAGGAATAAGAAGAAATCTGCTTTTCCACAGAGGGTCTGTATTCTTGTTGATGAAATCTTTTATTTTAGTCAGAGAAAGGCATGAAATTGAAGGATGCAAAAACTTCATTATGGTAGGAAAATCTGACAGTAGCCACAACACACATAAAAAAAATGGATCCTGATCCACCAGTTTATTGCAGGAGGAAGAAATTGTAGCTTTTTAAATTTTTTTTTTTTTGGTTCTGCTCAGATGTAGAGCTCTGCACACGAATTTCTAAACCCACCTGGCCATGGGGATTGGGGCTACGTGGCTGCTGTGACTGAAATATCAATGTTGAGTTGGGCTTTTCCATCTATTTATCCCAGCTGAGGGCTCATTAAACCAAAGCAAATGCAATCAATCAGATTGAAAGGCTAAAACGTGACAAGAGATTCCATGGGGGAATCCAGAGCAGGAGTTCCTGGAGGAGCTCTGAGGCACAGGGAGCAAAGGGCTGGATCCAAACTCTGCCTGAATGGCTCAGGTGTGGCTGGAATTCCCAGCAAACTGGAGGCCTTTGGGTCAAATTGGGTTTTAAAGGGGAAAAAACAAGATTTAATCGGTTTTTGTTCTCTTTTTGGGAGATCAGCTCTGGCACTGAGATCCCACAAAACGTGTGGGGTGTTGATTGTTAGGGCTCTTCAAAACAGCTTTATTTAAAAGGGGAAAAATTAATATTTGATAAAAATAATAATAAGAGGATAAATACAATAATAATGGCTAAAAATTCATTAATTTTTGTGATCACCCACATTTCATTAGATTTATTCATAATCCAGGATCATGTTGAATTCTCCTATGGAAAATGCAGGAAAATGTTGGCTACTGATGCAGATCTAAGTTTGCATCAGTCTGGAATTTTTCAGAGTGATCTAAAGGAAATTAATTCAACTATTAGTATTTAAATCCTGTTTTTATCTATCTCATGCTCCATTTCTTCTCTATTTTCTGGGCATAACAACAACTACTCCTCCACCTGGCTGTTGTTGGATGCCAGATCCTCAGCTCAGCCCTTTCCTTCTCCTGTCTGCAATTCTGGAAAAAAAGGGATTTTATTCCCTGGCTGAGGAGTTTGGGGCAGGTTTTCCTGCTTCCAATCCATCTTTAACAGCCTTTTAGGAGCCTCTCTGGGGTGCCCTGACCCTCACCTCTCAAAAACCCATTAACAGCATCCCCAGATGGACACAGAGCAGGGACTGAAAGCTCGAGGGTCATTTCTACCCTTCCCAAGCCCCACTGGGGGCATTTTTAAGACAAATAAACCCCAAAAAGCAAGTATTTCCTAATGGAAGTAATGACTTGGCATCTTAGCATCATTTTGGTTTTTTTTCTTCTTCTCTCCTCAGATTTTCAAGGCTGCTGATCCACTGCGTTGTTTCTGGTTTCAAAGTGTGGTGGCATCCCAAAGGATGTCCCTGCAGTTCCTTGGGATGATGTTTACCCATGGAAATTGCAAACCTCCAGGCTTTAATAATGCACAGGATTTGTTGCTCTGCAAGCCCCGCTGTAATTATCGTAATAAATAGCTGTTGTAGATAAAGAACATCCTGGAAATAAATAGGAATTTCAGTATAATTTCATTTTGGCTGGGAAAAGAAACACAATAAAATGCCAGGGATGTCTTTAGTGCTTGGTTTATTTGAGGCCCGTGAATAAACAAAGCCATTTTTTTTTCAAATGCATGGAAATTGGAGACACAAATCTTTCTTTTTAACAACTTCAGTGTCATTTTGTCCCAGGAACTTCAACTTTCCATGTAAAAGACACAGCAGAGATCAGACAACCTTAATTCTTATTTCTTCCACACGTTGGGTCCCAGCTGTGGGTGAAGCAGAGCAGCTGGAGTTAATTGGCCTTGTGCAATTAAAGTGCCAATTAACACTTTCACTTCATTTGGATAAAATAATCAGGTGTGGTCTGAGCACTACTTATCAATATTAACGTCTACTTAATTCTAATTTAAAGAGGGCTTTGCTTTGTGAGCTCTACACCACAGTGAGGAATGATGTGTTTATTACCCTTCAGCCTTTCGTGGATCATCCTTAAAAAGGCAGAATTCCTTCAGATGCATTTTGAATCCATGGAGTTTCAAAGGGATCCCTGGAACCCAGCGTCTGGCCCCACAGTTCCTTTATTTAAGGGGAACTTTTCATTTCCCAGTGGATCAGTTTCTCCTCAGATCTCTGCACACAAAGCCTGGTGCTGCTATCAGAGGTTTTGGAGCTGCAGGAACAGGTTTTCCTGGAAGTGGGATAACTCCTGCTCATCCTAGGAAGGGAGAAAACAACTCCAGGAAACAAACTGAAGGTTTGGACTGGGAATCTGAAATGAAGACTGGAGGCTGCTGCTCCTGTGAGTCCAAGGCTTCCCTTCATCGTTCCTGCTCTTGAGGAATGTTCATCCATGTGGTACAACCTTCATGAAAGCAGTTGTGGGTTTGCAGAGTAGAAATTGAAACCCCTGCAGAGCCTGAAAGAGGAAGAAGAGCTCTGAAGGGAAGGGGGAGCCTTGGATGGATGTAAAAATTGTCTGGGCTGTGCAGGGGGCTGGGGCTGAGCTGCCTCACCTGCTGCTCCGACCCTGGGATGCTCTATCCTTTGGGATGACACCACACTTGAAACCAGAAATAACCCAGTGGATCAGCAGCCTTGGAAATCTGAGGAGAGAAGAAAAAAAATGATGCTATGATGCAAAATCATGGCTTTTGTTAGGAAGTATCTGGGGTTTGGGGGTTTATTTGTCTCAAAATGCCCCCTGGGGCTCCTGAAGGGTAGGCATTCGGAGCAGAATTCAGATAATTTTAGTGTTTGTGTAGCTGGCATCAACTGCAGCTCCCCTGAGCACCAGGGGCTGCCCACAGCTCAGAGCAGCAGCACTAGGCTGGGATGGGAAGGGGTAATTTGGAAATGAATGAGAACAGTCAGACACAGCCAGGGCTCTGAGCAGCTCCTGCTGCCTCTGGGTGAGATCAGAGAGGATTCCCACGGCCAGAGAGCAGGGATGGAGGAGATATTGGAAGGGAATTGCTGGCTGGGAGGGTGGAGAGGGGCTGGGATGGAATTCCCAGAGGAGCTGTGGCTACCCCTGCATCCCTGGAAGTGTCCAAAGCCAGGCTGGAACACCCTGGGACAGTGGGAGGTGTCCCTGCCCATGGCAGGGGTGGAAAAGGATGAAGTTAAGGTCCTTCCAACCCAAACTACTCCAGGATCCTGTGCTGGCCCGAATTCCCACAATTCTGGGTTCTCTCCTGGCCAAATCCTTGGTTTTGCCTGGCTCTGCTGTGGGGAAAGGGGAAGCTGCCAGAGGCCCCAGCTCTGGTGGCTGGGAAATGCTGCTGGGAATCTGCTTCTGCAAGAAAGGCAGATCCTCTGAGACACAAATCAGGTGCTGCAGAAAATGCTTCCCTGTACCATGACAATTTTTGTTTTATTGATCTATAAATTAACAAGGGAAGGCAGCTGTAGAGCAAAGAAAAAAGAAGGGAAAGGGGAAAGACAGACACTTATCTCCCACAGTTGTCAGGCACACACAGATATTGAATTATTCTACTTATCAAACTAATTTCTGTAATGAAAAATAATAGTAATCATCCTTCAGCAGCATGTGAGGTTGCTTGCTGACACACTGAGCATCCTTTAGCTTGCCACTGCTTTAATCCATATTCAGATGATGACAAACGAGACACAACCCAGAGCTCTCTGTCTCCCTTTCATTGGGATCATTTCCCTCAGATAACCATTTATTCCCCAGCTCCTGTTTTGTTTTGTTTTGGTTTTTTTTTCCAATTCCTCTGTGCTGTCTGGGTGTTTAAAGGAGAAATATGGGTTTGAATCCTGGCTTCAGGCACAGATGGAAATCACAGAATAGAAAGCACCCCAGCCAGAAATCCCCATTCTGGCCCCAGGGGAATGACCCAGCTAATGTCCACCCATGCACCCAAAAGCTGCTCCTGCTCTGGAGTGACTCAGCCCTGCAGGCACTGGTGGTAATTTGGGCTGTAATACCATTAAATGGACATTTCCTTCCTGCTGTTCTGCCTGGGAGCAGGAGGAGTGATGGCTCTGGTAGTAATACATGACTTAAATCTGCACTTCAGCGGTGGCCTGGAGAAATGGAGCACAGAGAACAGGTGCTGAGTCAGGAGAGGCTGGAAGGTGTGAAGTTGTCTCTTTTCCTGCCGCCGTGAGGGGTTTCAGCCACATCTGTCACAGAAACGGGAACGTGCATCTTCTGAGGCGCTGTGATCTGTCAGCAGGCTGCTAAAAATAAACTAAAATTCCCAAAGCTGAGCTGCCGGAGTCCCGCGGTGCCACGGCTGCTGTGCCTCCTCTCTGCCAGCCCTGAGCAGGGACAGAGCAAATTGGGAGCAAATCTGTAGGATGATGCATCCATCCCTCTGGTGTAAATGCCAGCGTGGGGAAGGATCAGCCCCACAGCCTGGAGAGCTTGTAATTAATCTTATAAATCACTTTATTCCTGGACAATAAAGCCGGGGTGGAAAGTGAAGTGAGAGCTCTGCCGTTTTCCACGGGAAGGCTGGCCGTGGTTTATTCTGGGACATGAAACATTAAAGAAAATGTCATTTGTGAGCCTGCAGCGTTACAGTTTGTACTTATTGTTCAGTTCCTGCTGCTGATGTTTTCATTCCAGCCTGCCTGACCTTGACGAGCAGCACACGGCGAGTTCAGGCTCCAAGCAGTGCTTAACCCAGGAAAATGGGAATTTTTCCCACTGCCTGGGGAGCGCATGCTGCAACATCCACAGCAGAGTTCCAGAAATTACCGACCCCTTCATTAGCACGAGAGGCTGCAGGGTGGAGTCTTCCCTTAATTAGCTCGGTTGTTAAGTGCCTGAGATAGTTTGGAGTGGAGAAAGGAGCAGAAAGCAGGAATTAAAGGGGAAAAGGCACAGAAACAAACCCTGATCTCCAGGGCAGGATAGACAGAACCGGTGGGATGGAGCTTTTCCAAGGCTCCACAATTAGGTGTGAAAAGGGAAAAAATATAAAGGAAATACCTTTAACAACCCCCCAGAATCATCAAGTGAGAAATTAGTTTAAAGTGACAGAATAATCTTGATGTGTACAATAAATTATTCGATAAAATCAGGTCCTGGAGGAGCTCTGCTGGTTGTGGTTTATGGTGCCAGAGGGGTTTTGTGCTCTCTGCAGCTCAGAGATGCTGCTGGGGTGATGCAGCAGCTCCAGAACATGGGCAGGACAATCCAGGCTGCAGCTCCTCCTCTGCTCTTTGTGCCCTCACATGAGGCATTCAAGAAAAAAAAAAAAAATAATTTGGTCATTATTCCAGTGAAAGCAGCAGAAAGATTCAGTCCCAGAGGCAGTGATTGGTTTTAGTGACTTTGGTTTCAGTTTACTATAAATTAGGTTATTTACAATGTCTGGATGTCCAGAGCCTGAAGGAGGGTGGATTTAGAGGGGATCTTGGAAGAAAATCCTGTGGTACTTCTGCAGCCACAGCCTTGGGCCACTGAACCCTTCCTTTGGGCCAGGAAGCACAAGGAGGGTTACAATTCCTGCTGGAAGTGCAAAATTTAGCAAAACTTCAGTATCCTGAGCCTTTGGATCTTGGACTGCTTTGCTTTTCCTCCTCCTCCTGGAAATCTGGGAGGGGGAAACTGAATTTGCCTTTTTTTTCCCCTGGGCTGAGCTGGAAGAGGCTCTGGCGAAGGAGGATCCTGCAGGATCCTGCAGGATGAGCCTCTCATCCCCAGGGAATGCTGCTGCCAGCCCGGCTCCCATCCCAGGCAGGGCTGGGAGCTCCCGGAGGGATTTCCCCCAAAGCCCGGGGCAGAGCAGTGACTGCAACACCTGCAGCTGCCTCAGGGAATGACTCGGGTGTGCAAGGACAAAACTCCTGCAGAGCTGCAGGATTTCCAACCTGGGAGTGGCTCCTTTGAGAGAAACCTTGCAGTTTCTTGTTGATTCTGCAATTGTTGCACCAGGAGTCGGGGTTTGATGTTGCTGGCACGTTCTGAGGGGATGTTGAGGGTGAAACCCCAAAATAAAAGCAGGTTTCTCTTGCAGGGCCCCTGAGCAGCAAAAATCATTCCATGTATACATTCAAGTGAAATTTTACCCACGCAGAGCAGTTTTCTTGCTGATCCCTGCTGCTGTTTCTCGTGTTATTTTTAAATCTTCCCGGTGTCGTGGCAGTGAGGGAGAAGCTGCCTTAATTACTGCAGATAAAATAAATCAAGGGAATCTCATTGCAAATGCAGGAAGACGAGACAAGCCCAGCTCCAGCTCCCTGAGTCATCCTGCCAATAAGGGCTTATTAATCTCAGTCCCAGAGAGAAGGGTGAACATTCAGGCACTTTGGGGAGGCATTGCAGGCTTTGGGTTGCTTGTGCATCCTGATGGCTGCAGGATCCAGACAGATGATGTCATCCTCTCCTGGATGAGAGCTGCCAAAAGGAAGAGATGTGGAAAGACTCCTGAGCAGGTCTTAAGCCTGGTTTTACTTTGTGGTAAGGCAGAGTCTCTCCATCCATCATGTGTGTGTATCTTTAGAAATCCCATTTGTTAAATGCAGCTATTGTTGGGAGATCTGTCAGTCCTTGGGTTTGAAGGTGGATTTTGGTAATTTGGGTGTACAAATAAATGAACCTGAGGCTGGGGAATTCTGACTGGAGCAGGGGGTTCAGGAAGAAGAGTATTTGTGTTCATTCTCAATCCTGGCACACGAAGTCACCTTCTTTGTGATTACCTCACTTTTTGCTCTCTCCCTGTCCCTGAGATGTAATAATAACCTCTGGAGAGCCAGCAGTGGTCCTAAACTATGCCCTTGAGTCCTGGGTAAGAACCTTGAGGTTTTTATCCAGCTGAAATTTAGGACCAGGAAAAGCAAGAAAGGATGAAAAACACAAAGGTTGGAGGCAGTGGTTTGTGTCAGGGTCAGAATCAGCTCTCCTGCTTTAGTCAGTGCTGGAGTTGTGAGAGTTCCTGCTGCTCATGGTGGCAGCAAATTTCAGGAGCTTCCTGCTTGGGGCAACAGCAAATGCCAGCCTGGCCATGGTTGGGTTTCATGGAATTAATTTTGGAATTAATAAATTAATAAAAATAATAAATTAATACATTAATAAAATAAATTAATTAATTTTCACAGAATTAATTTTGGAAAAGCTGTTCCAGCCCATGGAGTTCAAGCTGTGCCTGATCCCCACCTTGTCCCCAGCCCAGAGCACTGAGTGCCACCTCCAGGCCTTCCTTGGACACTTCCAGGGATGGGGACTCCAAACCCCTCTGGGCAGCCCCTGCCAAGGCCTGATCACCCTTTCCATGAAGAAATCCCTCCTGCTGTCCAATCTGAGCCTCCCCTGGCCCAGCCTGAGGCTGTTCCCTCTCCTCCTGTCCCTGTTCCCTGGGATAAGATCCCAAATCTCCCCAGCTGCCGCCTCCTGTCAGGGAGTTGTGCAGAGCCAGAAGGGCCCCCCTGAGCCTCCTTTTCTCCAGTCTGAGCCCCTTCCCAACTCCCTCAATCACTCCTGGGGCTCCAGCCCCTTCCCCAGCTCTGTTCCCTTCCCTGGATCCACTCCAGCCCCTCCATGTCCTTCTTGAATCCAATCTCCTGTACCATCTATGGCTTCTCCTTGAACAGCCACATGTGGATGTCTTCTTGCCTGCTCCTTTGTTTTTTATACTTTTTGTATTTTTTTCACTGGTTTGTAAGTGTAAATTTTCACTGTGTTTTTAATTTTTTTTTTTCTCTTTAGTTGTTTTTTTTTTTCCATTTTCTCCCCTCTCTCCCATGGCTTACAGGAAGTTCCCTCCCATCTGTTCCCTCCATATGCTTTGGATGGCAATTTCCACACTGGGTTAGAACGTGGGGATGGTAGGGATATGGCACTGAAATTTAAAGAAACAAAAAATTTTCTCTTGGCCAAGTGGGGTTTAGATGCACCAAAAAAAAAAAAAAAAAAAAAAAAAAAAAGGCAAGGGAGAAAACAAGCTTGATGTTTTTCATGTGTCTGCCTGTTTTTTTCACTCACTCATGGTGGAATGGTTTGGGTTGGAAGGGATCTTGAAACTCATCCAGTGCCACCCCTGCCATGGGCAGGGACATCTCCCACTGTCCCAGGCTGCTCCAGCCTGGCCTTGGACACTTCCAGGGATTCAGGGGAGACCACAGCTTCTGTGGGAATTCCATCCCAGCCCCTCCCCACCCTCACAGGGACAATTCCTTCCCAATACCCCACCAAAATCTCTCCTCCTTCAGCTCCATAAGGCTCTGGATATCCAGGCACCGTAAATAACCCATTTCAGCTGCATTAATTGCAATAATCACCTGTAACTTTTAAAAGCCTTGTTGAGGGTAGGGAGTACAGAGGAGGCAATGAATGCAGGAGGAGCTGCAGCCCAGGAGCTGCAGCCCAGGAGCTGCAGCCCAGGAGCTGCAGCCTGGTTAATTCTGGCCGTGTTTTGCACCTGCTGCATCCCTCCAGCAGCAGCAGCATTTTTTCTGCAGTGGAACAAGAAAAGCCCCAATCCTCACACTGCTCCTGCACAGCTCCAATTTGCAGCTTTTCCTGACAATTGAAATGAATATTTCCCCTTAGTCTGGTGGGAATTTGCTGCTGCCATTCCCTCTCTAAATTCCCCCTCATCCCCACTCAGCCTGGGCCTGTTTCTTTGCTCACATTTTGTTTTCTGAAGCCAAACTCCAACGTGAGCATTATATGTGCTAAAGCACCCGGTGTGGGTAGATGGAATAGGAGTACAGAGGCAATGTGGTGGCAGCTCATTAATTATCCTAATTAGCGCTGCAGAGCCCTGCCAGGAAACCCTCATGGGCTGGGCTGGGTCCTGAGTATCAGCAAGAAACTTGGGGGTTTGGGTGAAATAAAGCCCAGTTTGGGCCAGGTACTGCTTCTGCAGGCAGGGTGGGGAATTCTGCTTTAAATTGGGATAAATTCTCTCATTCTTGGGGTGAGGTACCAGTGGAGGCATAAAAAGAGAGACAAAATCCTTCTGGACACCCCAAACCAGGGAATGAGAAATGGGAATTTGCCATTGCCCACCAAGAAGCCTCATTTGTTCCAAAACAAAAAAACCTACTAAAAATGCATTAAAAATGAAAGCAAATTGTGTTGAAACTGGAAATAAGTTTTTCTTCTGTGGGAAGAATATTTGGGGTTGCTACACCCTGTTCTCCTGCTCTTGTTTGCTGAATGCCACCAGTTAATTTGGAACTCTGTGAAACAGAAGTAGAAAACTGTCTCCAGAATGACTTTTTAAATTCATCTGCATAACAGGAATATAAAAATAATCTGCATATTCTCTCACTTAAGCACATTTCTCCAAACCCACAGCCTCTCTCTGGCTGGGCAGAGTGCTATTATATCTTTAAATCTCTTTATTCTCCACCAGGATTTATTTCCCCCATCCAGAAACCCCACCCATCTCTCTGCAGTATCTGCAGCATGAATTAGAGAGTCCATGGGGACATCTAGGTCAGCATGAGCAGATCTGACATCAGCCTGCAGATGATGCCCACGACCAGCAGTGCTGCAGTTGTTTTTCTTTCCTCCCCCTCTTTGTACCAGGAAAGAAAAAAAAAACCCCAAACCCTGATTGTCAAATGGCAATTCTAAGAACTGGTGGAGAGTTTTTCCAGACAGCCCAAGGCCGTTCCCTGCACCATGAAAGCTCCCCTGCCTCGTGTGGGAGCTGTGGGAGAGCTGCAAAGGTGATTTTGGGAATGCAGCATCCCCTGGGATTGGGGGGTGGGGGAGGGAGATGGAAGTTGAGGATGAGGATGATGAGGATGCAGAGAGGAAGAACAAAGCTGATAACACAGGGATGGAGGAGGAGGGAGATGGGAGCTGAGGATGAGGATGAGGATGATACAGAGAGGAGGAACAAAGCTGATGACTCAAGGGTGGAAGAGGAGGGAGGTGGGAGCTGAAGATGAGGATGATGCAGAGAGGAAGAACAAAGAGGATAATCAGAATTTTTTGCAGCAGAACAGGACCAGGTTCAGAGTTCTGCAGCTTTTCCACCTCCTGAGATTCTCCACCAGCTCCAGGACTGCTCTGTCTCCTTCCAGCATGGAATTTGCCCTGAATCCCTAAATCTGCACCACTCCTGCTTCTGTCTCTTCTCTGCCAAGCAGGCCCTGCCTAGATTTTAATTTTCTTTTCCTCACAGATTTGTATATTAAGATATAGTCTGAATTCTCCAATTTCCTGTACTTTCCCCACCTCAGGGGCTGTCTCCTGCCTCCTTGTGCTATTTTTACAGCACTCCAATTATTCTGGTCCCGATGGAATTCTGCTTGATGTATTCCTGGGGTAAAGCTGAACTCCATTTCCCCAACTCCAGGCCCAATTATACATTGGTGTAATTCCCTAGAACTAACCTTTATTTCCTACTGTGCCCTGGGACAGCATTTATCCCTCAGGATGTTGTCAAAGCAGCGGGGAAAGGTTTTGCACAGCTTTGAAGTGAGGTGGTCAACTTCCAGATTTCTGCGTTCCCTGTGGATGGGAATTAGGTTGTACCTTCAGGATGGGACAACCAAAAATGGAGTGAGGGAGAAATTCCTCCCTATGAGGGTGGGGAGGGGCTGGGATGGAGTTCCCAGAAAAGCTGTGGCTGCCCCTGGATCCCTGGAAGAGCCCAAGGCCAGGCTGGATGAGGCTTGGAGCACCCTGGGATACTGGGAGGTGTCCCTGCCCATAGCAGGGGTGACACTGGATGGGATTTGAGATCCCTTCCCACCCAAACCATTCCATGGTTCCCATTCTCTGATGAGCTCAAGAGGTCCATGCATTTGCAGTGACCCTAAAGCTCACTGGTGTGCCATAAATCTGCCCTGAATTTGGGCACAAATGAATTTTATTTGATTTAAATATGGATAATTTAATTTTGCAGCATCCAGTTCAGAGCTGCAATTAGAACAAAGTGTCTGGAATTCCATGAAGTTTTGACCCTTGCTGGGAACCCTTTGTGTTTGCTTTTTCATGTTTACTTTATTTTATTTTTTTTTTTAAATTTATCTTTAATTCTTTTTCCATCTCGCATCCTGAATCCTCATTAATTAAAACACTTTTTTTCTGTGACTTCAAAGCATTTTTGCTATTAAAGGACTGAATATGGACCAAAGTTGGGCTGAATCCACCCAAAGATTCCCTATTGATACACATGATATGAAAGACTTGATCAGGTTATTATTCATTAGGTTATTAATTAGTGATTTCCTCCTGAAACTGGAGCCCAAGAAAACCTGGGGGGCTCTGTGCCAGGCTGTGAAACAACCCTGGTTTGGGGAGGTCCATCCCAGCACTGCTGGGAGCTGCTCTGGAGCTTTTCCTGCTCCAGATGTGGGAGGGCAGTGATCCCTTAGGATTTTAGCTTTTATATTTTCCATATATTTGCAATCCTGCAGTTCTTTAGTGTGTAACTCTAAACTCCATACACAGTGTGAGCTGCTGCTTTCCCATTTTGGTCAGACACAGCAATTCCTCTCCAGGCCTGGCAATCAAGGACACCTCACTGTCTCAGGGCCCCAGAGATGGAAACAAAAATGAGTTGGGGGCAGCAAACTTGGGGTAAATGACTTCATTACCTGAAGCTGTAATTGGGAGATTAACCCCCAATATGCAAATGAACCAAACTTATAAAAGTTTGAAAAACCTATTGCTCATTTTGGGTGTAGCCCCTGGGGGGCTTTGTCTGCCCTAAAGGCTCTTCAATGATTAATATCACTGCTTTTTATTCCCTTTAATTTTGTCTGGCCTCTGTTTTTAGGTAGCCCCAAAAGGGATCAGCAGAGCCCAGCAGGTGCTGCTGGGACTGAGGGTAAAGGACAGGAATAAATTAAACCCACAGGAATAAATCAAACCCACAGGAATAAATCACACTCACAGGGGGATTTCTTAATCAAAGGCCACAGCCCTTCTGTCACCTGCAGGGGACACGCCTGGGATGGCATCCAGAGGGACCTTTGTCCCCTGCAGAGTCCCATTAACTTCCTGTGGGCAGAACATTCTGTCTGGGAGGAGGTGGCTGCAGCTTTATTTGCTCCTGGAGATGCCTATAAGTGCTTTCCTTTATTATTTGCCTGATTTGAACCCCTTCCAGTGCTCGAATGCAGTAAAAGTGACATTTAGGAAGCAAATTGGGACATAACTCTGAGGTTCTGAAGCCTCCTGGAATAGAGAGCTCTGTGGAAGGACAGGGTGAAAAAATTATTAAATGTTCTTTTAAAAGCCATAAAATTTCATTGCTGTGAGAACACAAATATTATAAAGTTTCTCTGTGTGTATAAATGCAATAAACTGATTTTTGGTCTTCTTTTTTCTACTTCTGGAAATTACAGTGTGAGCTGAGAAAGGTGGAATGTACAGATCAGCTGGAAATTATTCCAAACCCTCTACCTCCTTTTTTTTTTTCTGAATGTGGTTTAAGGCAGGGAAGTAAAAGCTTTGAATATCATTGTAAAAAAGTTGTTTGGGGTTTTTTTATTTAAATAGGAATCCTGGGGCTCTCAGGCCTGGAGTGAGTTTGCCCCAAAATAAAAACAGATTATTTAATTTTGCAGCATCCAGTTTATGGCTGCAATTAGAACAAAGTGACTGGACTCACCTGGAGCTTCAAGCCATGCTGGGATCTCTTTGTGTTTGATTTCCTAATTTATTGTATTTTTTTTATTTTTCTTTTCCATTCCACATCGTGAATCCTCATTACTTCAAGCACTTTTTTGTGGGAATGCAAAGATATTTGTTCTATTTAGGGACCGAATCTGCACAAAGAAGGTGCTCCATTGACGGACACAACATTAAGCACCTGATTTGGTTGTTAATTAGTGATTTTCTCCCAATTATTGAGCTGCAGCTGCAATTGTCCCCAATACTGAGGGGTTCCAAGGTGCGGGGCTGATCCCAGCAGCCCTTCCCAAGCTCCGGCAGGTTCTGGATGCTTCCCTGGCAATAGAGGAGCATCAATTCAGCCCCAGGAGCATCAACTCAGTCCCAGGAGCATCAACTCAGCCCCAGGAGCATCAATTCAGCCT
>JAGMWU010000029.1:1290939-1302503 GCA_018697195.1 Certhia americana
TCAGTCCCAGGAGCATCAACTCAGCCCCAGGAGCATCAATTCAGCCTCAGGAGCATCAATTCAGCCCCAGGAGCATCAACTCAGCCCCAGGAGCATCAGCTGAGCCCCTCCGGCACAGCCCAGGGGCAGCAGGAGCTGGGGGTGACATTCCAAAGTCACTCCAAACACACCGTCTGACATTCCAAAGTCACCTGGAACCGTTTCTGTTCCAGGGCAGCCAGGGAACAGCTCATCCCGGGAGCCAGAGGGGTTTCATGGACTCCGCCTCCCTCTCCAGTTCACGTTTGGAATTAGAACTGGAGCTGGAGCTGAGTGAGCTGCAGAGAGGAGGAAAAGCCTCGGCAGTTTCTCCCGGATTTCCAGCCCTGCTCCCTATGTGGAGTGAGGGCAACCACAGAGTTGGGACTGGAAATTCATCCAAAGGAATCCCAGATCCCGGGCAGGCTCAAAGCTGCCCCTCTGTGCTCTGCTTCCCTCTCAGCTCCACGGCTGAACCCTTTTCTTTCAAGAACTGTTTAATACGAGCGGTTTTGCATTAAAAAAAAACGAGCCTGGAATCCATAGGAACGTTCTTTCTTTGGCTCAGAGGTCACAAAATTCAATTAAAAGCTGCCCAGCGCTGCAGGAGGGAGTTGGGCTGAGCTCAGAGCACTCCAAGGTGCCTCAGACATCTTTTACACGGACTGGAAGGTGTGGAGTGGAGTCCAGGAGGGAACGTGGTCACCCCTGGCTTATTCCCGATAGCCTCATTCCCAATGGATGCATTCCCAACACCCTGCAGGGAGAGGAGGGACTGACAGCACCCGGCTGGGGCTGCTCCTGCTCCGTCGCTCCCTGGCAGAGTTGAGGCTTTTATGTTTTTATTGCAGCCAAGAAGACTTTGAGTGTGAGGTCCATTTGCATTCTCAGAGCTGAAAATAAATCAGTTTGGAAGGATTTTTTTCCCCTCTCTGGCCTGAGCCCCTGAGCAGAGAGCTCTGGTAGCTCAAAACTTCTGAAATTGCTTTGAAAACGAGGCCAGAATTAACACAAAGCAGCAAAACCCCCGGGGGGGTTGAAATGTGACATTAATTTGTGGTTGCGTCACACTCTGATTTCATCACTGCAGGGTTTGGAAGGGGTTGGGAGTTAAAATGAAATAGTGGCTGTAAAGTTTGACCTCTGCATCGTGGATTCAAGGGCAAGATCAAATCATCTCCCAGCCACTGCCACTTCCAGTCCTTTGGTTGTCATGTGGGAGGCAAATCAACCTGACTTCCATTCAGCACTAAATAAATTTTCTGTTTGAAAGGCTCAGACAAAGTCTGGGGAGATCTGGGGTTGCCTGGGCTGGTGCTTTAAGTTTAATGCTTGTCAAATCTTAATGTTAATAAAGTTACTGGGAAGGATTACGTGGTTCTGACCCTTGAACTCCATCCCTGCTCACAAATATCTCTGTACCGTGGGTGTCTTTTCCATGGCAGTCAGGTGGATTGATGGGAAACAGGTTAAATTAAAAATCAAAAGTTAAAATAGGGCATCAAAATAAAATAATCATAAAATTCCAGGATGGTTTGGGTGGGAAGTTAACTTAAACCCCTTTCAGTGCCACCCCTGCCGTGGGCAGGGACACCTCCCACTGTCCCACACTGCTTCAACCTGGCCTTGGACACTTCAGGCATCCAGAGGCAGCCACAGCTTCTCTGGGAATCCCATCCCAGCCCCTCACAGGGAGAAATTTCCTTCCTAATACCCCATCTAACTGTGCTCCTTCATGTTTAAACCTGCTTCTCTTTGTCTTCTCACTCCATGCTTTGTCTGAAGTCTCTCTCCACCTTTCCTGTTTCTCCTTCAGGCCACAAATACATCACCTCCAAGTTTCTCTTCTCCAGGCTGAACATACCCCATTTTGCCTTTGGATGAAGTATTTGGAATCATTCCCAATTCTGACTTCAAATGAGTGTTGGGAATGATTCCTCTGAAATACAGATTTTATGCAACCCCCAGCCTTCCTTAGCTACTGACTGAGCAGCTGGATTTATGGATTTTTTTCCTTCTGACTGATTTTTCCCATTTTTCTCAGTCAAGTTGCTGTGGCTGCTCTCGTTAGTGGGACTCCAGGATAAGGATTAATTATCCCAGACAGGGCCAAGCCTGTGGAGTTGGAACTCCAGGGTGTAAATCAGTACAGCTGAGGATGTGGGCCAGGTTTTGGAAGGCTCAGGGCATCTGTTTCAGAACCAGAGGGTTCAGGAGCCCTGACTTTTAGCCTTTCCTCAGGGATTCCAGAGGTGAGAGAAATCCAGGCTACCTGGAACTCTGTGTTCCTTCCACATAAATATTGCCTCATTAAGGAAGTGAGTGGTGATAACATCTCCAGACTCCAGCCAGGCCTTGTCTTTGAACCAGCTCTTAGTCCTGACTCTTTTTTCCTGACAAGCTTGGAAAAGCTCCAGAAACACTTAATTAATTGGCTTCCTTGGAATCTGCAGGATTCCTTTGTGTCCTGAGCTGAGTTTCTCTTTGGAGCTGCAATAACGTCCTGAAGGGACATTTCCTTCCCCCAGGGGCTGCAGCAGCTCTGTGGCCTCCTGCTTCCTCCAGACAAATTTGAGTTTTGCAGTTGGACTTGTCCAGGATGCGGGGACAGTTGGGATCACTTGGGATGCAAAGCCAGTCCTCAGAGGCTGCTGAGGCTCTGGAATGGATTTCCAGGGATGCTGTGGCTGCCCCTGGACCTCTGGAGGTTCCAAGGCCAGCCTGGATGGGATTTGGAGTACCCTGGGACAGCACAGGGTGTCCCTGCTCAGGGCAGGGCTGGCACTGGATGATTTTCAGGTTCTTCCAATCCAAATGTTCCAAAGTTCTCTGATTTGGTAAAACCATGGAGCTGTTGTTTAAACCACTTTAGTTTATAGGAGGAAGATGCTGCACATCTCCTCCTTTCCACTCTATTTTTATTTTTATTTATCCATGTTCTATTTTAATTTTATTTACCTGTAGCTGGGATAGCCTAAAACACCTGTGTGAGCCTGAGCAGGTGGCTCTTCCACCCAGACATGATCCTGTATCCTCACATCCTATAAATCACCCATTATTATTGCAAATAAACTTCTTGGGAGGCCATAAAATGGGATTTTGTGGCTGCTCCTGCTCAGTTGGGTACACTAAAACTCTGCTCCACATCCCTAGGGCTTCCACACTCCCTAAACATCCCAAACCTGGGTTTGTCTGAACTGGCAAAACTCTGACTTCCCCAAAATTAGGCTGGGGTGGAACTGGGGCTAAAAAAAGTATTTGGGGAACGCAGATAAAAAAATGAGAATAAGGGACCTGCAGGCAATGCCCAAACTCCTCATGGGGAAGAATTTTCCCTGCAAATCTTGGAAGATAAAAGCAGCAAGCACTGGGGAGATCTGCCTTTGCTTCAGGGAGATATTCCAAGTTCTGGGGCTCGTTGGGGATGTGCTCAGTGTAATTATTAACGGCCTGATGAAGTGTTTGATGTTCCTCCTCCCCCGTTATCAGCATGTTCAACATTCACGGCTCTTGTAGAGCTTTGTGCAACTTTCATGCTCCATAAAATGCCATAAAGTGCTTGAGGTGTTCATCAGGACGTTTTTGCCAGCGCGTGGTTGTACAACTCCCTTGGGTTTAAAAAAAAACATAGAATAAACTTGATTTAAAACTAAAAATTATGGTGGGAAAATTTAATGTGTAGGCATATTACATTTTTATTTCCGTAATTTTATATTTATTTAATATTTGATTCCCCCAAAAAAATTATGGAATCAACTTGCTTTGACAGAAGGGCAGGGAACAGTTGCTCGTTGTTTGAGAAAGAAGCTTGAAATAATTTTAAAAAAGGAGTAAAGCAGCTCTAATTTAGAATCACATTAGACCACATGAAAATGAATGCAGAGACTGGGTTTCCTGTAATAAGAACAAGTGAAGGTTTGTGGCAGCAATGATCCCTGATTGAACAGGAGCAATCCCAGTTAACTTTTCATGGAGAACAGGAGCGATTCCTCCCATGATTCCAGGAATTATAAATCCATGGATGTGCTCATTTAGCACTGGCAGCTGCTAAGTGGGGGATTAATGGAAATTTGTCACCTTTTAAACTCCTCATCGACCAAGGGAGCCTCCACAAGCACTGAGGAACACGAGGGAGCTCCAAGCAATGTTGCTTTAGATTATCACAGCAATTTTATGGCCCAGTGGAAGGCAAAAAGTCCTCATTCTTCATCCCTGCTACTCCTTGGAGTAAATCAATAAATAACTAATGGCAGGCAATTGAACTCCGTCCCTAATGGATCGCTGTCCTCTTATTAAATGGGTACAAATTGAAAATCCAGCAGCAGATGAGGGGAAAAAATCATCTCGTCTCAGGCTTGGTGGGCCAGGAACTGCTGGGAAATCCAAGATGTAATTTAGGATTATTGTTTGGTGTAAATATTTGTGATGGAATTTATTTTTTTTCCCAATGGATTTCTTCAAGGAGTCTCTAGAGGTGGAACTCAAGGCTCTGGTCTGGTTAAAAGGTGGGATTTGGGCAAAGGTTGGGTTTAATTGGAGGTTTTTTCCCAGCTTCACGATTCTGTGAAATCCAAGCATCAGTGGGAAGGGTTTTAATGCAAGGTAAGAAGTTTTAATGCAAGAGAATTTTTCTAATAATGAAAAAATAAAGCTGTGGGAGAGTGTTTGGAGCCAGGAGAAGGGAAAGGAAAGGATTC
This sequence comes from Certhia americana, assembly GCA_018697195.1. Taxonomy (NCBI): domain Eukaryota; kingdom Metazoa; phylum Chordata; class Aves; order Passeriformes; family Certhiidae; genus Certhia; species Certhia americana. Next base: position 1,295,655 of record JAGMWU010000029.1, read on the forward strand.
TTGGGGTGCCCAAGGAGACACCAGGATAAAAAGAAAAAAAATGAAAACCAATTTCAGGCCCAAATGCTGAAGTTCTTCAGTTTTGCAATAATTTGGGGAAATATAATTCTGGGAAAATAATAAATAATCTGCTTTAATTCCTGGCTATAATTTGATTTTCAGCATTTCCATCCAGCAACTTCTGTGTTCAGCTGCTCTTGCCAGGGTTTGATTCTCTGTTCTCCCCTTTGCCCTGTAAATACACAAAAATACCCCGAGCCTTTGTTTGGAACATGTTGTTTTATAAATATCCCCGCTGGATTCACCAGCATTTCCAGGAGGCTCAAATTAGCAGGGCCTGGATCAATGGATGCAGAGCTGACATTCTGCTGTGCTGTCTCAGAGAGGCAGAGATGGGAACAAAATCTGCCAGCCAGGTTTGGGACTGAGGGCTTATTTCAGCAAGGAACTGGCCAGTTTGGAGGATTTCAGCTGCAGCAGGAACTGAGCTGCCTCAGGTTAAATATTCTCCACTGCAGGGAATTTGTTCTCCTTTCAAATTCCTTTTGGAATGAAAAATGCTGGGGCAAGTTGTCTAATTTGTCCACCTCTCCAAATCCTGCTGTTTCTTCATGCAAACAAAGCATGGCTTTGTACTTTTGCCTTTACCAGAGGAACTGCTCCATCTCTTTAATGAAAAAGTAAGGGAAAAAAAGCCAACAAAGTGACAAAATTCCCGGTGATTTCTGTGGCTGGCTGCCACCAGCACTTGCAGCAATCCATCCCAAAGGCTCAGCTCATCCTTGAGGCTTGGTCTCCATCCGCCTGCCAAGCAGGAATGATTTTCTCCTGCTTTTCTGCAGACAAAGGAGTTGTTGTCTGTGCAGCAGATTTGGGATGGCTGAGCTGGCACCGGGTAAATGGGAATTTTGGATGCATGTGGCTTCTCCAGACTGCTGTGTCTGGTGATGCCCACTTTCATTTCATTAACATTTGATTGTTTGTGCTGGAATGAAAAGGTTCTCACAGCCTAAACCCCACCTTTACCTGCTGAAATCCCAAGTTTCCACATGATGGGGATTTGCAGGTGGATATTTAGTCAACAATTGAATTTATAGTGGTGATGTTGATGTAAAAGCATTTAAAGGGGGAAGTGGACGTGATTTCACAGGCTAAGCATGTGCAGGGTCAGCTTTGCCTGGGGATTCTAACAAATCCTAGCCTGGTTGTGAAGAGAGGGGAGAACTCTTGGAGAACCACTCTGAGTGTTGGACAGCAGCTGTTGGACTCCTCCTGCAGCCCAGGCAGTCCCTGCCCTCCCCATCGAGCAGAGCTGCTGTCACACAGCTGTCCTCAACCTTCAAAGCCCATCAGGAGCACCCAAAATTAGGGCAGAGCTGTGTGCTGTCCTACTAATGCACTGCAACATTTGGGTTCCCTTCCCTGCCAGTCTAAATCCTGTAAAATCCTCTCTGCGGGCGTGGCTGTGAAGTGTCAGCACCCAAATTCCTGCAGGTCGAGGAATTTGTGAGGAAAAGTCATCACCTGATGATGTCCCAGGTTATTTTGGTTGAAAACTGGAGGTTCCTGGGTATGAGAGGGAAAATCTCTCCAAAGGGTTGGGTGTGGCTCTGACCTTGCTGTCGTTTACAAGTGAAAAGTTGAATAATTGCAGCTCGTTAATAAACAAAATTTATCACTTCTGACTCCTGCTGATTGGCGACCCTGATTTGGGAAATCAGGGTCTCCAAATTAGCAGGAGAAATTTGGGAAATGGAGAAGATTTTCTAAGTTTCCTGATGAGAACCACGTAGGAAAAGTGGTGACATCCCCTCCCTTTCCAGACGTGTCTGGTGCCATCAGCCCAGTCCAGACAATTTTCATAATGAGCTTTTCCTCGTCTGCTTTTCCCTCTTTTCTTCCCAAGCTCTCCCATCTCCTCAGTGCTGTCACTTTTAATCCAATCCCCTGGAGCGTTTATTTTCAGCATGGTAAATATTAATGTAAATATGATGCACACATGGAAGCTGCAAGAAGAAAGGAGTGTGATCTGAGAGGGAATATTTAGATAAGGACTGGATGTGTAAAGATTTAATGAACACACAGAATTTGGAATGATTTCTTCCACAGCAAGAGAAATTCAAGTGCACAGTCAGTGCAAAACACTTTTATTTGATAGAACTCCACCCTGCTCAGAGGGAAAATGATGTTCAGTCCCTACATAGAGCATTTAGAAGGCAAATGTTGATTTTTGCCCTGCAGGCCTCACTGTTATTTCTGGAATTTACCACACAGCTGATTCATGAACTTCAAAATACTTTTGTGTGTATTTCAGAATTAATATTTGGCTGTTGGTGGCTGACTCCTAATTAAAATGTTGTCTCTAAATGCCACTAAGAATATTAATAATTAAAAGAAGAGCTGGAATTGCAGTGTAATGAGTTATAGCAAGGATTCAGCTGCAATGCAGAATGAGGAGTGGAGGGGGATCCCTGATATTTTATTCAGAATTCACTTCCATCTCTATCCACCAAGCAGAGTATTTCACGGTAATGCACCCTTGACACCAGTAGGGATTTTCTCCTGTTCTGAGACAAGGAAATGCCGGTTTTATTTGAGAATAAAGAGTTGATTAGAAGGTCAGGCTGTGACAATGTGACGTCATTTGTCCTTTAAATGGGGGACACAGCCGCTGATGCCATTGCTGCTGCACTGCTGTCCCTGCAGGGACACGAGGAGATGAGGGGGAGATAAAGCCGGGCTTAATTAAAGCTGAGTCCACGCTGAGCCTCTGCTCCGACTTGAGAAATTTCAATTTAAACTTGAAAAACCTCGGGCTGTGCTCAAGGGCAGGGCGTGGTCAGGGGAGAGAAGTGCTGAGCCCAGGGAAAATCAGCTGGGAGAGGAATCTCAGAACCCTCAGATGGTTTGGAATGGAGGGGGCCTTAAAGATCATCAAGTTCCTATACCCAGATTAAACCCACATCTTATTTTCAGGCAGTTTTATGGGGGAACTGGAATAATATTTGCAGCCAGTGGTTAGAATTTATAAACCTTTGTCTCCACCAGCAGAGAGTGATGTTAAATGGGATATTTCTCATGGGATATTTCTCATTTTCCAGCCAAGGAAAAGTGCCTGTAATTCAGGAATTGGTTGATTTCCACTCACACACGTGGATGCTATGGACACACGTGGAATTCTGCATCAGGGCTCGTCCATTCCCTGAATTCCTGCTCTCCCTGTGCCCAGGCTGCATTCCCTGGATGCTCTGGCAGGACACAGGTGCCTGTTTAGGGGGGAAAGGGGATCCCCCCTCAAATGCGAGCCCAGGAGGCAGTTCCGGGGTGTTGGAAGCAATTCCAGCCCATCCCCATCCCACAGGTTGCCTTTCCATCAGGCAAAGGCTCAAGTGGCTCTGTAATTGTGCCTCGGCTGGGCGAAATTTGCAGCTAAATCACTGCCAATTAACCAGCTCTGTTAAATGTGAGTGTTGGGAAATATTTCCATTTTTTGGCTGAGTGTCCGCATGCCTTTGATTAATGCGAAAAACAAAGCAAATATTAGGGCAGAACATTCCTGCTGGGTTTGCCTGGCTGATTTTTCATCCATCTCCTCTGGAATCAAGTGCCATAAATTTTCCAAGGAGGTAATTGGAGTGTGCTTCCACTTAATCCTGCCATGATTTTTAACCTTGACATGAAGTTTCTCGATGATGCTTCACCCCTTCTTTCTTTTTTTTTTTTTTTTTTTTTTCCTGTTGGTTTTTCTTAATTGCTTGTCTTGGCAGCAGGGCATTTTAGCTGTCCCAGTGTAATCTCCAATTCCCTCTGGGAACGTTCCAGCAGAGCTTTCTGCAGAGTCAGCCTTTCTGAAAATAAAGCAGATCCCGAGGTTAACACGAGAGGAGCGTGCCTGGAGGTCACATTGGAAGCAGCTTTTTGTTCTCTGCATGTAAGAAGGACAACATTGCCTTGAAATCCTGAATCCTTTCCTGTGTGCCTTGAAAAGAAAATTATCTTAAAGAATTGCTTGGTTATTTGAATCTAATTTTTGTTTCTTAATATATAATTTGGGATAGTAATAATAATAGTGATAGTGATGATAATTATAATAACCTGGTGGAATAATCAAAGGTTTCACCTTAAATCCTGAATTTTATGTGAAGAATAAAAGTTTTTTATCCTATTTGGGTACATTAAATCATTCTTCCTTGTGAAAATAGTCCTGTTATAAAGGTGAGCTGTGTTTAAAAAGGAGTGGAGGGTGACCCAGCTCTGAGCAGCACCAACATCCCCAGCTCAGCTCTGACACCAAACACGATAAAATTCACAAAGATTTATCCTTTGAGATGAAGCAGCTGCTGTGTCAAGGCTCTCATCAGCCAGGCTGCTTTGAGAGGTTAATAAAGAGATTGGAGGAATTGGATTTAAGCTGGGAATATTTTATTGGAGATGTGGAGCAGCCCCAGGTGTGGGCAGGGCCCTTCTCACTGCAGGCAAATCCTGGGGACAGTGCTCGGCCTGTTTGTTGCAGATGGACCTGTGAGAAAAGAGGAATTATCCTCTCTCTGTCCCAGAGCATTGGGATTTAACTCCAGCCTGTCTCCACTCCTGCTTTAGGGCTGTTAAACCCTTGGTGTGTGGGAGTTCTTAGGCATCAATTCTCCTCCCACTGAGATTTGCCACAAGAGACTGTGGAGATCAAGAGCTGCTGTGGGATGGGCATTTATTTTCAATAATGAGCTTTGTACAATGTGGGAAAGTCAATTGCACCTTCCAGGGCCTGAAGGAGCTGACAGGAAAGATGGAGAGAGAAGATTGACAAAGGATGGAGTGACAAGATGAGGGGGAGGGCTTCAAATGGGATGGGGGGAAGGTTAGGTGGGATATTGGGAAGGAATTCCTAGCTGGGAGGGTGGGGAGGAGCTGGGATGGAATTCCCAGAGGAGTTGTGGCTGCCCCTGGATCCCTGGAAGTGTCCAAAGCCAGGCTGGAACACCCTGAGACAGTGGGAGGTGTCCCTGCCCATGGCAAGGATGGCACTGGATGATTTCAAGGTCTCTCCCAGCCCAGGATTCTGTGACTCCTGAAGTTAAAGCGCCACCATCGCCACGGGAACATTCCAGGCTGGAAAATTTGCTGGAGGTGGTGGCTCGAACCCTCCTGTCAGTGACAGTGAAACTGGGTGTGTCACAGGGGTGGAGCAGGATGCCAAACAGAGCATGGATTTAAATTCCACAGCAGGGGAGCTGGGGGATACACTGCACGGATAAAACATTTGTGTTTTCTGGGTATGACTGACCAGGCTATGGTCATTCCTTGCAGTGGAGTGACCCCTCATTATCCCCTGCCCAGCTCTGAAGAGGTTTTTAAGGAGCAGATTGAACATTTCCCTCGGAATGCCCTGATCTTTGCAGGATTTTTGGCTCCAGGCTCCTTTGAGGACTGTGACTTGCTCAGGGCTGACAAACCAAATATTTCCAACCCATCTGCTCAGAGCCCTTCCCTTCCTGCTGAGCCTGGTGTGTCCCTCCTGTCAGGGCTGAACCAACACCTGCCAGGGAAGGTGTGAGGCTTCCTGGGAAGCCTCTGATCCAGGTGTCTTTCTGCTGGAGCAACCCCCCAATCCCAGGAATATTCAGCTGCTCATTCCCCTTGTTCTCATAATATAATCAATGAAAATGTGCCAGGGAGTTTATGAAATTGAGCTTGGGCAAGCTGGGAAATCGATTCTGGGGTTAAATGAGACTTGGTATTAAAATTAAGTTGATGGGTGCAGACCTGGATGGGAATAATTCAATCAATAATTCAATCAATAATTCAAACAATGGGATTTTTTGGGGTGGGAGACAATCAGGAACAATGGAGCTTCTGCTGCTTTGACACGGGGCTGTGTTTGGGATGATCCAGTCCTGCACAGGCTGTCAGACCTGGACTGGAGTAATTCAATTAATACTTTAAACAATGGGATTTGGGGGGTCAGAGACAATCAGGAACGAAGGAGCTGCTGCTGGTTTGTTACTGGGCTGTGTTTGAGAGGATCTCACCCTGCAAAGGCTCTCAGACCTGGATTGGAATAATTCAGTAAATAAATCAACAGGGTTTTTTGGGTAGGAGACAATTGGGAACGAAGGAACTGCTGCTGGTTTGTTACTGGGCTGTCTTTGAGAGGATCTCACCCTGCAAAGGCTCTCAGACCTGGATTGGAATAATTCAGCAGATAATTTAAACCACGGGATTTTAAGGGGTCAGAGGCAATTGGGAGCAGTGGAGCTGCTGCTGTTCTGACACTGGGAGGATCCAGTTCTGCACAGGCTGTTGCTGGGGATGATTCCCAGTCTGGATAATGGCTGGAATGAGCAGAGAAGAGCAGATAAAAGCTAGGCTCAGGCTTGGGCATCCCTCAGTCATCAGCAGAGCTCTTCAGCAGCGATTTCTCTCTGTGAGCTGAGCCCATCCTGATAAGGAGAGGTCACCACGAGGGTCCCTCCGAGCTGTGTTTGAAGCACCCAGGGCTGGCTCCCTGCAGGGGAGGAAAATTCCCTCCTGTGGGGATAATTCTCTGCCTGGGCCAGATGGTGAAACTCACAGCTTTGGTTTCCCAGGATTTCCCTCTGCAGGCTCCCTTTGCTGCAGATCCAAAGGACTCCTCGTTGTGTATTTTAATGTAAATACAGTAATAATAAAATCATTATTAACTCCCAGTGTTTGCTGGTGTCTGCAGAAACAATCACCTTCCAATATCTCCCTGATATCACACCAAATAAATGCATCCTTGCAGTTCCCTGGGGTCACTGGTTGGAAAACAACTCATGCTGGAGTCCCTTTTCCTTTTCCTTTTCCTTTTCCTTTTCCTTTTCCTTTTCCTTT
>JAGMWU010000029.1:1302513-1325596 GCA_018697195.1 Certhia americana
TTCCTTTTCCTTTTCCTTTTCCTTTTCCTTTTCCTTTTCCTTTTCCTCTTCCTCTTCCTCTTCCTCTCCTTCTCCTTCTCCTTCTCCTTCTCCCCTCCCCTCCCCTCCTTTTATGTGGATTTTAGGCATTTTTACAGCAGCTCCAGAAACCTTTCATGCCATTTATCTTGTCCAAGAACTGCTGCTACAGAAAATCTCCTCTTTTCTGACAGCAGCAGCAGCTCAAGGGTTGTTTAAGGGATGGCTGGAAAGGTCACACATGGCCCTGCTGCAGGTCAGCAATTCCCAGAAAAGCTGAGCTTATGGAAAAAATCCTCCTGTCCTGGGCTTGCAGGTGAACACAACACCAGGCAAAGCCCAGCTCGGCACTTTTGCGCAGCCATGCAAAGGGATTTTACAAAGGTTAATGGGAATTGCTCTGAATCAAACCTAGAGAGCAGCAAACACCTTCCCTGCTCCTGCCCAGATTCACTCACGATCCCAAAATTCATGTACAATCCCAAATTCATGTACAATCCCAAATTCACGTACAATCCCAAATTCACACACAATCCCAAATTCACACACAATCCCAAATTCATGTACAATCCCAAATTCACACACAATCCCAAATTCACACACAATCCCAAATTCACATACAACCCCAAATTCACACACAATCCCAAATTCACTCCTTTCCTGTCCTCAGTTTAAACCCTCCAAACATGAGTTTAGTTTAAAGTAAATAAACCCTTTTAGTTTCCATATTTCTATAGTTCCCTGAGAAATCCCTGGGATGTGACTGTGGGTGGGTGGTGCTTTCCCAAACTAAACCCTCTTCACCATGGTCAGGTATTCAAAAACATCTAAATGATTAAATACCACCATAAATATTCTGATTCGTCCAAACTCTTTTGATTTAGATTTTGTAAGACTTTAGTATTTTGTTTTTCATCTAAAATAGGACATTTCTTCTTATTGTTCACAAAATAATCCCCAAACACTTTGAATTATTAATTCTTCTTCTTATCCTTTCAAGTTCCTTTCTCAAGAAAGGCTGAATATATTTATTTTTCAGGAGGTTTTGTCCCCACCTGCTCAGGGGTTTAGTACAAATTCCCTGTCTGTCCTTGCAGATTGTATTAAGCAGTCTGGGGCTGACGGACTCTTTAATAAAGTGAGTATCAGAGGCAGATTTGATAAAAGACATGCCACTGCTAACGATGCTTAATGAAAATAAAAGCTTTGGGGTTTGGTGTCCTGCCCATCCAGTTAAGTAGGATTGTATTTATTGGCCATCAGGAAGCTCCAAACAAGCTCAGGCAGAAAATGGAATTTTAGTGTTCCTGTAAAAATAGAAAACAGGCTGGGGCTGGGGGACAAACAGGGATTGTGAAGGGCACATAAATCCATGGAATTATTGCCACTGGCTCCAGCAGGGATGGGCTGGCGGTGGATACAGCCAGGCAAGGAACAAGTGTATGCTGAAAATATTCCTCCTGCTGCCTGGAGGTTTGATGTGTAACAAAATCCTGGTGTTTTCCCCAATGTTCCTTACCTGATTCTGGGGAAATGGGGATGCTGGACATGGATTTTCCTTCTTCTCAATAGGTATTCCTGGCTGGGCAATTGCTATGTTTGTGGCAGTTCCAGCTGTGTGTGACACAGGTACCTCCTGCAGCACCGTCAGCTCCCTGCACCAAAGTATTCCAGAAAACCCCAGAGCTTCTTTCTGTGCTCTGCACATATCTCTGCACAAATAGGAATTAAATCCATGTCAATCCATAAAGCACCTCTGAATCTTTCCAGCCCTGGGGATGTGCAGCGCTCTCCAGAACAGAGCAATACTTATGATTTCCAAGAGAAATGTGTTATTCCATGACTTAATTTCCTGAGCAGAGACAGCAGAATTCCTTCCCAATATCCCATCTAACCCTGCTCTCAGGCAGTGGAAGCCATTCCCTGTGTCCTGTCCCTCCATCCCTTGTCCCCAGTCCCTGTCCAGGGAATTCTGGAATGGTTGGGGTTGGAAGGGACCTTAAAAGTCACCCAGTGCCACCCCTGCCAGGGGCAGGGACACCTCCCACTGTCCCAGATGGCTCCAACCTGGCCTTGAACACTTCCAGGGATCCAGGAGCAGCCACAGCTCCTCTGGGAATTCCATCCCAGCCCCTCCCCATCCTCACAGGGAACAATTCTTTTCCAATATCCCATCCATCCCTGCCCTTTGGCAGTGGGAAGCCATTCCCTGTGTCCTGTCCCTCCCTGCCTTGTCCCCAGTCCCTCTCCAGCTCTCCTGCAGCCCCTTCCCCTTCCCTCTGAGCTCTCCCTGGGTCTTTCTGTCCTCCAGATGAACACCTCCAGCTTTCCTATCTCAGCTCCAGAGGGGTTCCAGCCTTTGCAGGCAGGAATCCGGGTCAGGTCAGCAGTAGGTGAGACCTGCTCTAGGGGTGGGTGGATTTGCAGAGCAAAACCTGGCTGGAGGTGTGGGAGGTGCCCTCAGTGACAGCCACAGCTCCCGGGAAAATGAGCAGCGCTGGCTGTGCCAGCTGGAATCGCTCCTACCCAAATCCACAGTGGCAGGAGAGGCAGCACCTCCCACCTCATTTCTGAAGTCAGGGTGGTCCAAACCCTCAGCTTTTTTTCTGAACCTCCCACTCCCTGCCGTGGCTGCAGCTCCTGAGATGAGATTTGTAGAAATAGTTTGCTCAACCTGTCAAAACCCATCCGAGCAAAAAACGCAGCATAAAGAAACACCCAAAAATCCCATCCTGCCTTCCCTGACAAGACAGGAGGCAGAAACTCAGCAGTGGCTGGATATTCCCACCTTCCCTCATCCTGAACAGCACCTTATTATGGGTTTATTTTGAGTGGAGAGAAGCCCATTAATTTTTTAGATCAATATTGAAGCTTCTCTTCTTCTCTTCCATGCCATGGGGGGCTCTGCAGATGGGAAGGAGATGGAGATATGGAACTGTCACGTCTTTTCCCTCCCCCCTCTTTTTCCCTCGGACATAATTTGGAATGTCTTTCATAAATGTCCGTGCTACCAGGCACGTTTTAAATAAGTGATGAGGAGGCCTCACTCTTCTGATTGCAGCGTTTCTAATGACGGCAGTGATTAAGGAAACTACTCCAAATCCGGGTCAGGGCAGCTTTTAGGGCAAGGAAATGGGACATGAATAAGGAATAGGTGGGAAATGTGATCATTCCAGGGAAACCAAACCCGTGGTGTTGGTGAGAATTGGAGCTCTGCTCATTTTTGTCCCCACTCAGGTTAAACTTAAAGAGTTTTGGGTCAGGTTTCACCAGTGAGAGAGGGAAGTCTGGCTGCTGTTTTGTGGTGTCTGAATGGATGCTGAGATTTAGTGATAACTGCACCATTAAATCCCCCTCCCTTCCCATTCCCCATGGGCTTTGTCCTGCCCAGACCCACAGGAAACAAATTCAGGAATAAAAATACTTTTGACACAGGGGTGTTAATCCAGTATAAATTGTGGCTCAGAAGCTCCTGAAGGAGGGTGCAGCTCACCCAGGCTCCAGATGTGTCCCAAATCCAACTGCTGGACACCCCAAATCTGGAACCCAGTGGTTCTCCTTGATTTTAACCCACCTGTATATTGGCCAGAAAAGGGGGAGTTTCTCCTCCGGGCTGCCTGAGGTTCCCTGTCCTCATTTGCAGCTCTCTTTCTGCCTGTATTCTGCAGTGGGTCATGAATATTTCAGGATTCTCTTCCATCTGGCTGCATGCCTGCAGCACACAGCTGATTCCAGCATGAAAAATTCACAGCCAAGTGCAGCAATTCCGAGCTGGGCTGATGGGGACCAGCCCGGCCCAGGGTCCCACTGAGGCTCCTCTTCTCATGAGCAGCAATGCCAGAGGAAACGGCCACAACTTGTGCCAGTTGTGCTGGGTTTTAGGGAAAAACTCATCATGGAAAGGTTTGTCCAGCCCTAGCAGTGGAGTTGCCATTCCTGGAGGGACTAAAATCCTGTGGATGTGGCACCTGGGGGCATGGGTGTGCTGGCACTGCTGGGGATGGTTGGAATCAATGGCTTTCAAGGACTTTTCCTGCCTCAATGATTTTATAATTCTCTTTCCCCCTTTTTGGGGGCTGGGCTCAGCAGAGTCCTTGGAGCTGTGCAGGTTCTCGGTTTTCCTTTGCAGGAATCATTCCAGGGGTGGGCAAAGATCCATCCCAGTAAAGCACCAGTAACTGGGTGAGATATGAAAACATCAGGAGGGATTAATAAATGTGCTGTGGTGTTGTTCCTGCGAGTCCTTCTTGCTGTTATTGCCTAAAATCCCATTGGATCCAATGGGCCCATTTCATGGAATCACTGCATTACCGAGGCTGGAAAACCCCTCCAGGGTCATCAAATCCAGGTTTAGCCATGCCCATAACCCACAGGCCAACCCAGAGACTCTGTCACTGCCCAGGGAAAGGAGTGGGGGGTCACAAAGATTCCCCAGAACAGGGATCAAATAAATCAATCCAAAAAAAGGGGCTGAGCATCCCCTCTGCAGCCAGAGCAGCCCAGTGAGGGCTCTGAGATTTGAGAAGTGGGTCAGAGGGGAGAGGAGCCCAAGTCATTCTTGTGGACACTCCAAGATGAATCTCAGGGAACTGAGGCTGGGATGGAGTTCCAGATTCCAGGTGAGCCAGCTGAACATGCTGGGGGGTGGAAAATTCTGGATTCCTCTGCAAATTCAGGCCTTGCTCGCAGCTGCTGAGAAATGGGAGCCCTGGAATGTGGGAGTCAGTCCCTCGTGGCACCATCCCACCACAGAAAAGGGACTGTGGCCTTGGGCTGTGGCTCCATGAGCAATGTCCCTCGGACAAGGGGAGTTTCCTGCTGTTCCCAGGTGTGTTTGGGGAGGGAAGGTGTCCTGAAGGGAGTGAATCGTGTCCTGAAGGGAATCATGTACTTCACTGTACCTCACCAGGAGGTTTTTTAATTCTCTGTTAAGTCATCTCCTGCTCTGAAGCCACATCACGCTATGGGCTGGGCAGGAGGGATTTTTGGGGTAACCTAATTGAGGAGCACGTTCAGGAATTCTCAGCAGCACTTTACCATGCCGTTCCCACCACTGGGATCCTGGGATGTGCCTCTCTGTGCTGGCTGCAAAATGGAACATAGAAAACACATTATTGCAGTGCACTCCAGGACAGGCAAAAATAGATCCCGGCTGTGGAGCAGCTCATCCCTGTCTCCATGTAAGAACAGTTGTAAAAGGGATGTTTTGTGTGGCTGCAATCCCAAGCAAACACACCTGAGCTCTGTCCTCACGTGTTCTTGAAAGCTCCAGGCTTTCCCAGTACTTTTTTTCCCCACTGGAGTAGCAGTTTTTTGCCTCCATTTCCAAACTCCTGGTGAAATTGTGTGGGTTTGTCATTTCTGCTGCTACCTGGGGCTGAACACTCAGATCTGTTTTGTCGGGGTGTGAAGGACCCAGGGTCCACCCTCCTCCCAGTGCTGCAGCTCAGCCCAGCCCCATGGAAACCACTTTCCCTTCCCTAATGGCTCCTGCAGACACATCCATCAATATTTCAGCCTCCACTATTTTGCCCTGAGACCTTCTAAAGGCCAGGGCCACTCTTTTTGTGGAATTATTTATGGATCTCATGTCAGGAGCAGCCTGTTAATCTCTGCCTCTTTCCTGAGGGTGGTTTTAGAGGGATGCAGGGTCCTGGACAAATGCTGGGGCCTCCTGTTTTCTCAGCCCCAGAGGAGGGCTAGAAGCATCCAGCAATGCCATGCTTGGGAAATTATAATTAAACGGATGATTAATGGCACTTCCCAGCCATTATTAAAGAAATTGAAGTGGCTGAAGTTCACATTTCAGCACAGGGTGGGATTTCTGGGGTGTCTGTGCTGGGGCAGGTGTTTGTTGATGATCCTGGTGGGTCCTTTCCAACCCAGGATATTCCATGATTATCTGGTTACTGAAGTTATTATTACTGATATTATTATTACTGATATTATCAGCCAGTGGCACAGGCTGGCGTGGTTAGAACCATTTTTTGGCAGCACTGGGGATCATTAAGCCCAATTTGATGGCAGACAACCAACAAGGTGTGAGTTCAGGGACCATCAGCTGAGAAACCTTCACTGTGAATTTTCCCAGTGATTTCCACATCAGTGGTTTCATCCTGCAGCCTTTTATCTCCTCCTTTGTGCAGGAGGTGATGATTTATGCATTGCTACAAGCTACAGAAAATCTGCTGGCACAGGGAAGCAAAATCCTTAATTTCAGGTTCCTGGTGATATTAATTATTCACCTGGAGAGGGGCTGCTAGGACAAGGCTTTGAAGGCAGTTCAGTTAGAACTGGCTCTTGCTGTGAGGAGCTCTGAGTCTGGCCTTGCTGTGGAGTCACGTTTGGAGGGTTGGGATCAGTTTCTTCCCTGTCTGGTGCCTCGGTGTCTGCAGATCCGATGTTCCCGTGTTCCGACTGCCATGGACACAGCCCAAGGTCAGGAGGTGCTGGCAGTGCAGAAGTGATCCCTCAGCCATCTCCTTCCTCAAATCCCATTGCCCTCTAACGGCCAGCAAGGAATTTGCACAGCAAAGTGGACAATTCCAAGGGTGGGAGAGGAATTCCAGAGGAATTTGTTCTGTTGGGAATGCTCTGAATTTCCAGAACTCCCTAAAAAACCTTCACGGAGATTTGGTTTGGGGTGCAAAGAGGAAAGGTGTTGGTAGCACCATCCTCAGGTGCAGATGGAGGGAAAAGTGGGATGAAGAAGAGTGGAAAATTGGCATGGATTATACTGGAGAGGTTGTGGATTCTCCATCCCTGGAAGTGCCCAAGGCCAGGTTGGACAGTGCTTGGAGCAGCCTGGGATAGTGGAAGGTGTTGGGGTTGGAATTGGATGATCCTTCAGGTCCCTTCCAACCCAAATCATGACAGGATTCTGTAACTCTGCAAATTCAGAAGTTGAAAAGAAACAGGAAAAAAAGACATTTTTATTTTCCCGTGGAGTGAGAGAGAAGGAGGAGTGGAATATTCCCTCATACCAAAAATAAATAACCCAGTAATAAATGGCTTCTGGAGGGGCTGAGAGCAGGGAAAGGTCCAGCCCACGGCTCCTGAACAGCAAATTTCTGGGAATTTGGGGATCTTTTCCTCCTGCAGTGGAGGCTTTTGAGCAGCAGATGTCACGTTTGTACAACACAACGAGCAGTTGCAGCTACACAACGGAGTAACCACGCGTGTCCCGCAGCAGGAGGGGCTAAAAATCATAACCTGCTCTGGGTGGGAATCCATCAGATATAAAATTATATAGAGATTACAGAGAAAATAGAATATTTTTCTGACGTTTCTACTCCAGGTCACTCTGAAGGAGGATTTTTGATCTCAGTCCAGGGGTCACCCTCTGCTTGGGGCTGGGAACTGGAATAGTTCAGGCATGAACAGGTCAGAACCTCATTTTCTGCAGGAAAAGGCAGCCCAGGCTCTCAGCTTGGAGCTGAATCTCAGAAGGTAATTAAGAAAAAGCAATTCTATAGATTTGCTTCAAATCTCGCTATCCTTGGAAAATTCTGGAGTGCTCCCAAAGGTTGGAATTCAGGAAGAAATAGATTTGAAGGTGGCAGAAAAGCTGTGATGGAATATCCTATCAAACCTCATTATAGGATGGAATTCAGCTTTCCTGGCTGACTTGGCAGGTCTGACAATACTTGGGAATTATCTTTTTGCTACAAATTGGGAGTTTTAGGGCTCTGGCAATGTCAGAAATGACCCCACTTCACTCTGTTTTTCCTGTGGTTCATGAAGGGTTTTAGAGAACACAACAATTATTACCTGTTCAGACAGACCTTTAATACAGAAATCTCTGCAAATACATTCATTACAACTTGTACAAAATAACTTCTGGATTTTTACACCCCAGTCAAACCCAGGTGGAGATTCTAATCTGTTTCTGGCTCAAATAAAGCAAATAAAGCAGCAATTATCCAAAGAGGAAGGAAGCTCTGCTCTTCCAGTAACATCCATCCTCATCCAACACAACCTCACTCCTCTAACTGAGTACTGAAATTCCATCACATCCGTGGTTTTCAGGGAATAGCATTCTCAACAGAGAATTTAAGGACTGGGGAGGGATTCCAGTCCAAAGGATCTTCCCAGAACCATTCCCATGGTTACTTATTCCATGTCCAGCTCGGACCCTGAGGACAAAACTTCTCTCCCCAGGGTAGGAAGGGTTTGTTTTTCTCCAGGACTTGCACATGAAGGAGAAATCTTTGTGTTCTGAGGGCAGAGAGGGCTGAAAAGATCCAGAAATGGAGTAAAAATAAAAAGTTTGCAATTCCCAAACCTGTGTCAGCCTCACTTTCCCTGCTCCCCTCAGCTCTGGTCCCAGAGGAGCAGAGGAGAAGCAGCCTCATCCCAGGTGCTGGCCCAGCAGTTGGGGCTGCTCAGCAGCTTTTGTAACTTACTCCCAGTTTACACCTCAGTGCAAGTGGTGATTCTGCTCTGCTTCCCTTGGACAGCAGCTCGATGTCACCACCAGAGCTCCTCACTGCCTGAAATCCCAGATCTTTCCAAGCAGCTCTCAGTCAGTTCTTAAGGAGTAGAGGGTGATGGTCTGGGATGCCTTTGCCAAAAGTGGAGGAATCGAGGGATAAATTGTCCCTGGAAACTTCAGGTGTCTCCACAGCTCTACCTGGGAAGCCTCATACTCTGGGATTCATTGGGGGCTTTAAAGCCTGCATGGAAAAGGAGCAGTTAAATCCCAGAACTTTCCAGGAATTCCATCCCCAGAGAATTGTTATTCCCACCTAAATTACCTGGGGTGGAGGTGGGGGTTTGCCTTTGGGAACAGGCACAGGAGGAGCTCTTCTCTCTGGAGCCTGCAATAAAATGGGTTTAAAGGTCACTGGGGTTGGCAGAGCAACTGCAGAACCTCCCCAGCCCCCAGCCCCCCTCATCCTGCAGCATTTTCCTGCTGGGAATGATGAAGGTGGAGAGGAATCATCTGTCCATGTGCAAGGGGGCAACAAAATACACGTACAAGAGGTCCAGGTCTGTTTCAGAAGACACTGAGTTATTCCTAATATTTAAATACTGATATCAAAGCTCACACAGTAGGATTTAAGTGTGGTTTATAATCGATACCTGAGGATATTTTATATTTTATGCCTTTTATATCTTCCATTTTATACTTCATATTTTACATTTTATATTTTATATTGTCCTGACCCAGTGTCCATGAAGGCAGCACCCCACAGCTGTCACCAGAGTGAAGATGAATTTTGCACCCTCCTAACAGGTGGGCAGGGGTCTCAAATGCTGAGATGGTGAATATTTGAGGCAGGTATTTTCTTTTAATTAGAATGGTTTGAGTTTATTAATGAGAAGTAGAACCATTCCTCTGGGTTCTTACAAACCTAAGACCCACCACATCTCTGCCATACACAGACCCTCCCAGGCACCTGCAGGAGCAAAGTTAGTCATCGTGTAAATTATGTTTACACCTGAAATCCCTCTTGGTTTAAACTCCAGCTGTTTAGTTGTGTTTCTGATACCTTGGAGGAAACCCTGGCTGATAAAGAATATTTCTGCAGTTTAGGATTATGTGGCCAAAGAGGTGACTCCTACCCTAAAAATCTGGGCTTTGAAAGGCTGTGATTTAAATTTTTACTTTAAATCACAGTCAGAAACTGCAAATATTAATTGGAATCTGATAGAGACGTGGGAAGCTGCAGGGTTGTACTCACAAACTTCTCCTCTGGGTGGGAAGAGCCGGGTTTGGTGGCAGGAATGGGAGGTGGGGGACCTTTGGGCCTCAGGGCAGGCTGGAAAAAAACCAGAATATAAAACACTTTAACCCTCTGTGTGCACTGTGTATATATCCACGTGTTTCTTGGGAATGTGCAGGCTGGAGCGGGATATAAAAGTGCTTTAAGGGGCTTGGGAGGTGCAGGGATGCCATCTGAGAAAACAGAGCCCACTCTGGAGCTCAGGAATGTCCCCTTGGGATCAGATCGTCCCCAGGGGTCTCTAGGGGTTTGTCATGTTCCCCAAAACCAGCAGGGAAGCAGGGACATTCCCAAAAATACTCACACTCTGGCGCTGGGGTTTGTTCTCCTGAGGTGGAGGCACGGGAAGAACTTTCTTATCAATTACCTGCGGACAGGAACGGTTACAAATCAGGTGGAGCCCTTATCTCATCTTGTGCTGGGATTCCCAGCACTGTCCCTCAGCATTTTGGGAATCTCACGTAAGTGCAGCCCCTTTGGCTGATGGTTTGAGCCCTGGGAACAGTCCCCAGCTGTCCCTGCTCTCACCTTCTGGGCAGGTGGCACCAGCACAGGCTGTTCTCTGCAGTTCTGTTCCTGATCCACAAAGACCTGGTTGGTGGCTCCAGGTCCCCTCCTGGTCTGGTGGCTGTCAAAGATTTCATATCATGGTCAATTTTAGTTAACTGAAGGAAAAAAACCTCACAGCTGAAGCCCTGCCTTATTCCTGCTGGTATTTTGTACCCATGTCCTTGATTTCTTTCTTCCCTTTATTAATCTGGGATTATTAGGGATTTATCAAGAGCTCCATTTCAACTCTTCCATCCCCTCCCAACCATGGGATTTCTGAAACACCTCCACAAATCTCATGGACCATCTTCCTTCCTTTCCAGAGTCTAATTCCCCCCACCCCTATTGCAAACTCTGCTTAAACCTCCGCATGGATTTCCTGACTTTGGTTTGTGGGGTTTAGGTAGATGTGGGAAGGATTTACCTCTTGTGGAAGCCTCGGAAGCGGGTGAGCAGCACAGCTGCAGCTGCAGTGACAGCCAGGACAGCCAGCACCCCAGCAGCCACAGCAATGCCTGACAGGGACAGAAACAGTTCCTTAAACATCAGGGAATCATTGAGGACAGGGACAGAAACAGTTCCTTAAACATCGGGGAATCATTGAGGACAGGGACAGAAACAGTTCCTTAAACATCAGGGAATCATTGAGAGCAAGGCAGAAACAATTCTTAGAACATCCCAGAACCACTGGGGGTGGGAGAGACCCAACAAGATCCACTGTTATTAAGAAGTTTCCCATCACCACTGATGAAGGAATTTTATTAACTCTATTTTTTCTCATTTTATGGCTTCTTCCTCTGCCACAAATGGTGATGGAAAGGCTGAATTCCTGCTGGTTTTGTTATATTTGGAGTCAGTCGTTGTTGCCTGAGCTGTCCTTGGGCTAAACAAACCTTGAACAAACCCTAAACCAACCCTGCCCTTTCCATTCACTCGCAAAGATCCTTCCCTGTCCTTCCTCCCCTCTGTCTCAAAGGCTGTTACCCAGAGAGGAGTGCAGCCCTTCAAATTGCCCTCAAATAAAGTTTCTTTCATGATTTTCAGCAAAACTACTCCAAAGCCTCAATCAAGCCAGAGGTTCAGATCTAATGGTGCTCTGGTGAGGGTGAAGAGAGGACAAAAATATTTCATATTATAAATTAAATAAAGGCTTTTTTTTTCCTAACACATGGCAATCTGGACACAAATTATTTTCCCTCAGAGGTTAAAGACCACACAGGTGATAAATGAACTTGCCCAGCTCTCTCACAACAAAGCCTCTGGCTCCACTTTGAAGGGACAGGGAGTCTGTTATTCCAAGAATAAAAAGGAGAAGCCTGTTGCTCTCATCTCCAGGGGGAATCACTTGTCAGCTTAGATGGAAAAACACCTTCTCTACTCATCCCTACAGTACTGAGAGGTGCTCAGAAATCAGCTTCCTGGAGATACAATGTTGGCAAAGAAACGATTTAGGTGGGGTATGAAAACAAATTTCTGCATGGAAGGGTTTGTCCAGCTCTGGACAAACTCTGGCTGGAGTTCCCATCCCTGGAATGGTTAAAAAATCCTGTGGCTGTGGCAGTTGAGGACATGATTCAGTGCTGCTGGTCGGTGGCTGGGCTTGATGAGCTTAATGGTTCCAATTAAAAATTGTATGAACCACTTTGGAGGTGGGCTGTTCCCCTGGAGGTCCCCAGCTCCTCCTGATGCCTTTTTGGGCATTTTTGCTTACATTTCTCTTGGTCCCTGAGACAGTGAGGTGTCCTTAATTGCCAGGCCTGGAGAGGAATTGCTATGTCTGACCAAAATGGGAAAGCAGCAGCTCACACTGTGTATGGAGTTTAGAGTTACACACTAAAGAACAGCAGGATTGCAAATATATGGAAAATATAAAAGCTAAAATCCTAAGAGATCACTTATAGCCAGGAAAGGCCAGATTCCAAGGTGTGGCACTTACTGGTGAGGGCTGAGGAGCTGTCACAGTTTGGGGGTGCCCACCCCTCCTCACACTGGCACTGCAGCTCATGGTCACACACCTGCGGAGCACAAAAGCAGGGACACCCTCAGCTGGGGACGACAGCAAGTTCAGGTATCAGAAAGTTTCTCTGGCTGAGAAGTTTTTTTAATCTCCCAGTTTATTTGGGTGAAAATTTTGCAGAAAAAGGAGCAGTTTTGGATGTTATAGGACAGTCCTAATGTCATGAAACTTTTGCTTCTGCAGTGAAAACTTCACTACAGTTAATCCATTTATCTGTAGGTCTCTGAATGGTCAAATATGAGCAGAATTCTCTTCTCCAAACCAAAATAACCTAAAAGAGAAGAGCTGTAATACCATGACTCAGGGGCAGGACCAGACACAGAGGCCATGTCCATCTCCTGGGCAAAATATTGATTTCACATCAGGTGAGATGTGTTTTCATAAAAAATTTTGAAGTTTCTGACTCTTGAAATCTGACAGATTCGTATCAATGACTTAAACACTGTCAGCAAGGAGGTCTGAGGCTGATCTGCATCATTTTCTTGGTGTTCTAAAGTGAATAACATCAAATGCTGGTGTCTTACAGCATGGCCAGAACACTTGGCAGAGCAGTTGGTGGATCTGAAGACCTCCTCAGCATGAACACACTCCCCGTGGCTGCACACCTGAAATGAGAGCAAACCACTCTTTGGATTTTGGCTTTGGAGCTTCCAGGACAGGCAGAGTTTGCACTTTATCCTGTGAGGGGATGGAGAGCAGCAGGAGACACAGAAACAGCTCTGGAAATCCCTCAGATCCCATTTAGGAGTGGGAGATAATGGGTTAATTTTCCATTTGGGTGTTTTGTAGAAAGAGGAGTGACAGAGATGTGCAGACATCACTGCTTCCTACTCCAATCCCTCATCCCTCCCTTCCAGGTGGGAATGTTCAGGGAAATGATTGGAAATAGCACCCAATGATGAGGGGCATCCATTATAGAAATAATTAAATGTAATCACACATTAATGATCTCCTAACCCCTTACAGAAAGCTGTGTTTCTGCTGCCACACATCTTTGTGTCAGCAAAGGGAATAAGGCAGCAGGCAAGCCTAAGGAAAGGGGAATGGTGCCAATTCCTGTTTTCTTTGCTGCTGGTTTGGGTGAAAAGTTGGGAAAACAGATCAGCAGAAGTTTGGGGTCCACTCAGTCCTCCCTGTCTGAAATCTTCCTTGTACAAGAGAGAATTATGTTAACAAGGCTGAAAGAGAGGGAAGAATAAAGGAAATATTCTCCACTCACCATCCCGTTCCCACACTTGGTTCCATCCAGGATCATCCCTGGGTCCTTCTCTCCACTCCTGGGGAAACTGCCTTTGCAGGAATTAAAGGACAGCAGGCTCCCATCCCGAGGCATCTCCCTCCCTCCGGAGCAGTAGAGTTTTCCACACATTCTGTCTCTGGAAGGAGAACACAACCTGTTACCCCAAGGACATGGGCCAGCAAACCCCTCTGAGCTGCTCTCTCCTGCAGCCTGAATTCCAAGGAAATGGCTGCAGTGGGAAAAGCTTGGTTTGAGCAGGTTCTTAAATCCTGCTGAGCTTATTGGGGAACACAAATTCATTCACAGAAGTGAGCATTTAACCGATATTCCTTCACATCCAAGGTTCAATTTCCCTGTCTCAAAATCCCTGGAGTTCTCTGCACACCCACACCCTCATCCTCCCCAGCAGCGCCCCATGATCTCTGTGCACACCTTTGCTCTCTCACCTCATGATTTAAATCCAGTTTTCTTAGAAATTATTTCCCACAGTTTTCAGACTGAACAGGAAGGAACACAGGGCTGTGCCACTAAAATCGGGTGTTCCTGGCTTCTGCCTCCTAATTTGAGCAGGAATGGCCTCTCTTCCCAAATCCCAGCACCTTCCATACCCCAGTGCTTACTTTTTCTTGCACGGGAGGTGAGTCCCCTGCTCCTTCCTGCAGTATCCGAAATACGTGCCCCTCTCATTCATGTGGTAACAGGAGGCTGGACCATCTGTGGCCTCTGCAGGGGGAAAAGGCAGAAGGATGACTTTGGGGTCTCTGCATGGGAGAACTGGGAATATTCCATCTCCTCCCTTTGCTTAGGAAATTGCCTTTCCCAGCAAAGTGCCCATGGGCATAAATGACTTTCTGGCATTTCAGCCTGGAGAAAGGAAAGCCTCAGGGAGAGCTCAGAGCCCCTTCCAGGGCCTGAAGGGACTCCAGGAGAGCTGGAGACGGACTTGGGACAGGGGATGGAGGACACAGGGAATGGCTCCCCACTGCCAGAGGGCAGGGGTGGATATTGGGAAGGAATTCCTCCCTGTGAGGGTGGGATGGGATTCCCAGAGCAGCTGTGGCCACCATTGGATCCCTGGAAGTGTCCAAAGCCAGGCTGGAGCCACCTGGGATAGTGGGAGGTGCCCCTGCCCATGGTAGTGGGTGTCACTGGATGGGATTTAAGTTCTCTTTCAGCACAAAACATCCCCAATTCTATGAAATGCTGCTTTCAGAAGCACCAGACGTGCCAAATTTGGCTGTTAATTTGAAGGGCAGACATTTCCTCTTCCTAACTGGCCAAAACCACTTCCCCAGCTCCATTCCAGCTACCTCAGACACGTTCTGCATAAAAGGAATACACTCCCCACTTCCCATTTCTCTGGAAGCACAGAGCACCCCATGCCCTGAGCTCTGACTCACAAGTTACAACCACTGACAGTGGGAAATATAAAAATCATCTTTAATTATGCTACAAACAGGAGTTTATTTGTATGAATGGGCTGTTCCTG
Organism: Certhia americana; assembly: GCA_018697195.1. Taxonomy (NCBI): domain Eukaryota; kingdom Metazoa; phylum Chordata; class Aves; order Passeriformes; family Certhiidae; genus Certhia; species Certhia americana. The sequence goes on from JAGMWU010000029.1 coordinate 1,317,555, forward strand.
AGGTACAGTGGATCTGAGGGTTTGGAGATGCAGAATCCCTTCTCTGTCCCTTCTGTGACCAAGACAAACTGATTTTTCCAGTTGCACAGGGTACTCACGTGGCCCGAAGGCAGCTTTGCACTGGCTGTCACGGGTGGGACAGGTGCCCATGTAGCAATATCCCTCTCCAAAATTGCAGGGGTGTCCGTTGACCCGGAATCGATCCTCAGGGCAGCTGGAGGAGCGCCCCGTGCACATCTCAGCCAGGTCACAGTCGTGTTTCACTGCACGGCACACCGAGCCTGACTTCTTGTACTGAGAGAGGGAGAAAATGCCACACTCAGCACCCAGATCCTCCACACTGCTCAAAAACACCCAACTGAGGGGTTAAAACATGCAGGGAAATCCTCCTCACTCCACAGCTTGTGTGAGGAGCAAGATTCATCTCATGTTGGATGTGTCAGTTCACACAGTTTTGCCTCTTTGCCTCACAACTTTTATTCCCAGGAGAGAATGGCCAACCCAAGGGCTCATTTCTCCAGGATGGTGGAAGACTGAGGGAGTTGATGGTGCTGGTTTGGCATGGACTGGTGGGCTGGGACAGGATCTGAGGGAATGGCTGGAGCTGTGCCAGGGAGGGTTAGGCTGGAGAGCAGGGAAAGGTTGGATCTTAGGGAAAGGCTCTTCTTCCCCCAGAGGGTGCTGGGCACTGCCCAGGCTCCCCAGGAAATGGGCACAGCCCCAAGGCTGCCAGAGCTCCAGGAGCATTTGGACACCGCTCCCAGGGATGCACAAGGTGGGATTTTGGGGTGTTTGTGCTGGATCAGTGATCCCATATGTCTCTTCCAGCCCAGGACATTCCATAATCCCATGGTAGTGCCTTTGTCAGTGCCATTAAATACAGAGGATCAGTTCTGGTGAAAGGTGAGTTCCTGCTTTATCCCCGCAGGGATGAGGAGCTGGAGAGGGCAGGGGTCTCACCCAGCAGCTCTCACAGGGGAAGGGAGGGGTCTCACCTGGCAGTTTTTACAGGGGAAAGGAAGGGAGAGGTCTCACCTGGCAGTTCTCACAGCAGTCCCCATGAGCACAGGCAGCTCCTGAGCTCAGCTTGCAGCTCTCAGGGTCACAGCATTCGTTCGTGCACTCCTGGGACAGAAGAAGCAGTCAGAGCTGGGGACAGGGACACCAGACCACTGTCCCTGGGATGGAAATCTGGGACCTACCCTTGGCTTTGCTGGGAAGCACTTTCCCTAAAATCCCTGGGTTTGGAGGCGGAAGCTGTGCAGGGAACTCATGGTTTGGGCTGAGCCATGGGGTGGCTTTGTCCCACTCTCAGTTCCTCTGTCACCCCCTCCTAACAAACCAGGATTTCATCTTTCCCAGCACTCAGCACGTTCCCTGCTGCCCCAGCTCAGCAATTTAATGACCACAATTTCCACTTCAGCAAGATCTGTGTCCACCTCAGGGACCAGAGAAAGCAGCTGCTGTCTAGCCTGGACCAACCCCTTTGCCTTTCCCAAAGATTCTCTCATTCCCGGGTACCTCAGGAGTTCCACAGTCACATTCCTCTCCCTTTTCCACAAATCCATTCCCACAGGATGGAGGGGCAATGATGCTGCTCAGCTCTGGGACGTTGGTCAGGCACTTGGGCATGTCAGCCAGCATGAACTTCTCAAAACTCTGGAGGCTGCAGGAGCTGAATTCCTTGGGAATCACAGAGCTGTGTGTGTTGGGAAAACAGAAGGATTTATAGTAGGATTGGCATAGGCAAGGAAGAGAAACACCCTTTGGGAGAGAATTGAAACGGGTGACTGTCCCCACAACTCTTGGGTGTAAACATTTTTCTAAATACACAAGGACTAAACTAGTTCTGGATTGGGTTTTTTGTGAGGTTTCTGTCTGGGAATATCTGACAATGGCCTGGAATTTCATCCATTTTTAAATTTAGTTTTTAATAATTTGAATAGAATAATCTCTGGACAAAAACACTACCCCAGTTGGGAAATTGTCAGCTTGTCCAAAACCCATTTTCAGAGCTGTTTTTCCCCCAAGTCCCACCTGACAGTGTCTGTCATGATGCAGACGTCGTCACTGCACGAGCAGGCCTCAGTGTCGTGGCTCATGCCCAAGTTGTGCCCCATCTCATGGGCCATCGTGGCTGCCACTGCAATCTCATTCCTGTTGTGGTCCTGGGGAGCCAAGGGAAGCTGTTTGTTATGCCCATGGGTGTTTTAGAACAAGCAGCAACAACAGAGAAAACAAGAAAACGCGACAATTTTCCTTCAAGTGGAATTATCCTCATGCACGAGGGGTCACGTGGTGCTCCATCCATCTGTGCATCTATGTGGATTATATTTCATTATTTAATAAAGATATTTATGAAGTAGACACCGTGGAGGTGTGTATATCACATGTTTGCTTTCTTTACCCCCTGCACATCATTTAAAATAAAATCACAAAATCCTAGAATGGTTTGTGTTGGAGGGGACCTTAAATCACATCCAGTTCCAGGGCAGGGACACCTTCCCCTAACCCAGGCTGCTCTAAGCCCTGTCCAGCCTGGCCTTTGACACTTCCAGGGCTCTGATTGTGAATTTTTACAGTCTAACAATGAACCAAAGAAATGAAAGTGCCCTAAACCCAGCAGTATTCACAAAGGTTCTTCACTGGCAATGTGAAAAATAGCAAAGCCTTTAAAAAAATGAAATAAAAATGAATCAGACCTGAATAATACCTGCAGAGTATAAATCACTGCATATGGATTTGAGGAAGGCCAATCCAATTGTGGTCCCCTCGAAGTCCAGGCCTCTGGAAGGAAGCACAAAGGCACAGTGAGATCAAGGGTGTGCCCAGGATGGGGCACTGAACTCAGGGAAACAAGGCTGGAGGTTTCATCCCCAGCTCCATATGGAATCTCACATCTAAATAAAATATTTCATTATAGGATCTCTGCAAATAAAAAAAAAAAATAAATAATTGAAGCACTTTTCATTTCAATATTTACTTAAATTCTGTGGGGGTTTATCAGATTTAAAGCATCTGTTGGAGTGTAAAGAGCTCCAAATGCAGCAAAGGGCTAGGATGAGTCAGGACCTCTGGACACGAGACAGAAAAGTGCAGTCAGTGCTGACTTAATTTAGCATTTCCCACTCTTTTTTTTTCAATTTAATTAATCATTTCCCTGTTAAACTTCACGTTACGACTCTTTAAGTTGCCAGACTTTGCTGCAGTCCCCAAGACACTCAACGTTTGTGAGCAAAATGAGAAGAAGAGTCTTAGATAAGGGAAAAGTTCCCATCCCGTGTCGTTGGAAGGATTCAGCTGGAAAGATTGGATGCTGTATCCTGGCAGGAATTTATTTGTGCTCCATGAAAAAAAAGAAGAAAAAAAAAAAACAAAAAAACAAAAAAAGAAAAAAAAAGGGAGAGAACTTGGATTTATTTATTTGCCCTGGAATTGGTACAAGCCAGTCTTGGAATGGGTGAAATCCAGGTCAGGATTGTGCCACTGACTGGTGACAAATTTTAAGTAATAAAAAGGGCCTTGAATGTTTGGTGAGCTATTTTTCTGGAATAGAAAGTGCCTAGAATGTGTTTGGTGAGCGATTTTTAAGGAATAAAAAGGGCCTTGAATGTTTAGTGGGTGATTTTTAAGGAATAAAAATGGCCTTGAATGTGTTTGTGAGCGATTTTTAAAGAATGAAGAGGGCCTTGGTGAGCGATTTTTAAGTAATAAAAAGGGCTTTGAATATGTTTAGTGTAAAAAGGGCCTTGAATGAGTTTGATGAGTGATTTTTAAAGAATAAAAAAGAGCCTTGGTGAGCGATTTTAAGGAATAAAAACGGCCTTGAATGGGTTGCTGACTGCTTTTTAAAGAATATGGTAATGGCAAGGAAAGGGAAGGAGGTAAGGGAAAGGGAAGGAGGAAGGGAAGGGAAGGGACGGGAAGGTAAGGGAAGGGAAGGGAAGGGAAGGAAGGGAGGGAAAGGGAATGGAAAGGGAAGGGAGGGAAGGAAGGGAAAGGAAGTGAAGGGAAGGGAAGGGAAGGGAAAGGGCAGGGAAGGGCCAGGGAAGGGAAGGGAAGGGAAGGGAAGGGAAGGGAAGGAACCCAACCGTATGAGCTGAGGTTGTCGTGTCCTTTTCCTCTTCTGCGATCCGCCAGTCGCCACTTTGGAGAAGGTCGCAGTGTGCCCCGCGTTCCTGCTCAGCGGGACATTTGTCCCACTGTCCACCCTCCAGGCCAACCACAGCCACCTGGGTGTTGATGGCTTTTATAAACCTGCAGTCTTGTAGGAGCCTAGGAATATGAGCTGGGATACCCTGCTATATACCTATTCCTCATATTCCCCTGCTGGGAAGCTTCTGTGGAGCTTCAAACACAAAATAGTAATTCCAAAACTCACCAGAGCATTGTCTGCAACGACGTAGAGTTCCAGGTACTTCCTTGCTTTCAGGTAGGCTTTCATCTAAAGGAATCATTTATTTAAAATTAATTTTAAGAGCTTTTCCAATACCGACCTCTGCGGTTTTAAAGCTGTTTATTAATTATTGAGGGGATTTCTTTGGCCAGGTCATTCAGAAGGGCATGGTTTGGGTTTTAATGATAAGAAATAGGCTGGATATTTAAATTTTTATTCAGATATGGAAGGTAAAATAGATATTAATGGGTATTTAGGTGTCAAAAGTGCACTGGACACCTGTTAATAAAGGCAGGAGGATTTAACTCAACTGGTGACTCTGAAATGTCAGATCTGGTAGATTTTATTCAGGTTTTTAAGATCTTTCCTGTGTTAAAACAGCTCCTTTGTGGAGGCGCCACCAGACCAAATAGGATTTGTGCTCTTTAGTGTTTTCCAATGGCCACAAATTCTCTTTTTTGATGGGACAGCCATGTCCTTACCTCTGGGCTGTTGCTGGATTTGAAGATGTCGTTGATGGGGTCACTGGAGTCCTGTTCCCAGGAGTTGTTGACCAGCCCACAGGTTTTGATGGGCTCTTCTTTCAGGGCCTCATATTTATAAACCACATGTTTGGCCCTGTCTGAGGCTTCCAGGGGCTCGATGAGGAACTTCTGGCCACGGGTCTCAAAATAGCCACTAAAAAATGAGTTGGAATGTGAGGTTTTGGATCAAGGGGACATTTATCCCAAGCATACAGACCCTTGGAATGCTCCAACAGCCTGAGACAGTGTGCAACACTTTAGAAGCAGAAATTAATTTGTTAGTAAGTCAATTGGAAGATTTGGGTGATCTCAGTCAAAGAGAAACTGGATTAGGAATTAATTTGATTTAAATTTTGGGGGGTTTGTGCTGACAGAGGTGGTTGAAAAGTGGATTTCATTTCAGTGGGAAATTCAAAGATCTTTTCATCCTAATTTGAGGTAAAAAGCTGAAATACTGTGAGGAACTAGGAGTAACTATTTTTCTCTCTTCTCCCTCTGTTTTTCTTTGGGGCACAAGTTTCCAAAGTCTGAATAAAAGATCACATGACTTCCTTCCATCCTTATTCTTTCCTGTTGGAACATTCGTCCCAGAAGCTGCACATTCTGCTCTTGGGACCCAACCCTGTCTCACCTCAGCCCTGTGCAGGTGCTGATGCTCGCCACAGACTCAGCATCACCCTCCACATGGCCTCCATAGTAACAGTGATCCTGGTGGGGAAAAAAATCCAGTGTCAGGTTGGGGTGTCCATGGACTCTACTGGATCCAGGGATTTCAGAAAACAAATTAAACAACTGCACTATTTGAGGAAGTCTCCCATTAGGAGATGCCTAAAAGGAATTTTAAAAGTTCATGACCATTTCCATGTTTGCTGTGGATTCATTATTTTTATCCTTCAACACACAAATTGTGACAAAAGGCAACAATTCTGGACTCTAGTCAATGCACAGCACAGAAAAATAATATTCCCACTCTCTGCTCCAAGTTAAGGCCACACTCCTGGGCTCTGCTAAATTAAGGTCCACACCAAAGGGTTTCCTTGAGCCCAAATTTCAAGGAAAGGCTCTTTAATTACACAACAATTAAATGCATTAATTTCAGTGAGATTAAAATAAAGGTATTATATTAAACATGGATAGGGGAAATGGTTTAGGGACTTAATGGGCTTAAGGATTTAAGGTTTCTGTTTCTGTGTTCAAAGAGACTTCATAGACACTGAGGGATTGTGGAAAATTTTACCCACAGTGTTTTCCTGAATTGAATTCTTAGGAATCTGTATCCAAACCTTCATTTCCTGTGCCTTTTGTTTTCTTGTGGATTTTGGTTTAACTTTATCATTCATTTGTCTTCCAGCACAAAATGCCAACTTTGTTACGGGGAAAAAGACATCCACAAAGGGAAAGTTACTGGGGAAAAGTGGAGGATTTATCTTCATCCTTTGGAGATACAAGAGGAAAAACTCCCAATTGCAGTCCAATATCCCCAGGGTAGGAATTCCCTGTTCAGCACAGGTAGGGCTGTTCAAGTTTGTCTTTAGTCAGGTTTTTCACAGGATTCAATCAGGGAGTGGAAATAATTGGAGCAATCAGAAAAAAAAAAACCCAAAAATAACCAGCTGAGAGTTATTTATGCACAATTATTTCATTCAGTATCCTCCTACTTGCTCCTAACAAACAAAATTGCTCCTAACAGAAAATTTGGCTTCGAATTCCAGACTGAGTAGTTAAAACATCTCATGAACTTGGAGGAGAAATTCAGGCTTTGGGGAAGATCAGCGCACATTGAATTTAAAAAATCCCTTCTGCAGCAAGCCCCGCTTTCTTGCAGGTGCAGAACTGATTTGTCAAGGCTCAGAGGAGGCAGCTGGGCTCAGCTGCACAAAGCGTGTCTGGAAATGTGATCTGGGAGGAAATGGGGCTTTATCGGGCCCGCGGTCTCTCTGGGATCAGGGCCGAAATCAAGTCACGGGGCTGGGCAGGAGGAGCTAAGTCTACACGGCAAAAAGTCGGGAGGTTGAAAGCTTTGGCATGGCCCTAGCTCCCGACAAAATGTTGGAATTCGACCCAGAAACTGTTCAGCAGCCACTGAGGCGGTGCCTTCCTGGAAGCCAAACCGTGGAACTGATTCCCAGCAGGCACAAGTGACCAATCCCAACTTCCCCGAACCTTCAGAGCCACCCTAAATGGCTTAGAACCTGGATTTCCAACCTTTCCTTTCTGTCTCACATCTCCCATTATTTCACAGATCCATGAATCTCATGTGGACCTCAAGACTGGAAGCAAAAGAGAAAACCCCTTCCTGTATTACCTTGATTCGAGGAGTTGTTGTTATTTGTCGGCCGTCAGCAGAATAAAGAGTTTCAGAATAATCCCCAGCCAGGAGATCCCTGCAAGGAGCCAAGCACAGTCATTATTCCAAGGAAATTGTTGCCATGTAGAAATGAGGTGATGAAACAGCACACCAAGTATTTGGGGAATTCAAACAATTACTCAGGTTGCTCTTAGTATCGGAGAAACTGGGGAAGCAAAAGCTGCAGGGAGGGGAATTCTGCTTGCTCATAAATCCTTGTTCAAACAAAAAGGCTTTCCTAAAAGAAGAAAGCAATTAAAGTCTACTGACTTCATTGGGATGAACTCATCTCCTGGCAGATCTGGAGGTAAATGTATAATTACATATAGTTTTTTGGGGGTTTTTTGGCCCTCTTTACATCTTCGTAAGAGCAGTACATCTGCAGTGACTCCTGTTTGGGCAACTCCCACGGTCACAATCCCATTTTTCTTCAAAGAACAGGATTTAGTACAACACCATTTCCCTCCCCCCACTCCAAATATTTGGATTAGATTAAAACAGGGGCGAGCAGTTAATTACAGCCTATATTTAACATGAATTGATTATGGCACTACTATATTTGCACAGCCTCTGGAAAAGCACCAATTAACCCAGACTTGTTGGAGCGTGTGTTAATGTTCTGCTGGAGCCAGACCTTCAATTTCCAGGAAGATTTTGTCAATGCCAGGTTATATTTGGGTACTCCAGGTTCAAGAGAATTAATGCTAGGGTAGATATTGGTATCAGTTTATCTATCTATCTATCTATCTATCTATCTATCTATCTATCTATCTAT
>JAGMWU010000029.1:1335558-1347806 GCA_018697195.1 Certhia americana
GGAATAGATGAGAAATGAAGGTAAATGAGTGGAGCTTAGTGATTTGGCCATGTAGGGGTTGGTTTTACAGGACAGCTCCTGAAGTCCAAACACCCACAAAAAGTGATCCCTCACCCTGTGATCAGAACTGGTTTCATGTGTCTCACGTTCCTGGGCCACATCCCTGTGCCCTGGGAGCAGGACAGGCCCCGGGCACCACAGAAGGAACAAAGGCCAAGCTCAGCCCTGTTTGCTCACTCCACGCACTGTTGTCTTCCATCAGATAAGCCCCTGGCCAGAGGATGGAATATTTCCAGAAAAGAAGTGAGACTTCAAGACAAACAGCAGAGCTCTCAAGTTTCATCTGTCTGAGGAATGTTCCTGTCATATGATGGGGACCAGGCTGCCATTCCCAGGCACTGGGAGCCTTCTGGTTCCATCCTGCTCCAGGCTGTACCTCTTGCTGCAGGTGGATTTTCCTGCATCAGGATTTTACCCATGAAGCAGCACAAGCAAGGGAAACAGCAAAGGAAATTTAGGTTGGGTGTTAGGAAAAAGTTTTTGGCTGAAAGTGAGAGAGTACTGGAATCCTGTGCCCAGGATGGTGGGGAGTCACCATCCCTGGATGCATTTAAAAGAAGATTGGATGTGGCACTCAGTGCCATGGTTTTGTTGAGGTGGTGTTAGGGCACGGGTTGGACTTGATAGTCTTAAAGGTCTCTTCCTGGTGATTCTGTGATTCTGTGAAACTGGCAAAGGGGGAGGAAGGTATCAGGTGCTGGGATGGAAAGATGCCCCTGCCATGTCGTGGCTGGATTGTGGCTCTGGAACTGACACGACAGGAGATGTGGGAGGGCTACAGGCAACAGGAGCCAGCCCTGGAGGGACACTTTGGGGGCAGGTGACTGGCAGGTGGCAAAATCCTGTGGTGCCTCTCCACAGCCACATGTCCAGAGAGGAGCAGGAGGTTATTCCACTGGTTGGTTCTGTCAGAGAATCAAAAACTTTCTAGTTTGCCTTTATTTTGCTTTCTAAGCTGGAACAAAGCCAGGATTTAATGGATGTCATTCAGCCAAAATATATTTACCAGCTTTTCCTGCTTTCCCTGTGACTTTTGGCCATTGGAGTATTTCAGTTGGAAGAAAAGCAAGGACTGCTTTAAAGTGCTGTAGGTACAGGAGCAGTTTTTAACTAGCCTGTCCAAAGAGTGCCTGTGCTGAGAGCCAGCCCAAGTGTGCACAGGGACATTCCAAAGAAAATCTCCTCTGCAATTATTACCTGCAGAAAGCAAAACTCTGAAAATTAAATGGAGTAAAACAAACTTCCGAAGGCATTTAATTGAATTTGGTCAGTTTTATAGAATGCCACATTTATTACCTGTCTGCTTTTGAGCTGCAACTCCATTTTTCCCTGTTATTTTTGCTGTTTAATTGGAGAAAACAATGAACACCATTTTTACAGGGCAGAGTTAATGAAGGTTTTCATAGAGAAGGCAGCGCACAGCAGGAATTTCACTCCAGCTTCGCACATCTCACCAGCACTGCAGGAGATATTCCATGTGCTCCGTGGCAGGAATTCCAAGGTCAGTGGCTCATACTGTCATGGTCTTTCCTTGTTTTATTCCAGCTCATGTCTGTGGCTTTGTAAAGCCACCACTTTCCATCAGCTCATCTGTTTGAGGTTCTGACAGCAGCGACAGCAGCAGAAAGATTCCCAAATCCCTGCTCTGGATGAAGGTGCTGTCACCAATCACTTGGCTTGGCAAACAGTGGCAGAAATCTTGGGGTTTGCTAATCCTGGTCAAACACAGCCATAAAAGCATTAATAAAATCCAGACAGAAAACCTCAGGAATTCCTTTCCCGCTGCTTCCAGTCCAGAGTGGGGATGGGTTTGAATTTGCACTGCTCTGAAGGAGGAACAGTAGAGGCTCTCCTGGATTTGGAACTTTGAATCGAATCAGAAAGGTTGGAAAACATCTCCAAGATCATCAAATCCAGCCTTCAACCAAATCCCACCATTCCTGTGAAATTTGCTTGAGTAGTGGACACTTTTTGGATGCTCTTTGGACACTTACTCCCTTGGTGCCACCAACTCCTGGCACTACTGTCCCTAAACTGAACTTTTAAAGGCTTTCCCACTGCTAAGGATGAATTTCTCACATCCACAAAGCACATTTTTCACATCCAGCTGATGAACTGATCCTATTGGCATTGCCACCCTCAGGGGAAGGATTATGGAGAGCATTCCAGAAGAGTAGAGCTGGGGGGATCATGCTCTTTTGCAGGAAACAGTGTCAGGACGAGAGGAAATGGCCTCAGGTTGCCCCAGGAGAGGCTTAGATTAGATATTAGGGAAAATTTCTTTATGGAAAGGGTTGGAAATCCCTGGAATGGGTGGTGGAGTCCCCATCCCTGCAAAAGTTGAAAAAATGTGTGGATGTGGCACTGGGTGATGTGGTGCTGGACTTGATGATCTTAAAGGTATTTCCCAGCCTCAACAATTCCATGATTCAATGGGCTTTGACTTGTACAGAAAGACAAAATGAAATATCTAAAGAAACCAAAGAAACTTCAAAACAAACCCCCCAAAAAACCCCTGAAATTCTGCTGTGAACTTGAACCTGTGGCTCTTCACCTGATTCTTCATTTTGTTGGAATCCAGAGCCAATATTTGGAGCCTTCCTGGTGTGTCTGTGTTGATAAGAGAGGAGGAGAATGGCCCAGAGAGGATTAAACCCCTGAGCAAATACCCCAGGCAGTCTCTGCCTTTGTGCCTGTGGCCATTCTGGGTTAAACATTTCCAAGATCCTTTCTTAAAATAAATCAGGAAGAGATTTCTGAGCTTGGATCTGATTCTCAGCAAAATTAATGTGGTTTCTTTCCTCTTGTTTTCAATCATAAAAATGTGAGAAGGGCACGGTAACCTTGGAAGCTTTTTAAGTTACAAATCTGAAGCCAGATTTTTTATTTCTTCAAATTTCATAAAACTTCAGGCAAATAATTTTTTTTAAAAAAAAATTGGTTTTCTTCTGAGCATCTTGGCCTTGGGCAGTCCTGGGCTAAAAGGTGCCAGAATGTTCCAAGAAAAGCTGATTTTGCTGTATTTCCACATTTACTGGTGCCATGAAGTGGTAAAACAGGATTAATGAGAAAGAAATATTAAGGAATAAGATGTTTGGAGATGCAGTTGCCCAAGTACTTACTAAATGAACCCTGTAACTTTTAAGAACTCTTGTCAGTTATAAAACAGAAAAAAAAATGAATAAAATTTTATATTGTTTATTCATGTTACAGGCACCCAATTACATGAAAGATTCCAGGGTAAGTCCAATAAGGATGTGAATAGAAGTGGAAAAATATCAGAGAAAATTCTGTTTTCTTGAATTGTGATGGGTTCTTACTCTCTAATACATAAATAACTTCTAGGACTTTATTCCTCAGTGTAGGCTTTGATTTATTCTGCACTTTATATTTATATTGCATTTAACTTTTTATATATATTTTTATTGCATTTTAAAAGCAAAAAACCCCGCTTTTTAAATTTCCTGAGTAGGAAATTCTACTGCATGTGATGAAAAAGTGTTAGCAAAAGTTCCTCTGTGTTTTTAACTGTCAACATTCAGGAAAATTTGCAATCAAGGGTTGGGATTTGTTATGGTAAGTCTTTGGAAACTGGGATGTGGCACTGGGATCCTTCAAGGGAATGTCTGTGGCTTGGCTCAAATTGAACCCAAGCACCAAGAACTGGACTTTGGTCATGTTGGAAAAAGGGCTGGATCTCAGTCAGCCCCTGAGGAGGGGCCAGGATGGAACTGAAGTGGGAGAAGCCAAGGGATGGTGGAAAAGACAGATCTTCTGGGCAATTTATATCCGTATTTGGGGAAACTGATGAGATTTTCAATCCCCAACTTCCACTCCTTTCTGTGAGAGCTGGACGTGTCATTCCCAAATCCAGAGTTCTCTAAAATCTCTGGTTTCTGCTCATTGGAGGTGTTTTAGCCACTGCTGGAGGGGCAGTTTGGTGCCGCAGAGTCACCAAGGCTGGAAAAGTCTTCCAGGATCATCCTGTCCAACCTTTGCCCAAATCCCTGTTCCAAAGCTCCACATCTGCTCATTTTGGTGACTCCAGCACCACCCTAGACCAGACTTAACCCCTCCTCAATGAAGAGATTTTTCCTAATATCCAACCTGAACTCTGGCACAGCTGGGGGCTGCTTCTCCTTGTCCCATCATCTCCTAGAAGAGGAGCTGACCTCCCCTCAGCACAAAATCTGCTTGCAGAGAGCAGCCTGGACAAATCTGGAGCTCTCAGGACATTCCTACTTCCAGGGAATGGTGAATTAATATGAATTAAGAGCTGATTTCTCCATCGTTATTCCCTGACCAGAGGGGACACAGAGGGGAAAGAGCCATGGGTTAAACATTCCCTTTTAACCTCACATAATGAGCTTTTTGTTGGTGTCACCGTCATGTTCTGAGTAATCTCCTGCCCTGGCACCCCACCTTTATCCCGAGGAAAGGAAAAACCTCTCTCTGGAAGAACGGGAGCTTGAGTGAACAATGCCAAGAGCTGTCTGTGCTCAGCATCCCTGCAAGAGCTGGAAAATTCCAACAAAAGCTTTTGTATGAGAGGTGTGAGAAAGCTCCATGCTCATGGTGATGTCTGGAGAGTGAACCCACGGCAGTTTACCCCATAAACAAAGCAGGATCATCCCTGCAGTGACATTGGCTGATCCTGGTCCTTTTTACACCAATTAGGGCAAAAATGTCATGGAATCCTGGAATGGTTTGGGCTGGAAAGGACCTTAAAGCCCATCCAGTGGCACCCCTGCCATGGGCAGGGACACCTCCCACTGTCCTAGGGTGCTCCAAGCTCCAGCCTGGCCTGAACATCATCTCAGATTGGGGCAGGTTGGGCACTATTGATCATTTTCCCCCATTTTCGACTTTGTGCAGTTGGTTCTGGCATTCCAGGGAATGCTGCTGCCCTCAGTGACCTGCAAGGCCACCCCTGCCCATGAGCAAGCCCTGCACCAGCAGGCACCAGTTACCCCAGTGCCTGTCCTGGGCCATGGGCAGGCAGTGGAGCTCACCACACTGGGAGTTATCCTAGAAACCTCATTTCCACTGTCAGCTTTTCCTGACAAAACCCCCTTGGAATGGCAGCAAGCTTTTGATGGGAGGCAAATCAGCAGCCAGGTCACTAGAGAACTGCCAAGATAACGACTTCTCCAAACAGCTCTGTTTGTCCTGCAATTTATCTGGCAAATTGCCCTGTCTGAATGAATTTGATGGGAAATGATCCTGGTCATGGATCACAGCTTGCAGCATGTCCCCAACTGCCACATGTGCCCTTGTTTGAACCAGAGCAAACCTGAGCCTCAGGAGGTGTTATTTGAAATATAACAAAAATTTCTTTGAAATTTATTCAGCACAGCTCAGAAAATCAGTGCTGAGAACAAATGGCCATGGCAGTGGCATTGGCCAAAAATTTGGGCCACGAGTTCTCTGCCACCTCATTGTTATTTGCACTCATTAGAATTTCTTTGGATTCATAATTCCTTGGAAAAGTTTTGTCAAAAAATAGTGAGGTCATGAAGGTCAATATCTGTCATTCTTTTTGTTAAAATCTTAATCTTTAACCCCCACTTCTGTGCTCTTTTTAAACTGAACCTCAGGATTTTATCCTTCTGAAATTTTAGGGGATGGGTGGATTTACTGTACGGGATGAAGCATTTCAGAACTTTTGTTCCAGTCTAGTGTCCTGTGTTCCTGCCTTATCCTCACAACCACAGCCCATGGACATACCCACCCAGAGGGCAAGAGCAGATCCCTAAAAATCCACTTTTTGGGGGCTGTGATGCATTTCCTGAATGTTTCCTTTCCAATCCTTGCTCCCACATACAGGAACACACAGAGGCACCTTCCCTCCCTTCCTCTCTCACACTTTTCTCTGTTTCTGACATAAACTGAGCGTTTTTCATCACTCTGTGAGAGGAAATATCTGAATTACAACAATTTTTTCCCTGTCTGTGCATTGGTGCCACCCTGGCATGCAGCTGAGGTGGCAGGGAGCCTTGAGGACACACAGAGGGACACACACCTAGGCTTGGAGGTGCACAGAGATGAGAGCAGGTGCACACAGAGAAGGGATTCATCAGTTTCAACCAGAAAGCTCACATTTCTAGGGCAAAAAATAGATTAAATAGCATTTTTCTTCTGTTCAGGAATGTGTATTGAATCCTTTCTGTGAGCATTTCTGAACTTCTCTCTCACTGGTCCACGTTTTTCATCCAAGAAATACCAGCTGAGGATCAAACTCTGTGTTTTCCTCAGGAGTCTCCAAATGTGAGGCTTTGGTATCAGGCTGCAGTTTTTAAAGATATTTAAAGCAGTTTTGAAGACATTGAAATATTCCCTGTGACACCAGAATGCTCAGACTGAGCTGCCTCAATTAGCAGTTTAGTAAATGATTAATTACATGAGGCTGGCCAAGCCATTTTAGAAGCTGCTTAAATATTAATAAATCTATTTTACAAGAAGGGAAACAGAAGAGCCAAGCAATGACAGAGCTACGGGGATGGGCTGTGGTGGAGATAATGTTGGGATTGGTGCTGAATTCCAGGGGCAGGTCCCAGGGGGGATTTGGGAGTAAGGATCAGCAGGGATCACTCGCCAAGTTCCATGGTAATACAGAGCCTAAAAGCCAAGGAGGACAAGCCAAGTTTTACTGTGCTGGGGGAGGAATTAGGAGAATTAGGAGTGATTTAGAGGCCACATCATCCTTCTCTTGCCCCGAGTGGACAGTGGCATTTCAGGCTTCTCAGCACATCATGCTGTTAAAAATTAAGAAATTAATGTAATTTGAGGGTTTCAGTGCGGCTGAAGTGCTTCCGAGAAGTTTTACAAAACTGAAATTTACCCTTCCAAATATTTTGAACAGTGGTCCGGACTCCAACTCCCTTTCACACAGGGCTTTGTTTACCATGTACCAGGACAAGGTAAGACAGAGGAAAAGCAGAGAGTGAGAAGCTGAAGTGATCACAGAGAGCAAAGCCGGGCCCTCGCTCTCCACAGCTGCAAATATTTTTAAAAAGTCCTTAAGATAAGGATTTATTGCTGCCAGGGCTGCGGGGCCGAGCTGTGCCAGGTTTCACGTTGCTGACTAATTCCCCTTGCCAGTTACAAGCCACTGACTCCAGATTTGCGTCATCAAAGGCACTGAGTCCAAATAAACGCAGAGGAATCGGGCCTGAAACATTCCCTGGAAGACCCTAGGTGAGGAGAAGGCTTTGCCTGCTCTCAGCTGTATTTATCTGCTCACATTCCCACACCCACAGGGGCAAACCCACCTCCAGTCCCTGAACAGGATTAGCCCTGGTGAGAGGAGAACAAGGGACACCTGTGTGCCCGTGGCATCTCCGTGTTCCTCTTGAACGGGGACAAGGAATTGGGCTTGAATAGCTCCTTTAATACCCTTTGAAGGCAGCAGTTATTATGGCAAGAGGAATCTTGTTTGCTTTACCCTCCCTGCATCTTGGGCAACTGTCTGTGGTTTCCTCATTTTGGGTGTTTGACAGCACTGCCCGTTTTCCTGGGGGGGCAGGAAAGAGGTACAGGACATTTAATTCTCTTTTTTAATTCTTCTGTCCTGTCTGTCAGTGAGAAATTCTGCTGCTGACAACTCCTCTGTGCTGTTATTGATGCAGGAGATCCTATTGAGCATAACTGTGTTCAATTTTATCTGTAGTTTTCAAGAGATGCTAGGGTTTTAACCCTTAATTCATATTTTTCCTTTCAGAAAAACAAATTTCACGCACATCTCACTCTTAAATATTGAAGATTTTCTGACAGTAAACTCTAGTAGTTTTAGGTATTGCAAGGATGAGAGAACAAAAGTAATTGTGGTCCACTGTATCCATAATTCTCCACAGATGCCAGGTTTTTAACCCTTGATTCATACTTTCCCTGGTGCTTCCAGAAAAGCAGATTTGCATCATGCACATCGCACCCTTAAATATTGCAAATTTTCTGACACCAAACCCATTGCAAGGCTGAGAGAACAAAACAGGAACACTGAGAAATGACTGCTAAAAATAGAACAGTCGGGAGAGAGGAAGGATGTGGGAGGAAAGGAGATGAAAGAGATTATTTGAAAGCTTTTTGTGGGGCTTTGAGAACGAGCTGTAAAAATCCTGCACTACAGAAGTGATGGCACCTCCTCAGGATGAGTCAATCCAAGGGAGATGTGTGCCCTCAGGTTTGAAGAGAAGTGAATCAGTTCCGTTAGAAAAAAAACCAGAGAGCCACTGAATGAAGCCTTAGGATTTTAGCCTTTATATTTTCCATATATTTGCAATCCTGCAGTTCTTCAGTGTGTAACTCTAAACTCCATACACAGTGTGAGCTGCTGCTTTCCCATTTTGGTCAGACACAGCAATTCCTCTCCAGGCCTGGCAATCAAGGACACCTCACTGTCTCAGGGCCCCAGAGATGGAAACAAAAATGAGTTGGGGGGGCAGCAAACTTGGGGTAAATGACTTCATTACCTGCAGCTGTAATTGGGAGATTAACCCCAATATGCAAATGGACCAAACTTATAAAAGTGTGAAAACTTGTTCATTTTGGGTGTAGCCCCTGGGTGCAGCCCCTGTCTGCCCGAAATGTACCTCAAGGCCCTTCAATAAATACAACCACTCTTTATTCCCTTGATTTTGTCTGCCCTCTGATTTTAGGTAGCCCAAAAAAGGCATCACCAAGCTCATGTCCCCTAGCTGTGACAGCATTCAGGAGCTGAGCAGGGACAGCTGATGGCACAGAAGATGCTTCCCAACTTCCCAGGTGCTCCCGGTTTCAGGGGGATTTGAAGCCTCCTGGAAAGGTCACTCTTCACTGCGATATTTCAGGCATGAGGAGGGGGAAGGGATTCACTGGCTGAGGGCAAAGTTTGGATCATTTCATAATAGCATAAAACTTTAGCAGAGAAAGTTGAATTTCCAAACTTGAATGGTTTTGTGGAGAGTGGGTTTACCTTAAAGCATAAAATCTTGGATTCCTGGAATGGGTTGAGTTGGAAGGGACCTTAAATCTCATCCCATTCCACCCGCTGCCATGGGCAGAGACACCTCCCACTGTCCCAGGGTGCTCCAAGCCAGGTCCAACCTGGCGTTGGACACTTCCAGGGATCCAGGGGTTACTCCTCTAGGAAAGCTGTGCCAGGGCCCCATAAATCAGAGCTAAAGGGGAGTGCAGGGCAGAGATCAAGATCCAGCCGTTACTCAAGTGTAACAGAGTGTTCTGTCTTGGAGGTGTCACTGTCATTTCAGTTCTTACTGCATTTTTATTACCTGGTGATTAGGGCTAGACAGGAAATGCTGGCTCCTGATAATCCCATGTTCCAGAAACTCTCCCTGGAACAGCTGTTGGACTACATTTGGGAAACGTGTGGAAATCACATTTAAAATGAAATAATTCCTTATTCGTATTTGCTTCAACTGCCTCAAGGAATAGGGGATATTGGAGCAGAGAAAATCCCCTTTGAGCAATTAGTGTGTGATTACAGAACAAACCCCCCAAAAGGTCTTTTCCAATCTAAATAATTCCATTTCTTCATGTAAGTGCTCAGTTTTTTTGGTAGGCTGGGACAGGTAATGGGCTTGGGAGATGAGGATTGGAGCTTGTACTTTTAGAGGTAGCTTGAAAATGCAGGGTTTTTTGTCTGTTGATGCCTGTGGAAGGGGATCTGAAGGGGTGCAGGCTGCCCTCAGTGTAGGTCTGGTTTTGGGACTGTATAGATTAATGTAGGTACGGATTAATTAATGAGGGTATGAATTAATTAATGAGGGCTGGTGTCTTCCAGCAGGTCTGGAAGAACAGGAAAAATAACAAAGTGAAACCTCCTCTCTCCCTTTAATGTCAGAAAGGCTCAGGATGTGTACAGGGGCAGGGCACAGCTGTGTCCCCTTGGTGTCCCCGTTCTGGGTACCTGTCCTAGCCTTGTCCCCTTGTCAGATACCTATTGTCCCCTGTTGTCTCTGTGCCGGATATCTGTCCCAGCATTGTCCCCAGGTTGTCACCGTGCTGGGTACCTGTCCTGCCGTTGTCCCCAGGGTGTCCCGGTGCTGATACCTGTCCCAGCATTGTCCCCAGGTTGTCACCGTGCCCGGTACCTGTCCTGCCAGGGATGGGAAGTCCCCTCTGGAGCTGTGCGCTGTCTGTTGCTGCCATCCAGAGCCTGCTCAGGTG
Source organism: Certhia americana (assembly GCA_018697195.1). Lineage (NCBI taxonomy): Eukaryota > Metazoa > Chordata > Aves > Passeriformes > Certhiidae > Certhia > Certhia americana. The sequence continues at coordinate 1,345,783 of JAGMWU010000029.1, forward strand.
AGCTGCACTCGGGGCTCGGGCCAGGTAAAGGCAGGGAATTAGAAATGCCATAAATAAGGGATCAGGTCCCAAAACAATCTCAGTTCCCAGCCACAACTGGAGCTGCCTCTGCCACACCTGGAGCAGGAATGGTTTTGTTTTGTATTTTCTCTGTTCTCTGCTCCCCCAGTCTGGCTTCAATGTGGGGAATGGGATCTCCTCAAAGAGAACTGCAAGAGATCCCTGCTTATAGATTTGCATTTTTGTTACCTTGTTATTAAATGTCGCAATTGTTTTGTATGAAAAGCAGGATGAATTCTGGCTGCTGGTTGTTGAAGTGTTGTCAAAACAGAAGAGAAGCCCAGATTTACTGCTGGTGTCAATCTGTGACCCTTCTATGCTTTGGTCTATTTCTGCATATCCCCCTTGTCTGCACGATGGCATGTGAGAGTTCCTGTGGCATTCCAGGTAATCCTGGAGCTCAGAAAATCTCAGTGAGCCCCCGATTCTGCCAGGGATGGTGGATTCAAGATTAACTGCTATTCCTGCCGTCTAATCAATGCTTTGGGAATTCACAACTTCAGAGCCCACAGGAGGGAGCCAAATACTTTGTTCTCAAGAAAGAAGAAAATCACCTTTGTGTTCAGTGTCTTCATTGGATGATCAGAGGTGAAAAGGAAGAAAAGACAATGACAACATTTAAATACATCAGTGGAGTTTTATATACAGGTTACCAGAAAGAATTCAGGGACAAAAGATCATCCTGCATTATTTTATACAATCACATCATGGAATTGTGCAATCCCAGAATGGTTCAGGTGAGAAGGGACCTTAATCCCATCCAGTGCCAGCCCTGCCATGGGCAGGGACACCTCCTACTGTCCCAGGTGGAGAAATGAGGGCTGTGCCAGAGGCAGGGAAAGCAGCCTGGGATCTGGGAACCTCCTTCCATGCCTTGTTTTTTATTTTTTCCCCTCTAAACAAAGCTTCACTTGGGTTTGTGGCTGTTGCTGGATGAGGAAAGTACAAAGCAAGGAAAGCTTTCAACAGGCTAAAAATAAACTGTTATTGTCATTTTTTATGAATATTTTGCAGAAGGATGGGATTTCTTCATCTTCAGTTTCACTCGAAACACCGGGCACAACTTTTCCGTATTAAAAAAAATCCATTAATGTTATTTTTTTTTTAGTATTTGCTAAATTCCATGAGTTTTTGAGCTGCTTGCTGACATCTGACATTGCTTTGGGATCACGCTTGGACAAGAGCTTGGACACACATTTTTTTTTTCTTTGGGATGGAGGGACTTTTCCCAGCTCAAAAGCTGATCCCTTCTACCTGCATCCCGAAGTGATAACACCAAGGGACAATCCATCCATCAGCTCCCAGCCAGGATAACCACAAGGAATGACCTGTTTCAGTTTGTTGTCCCATTTAAAAAGCTGGTTGGATTTGGAAGTTGGCAAATCTCATTCTTTCTTTCCTAAGGGATTGTTTATAACCTCCCATCTCCTTGAGAAACACCAGTGGGATTTAATTCCAAATCTATATTTCCTGAAGTGGATGAAAAATGTGATTGTGGGGCCTCTCACAGATGATGCTGGAGAACAGCAAAAGTATCCCAGCTCCTCTAGGAACGCAGCACATGCACGGGATGCTGGGGAGACAAAACAAAGGGTGTTTCATCCATTTGATCAGTGATAATGAACTCATTTGGGACAGTCAAAGTACCCCCACACACAAAAATGCACCAGAACAAACAACGAGGAATATTCTGTACATAATTCAGAACAGCCACAGGATGGAAAAGAAAATAGACATGTCCTGGGCAATGTTTTTTCATATGTACAAGGAATACATTCCTTTCCCCTGTGCTGGAGTTATGAATTTGTCAGGGTTCACGTTTTTCCTCTTATTATTTCTTATCCTTAAAGGTCATTGGGCTCTAAAAGCCCAGCCTGCCTCTGTCTGTGCTCTAATCCAGCAAACCCCGTGTGGCCAAGGATTCAATCCCCCTGAACAGGACCAGATGGATCCCTCTGCTCTGC
>JAGMWU010000029.1:1347816-1361275 GCA_018697195.1 Certhia americana
AGGATTCAATCCCCCTGAACAGGACCAGATGGATCCCTCTGCTCTGCCCTCAGGTTCTGGGGTGAGTGGCAGGATGGATTCCAGGAACATGGAATACATGACATCGTTCATGACAGAATCATGGGATATCCTGAGCTAGAAGAGATATGTGGGATCACTGATCCAGCACAAACACCCCAAAATCCCACCCTGAGCATCCCTGGGAGCGGTGTCCAAATGCTCCTGGAGCTCTGGCAGCCTTGGGGCCGTGCCCATTTCCTGGGGAGCCTGGGCAGTGCCCAGCACCCTCTGGGGGAAGAAGAGCCTTTCCCTAAGATCCAACCTTTCCCTGCTCTCCAGCCTAACCCTCCCTGGCACAGCTCAAGCCATTCCCTCAGATCCTGTCCCTGCCCACTAGTCCATGCCAAACCAGCACCATCAACTCCCTCAGTCTTCCACCATCCTGGAGAAATGAGCCCTTGGGTTGGCCATTCTCTCCTGGGAATAAAAGTTGTGAGGCAAAGAGGCAAAACCGTGTGAACTGACACATCCAACATGAAATGAGAGATGGATCTTGCTCCTCACACAAGCTGTGGAGTGAGGAGGATTTCCCTGCATGTTTTAACCCCTCAGTTGGGTGTTTTTGAGCAGTGTGGAGGAGCTGGGTGCTGAGTGTGGCATTTTCTCCCTCTCTCAGTACAAGAAGTCAGGCTCGGTGTGCTGGGCAGTGAAACACGACTGTGACCTGGCTGAGATGTGCACGGGGCGCTCCTCCAGCTGCCCTGAGGATCGATTCCGGGTGAAAAGGGAGCTGTGTAAAAGCCAGGCCTTGCTGCTGGTCCAGGAAAAGCCCAGGTTAACCAGATTTTACCAATTCAGTGGTGGCCAAGGGTGATTAGCTGTAGATGAAGTTCCTTTGCTGAAACTAAAAAAGTTTTCCATCCTTCCCCAAATGCCTCAATTCTACAGATCCCACCAAGGGGAAGTCACACAAGTGGTGGCTTTTCCTTGGAGTTCTATCTCCACTCTTTCTATCCCACTCTGACACCAGCACTCATCCACTGATTTATTTTTTTTTAACATTCCCCATGGACATTAAGACAATTTTTAGGAAAATGTGTGTGCTTTGGGAATCTCCACAAAGGCCAGACCTCCCAGTTTGCTCAGGTCCCCTGAGCTGCTCCTGTTTGAGGCCTTAGTCTGAAGTAAACCCTCTTTACTAAACCTTTTGTGAGCCCCAAAGTCCTCCCCTCTGACTGGGAGGGAGGAAAAGGTTTGCTAAGCCCCCTCCATGGTTTGGCTGTAATTTTTTTCCTAAATATAACCTGTTAATTTTGCTTTCAGGTAGCACCTCCCTGCTGGAAGCTGTTCTGTGCTGAGAGTGACACCAGGTGGGGTTGCTCTGCAGGTACTTCCAGCCATCCCCACCAGTGCAAGATCCAGCTCTGTTTGGTTTGATTGGGAGTTTGGTCTGTGGTACTGGACGGGGAATCTACATTTTCCAGCAAGGTCTGGATGCACCCCTAGGCCTCTGGCATAGCCTGGGTTTGCTAAAATCCCCTCTGGAGAGAAATCTGTGCTTTGCTGCCCTTCACTTGTTATTAATCATCTGCCTGAGTCAGAACTTGTAACCCTGAGCCTCTGCTCTGACAGCAGATAAAGTGAGCAGCCTTACAAGAAAGAGCTTGTGTAAGAGGAGGAGGGATTTGGGAACCTTTTGGCCGGGATGGTTTGTCCAAACAATATTTTGGACCAGAAAGTTTCAGGGAAATGGCACCTTCTGGCCCAAAAAAAGCTCAAATCCCTCAGCTGGGAACTAAAGCCGGCTCTGAAATCCCATCCCAAACTCTGGGATAGCTGAACACAGGTTTTATAGGAAATCCCAGGTCCAGGAGTCTCCATCTTGTTATGATTTACAGGGACACACAAATTGGAGAGGGAATCATATTCCTATGAGCAGGGTCATGTTTGTTATTTGAAGCCAGCTAGAATGTGCTGTAATTCATTTGCTTCATTGTTCTGGGGTTTGTTTGCCCTCCTTTTTTATTTTATTCTCTCCCTCCAAAGCAAAAGCAAACACTTGCACTGCTGTGTGAAGGACTGGGAACGTCCTGTCCCCTGGAGGCACCAATAAGATGAAGATTAATTTTTATCCTGACTCTACAGAGCCAGAATCCCAAAAGACATCAGTTGGGGAGCCACACTGGGCTTTTTTCCCAGTTTAAGGAATAACAAGGTGTGTCCAGGCTTAAAATAACTCTTTTATTGCAGTTCTAGAGCACAAAACCAGGCTCAATCCTTCTTGCTTTGGGTTTGAGGCTCTCCCAGTGAAACTATGGCTGGCCCAGGTTTAGATATTGGACAGTGCAGTGTCCAATTTTTTATGAAACATCCCCATGGAAGAACTGGGGATGATAAAGGACATTAAAGCCAACTTTTGGCTCATGGCAAAATACCCCAAGCGTTCAAGAATTGGCCCTAAATTGGTCACAGCTGAAGAAGAGATTTGAGTTGTAGGTACAAAGGGAAGGGAATTGGCTGGAAATGGGGTTTGTGCTTCCAAAGTGGGGGATCCATCCATGTGCTGAAAGGGTCTTTGCTCCTGGGAATTTCAGATGTTTCAGTGATGAGGAGGAGACAGAAAAGCTTCTGGTCCCCTCCATCATCTGTGGGGAGACTGGGAACAAAATGCAGCCAAAGTCACTCAGAAAATTGATGACAGCAACAGAAATTCAGGTTGATTTTCTCCCTTTTTGGTTTAAAACTGGTGACGCTCTTCCGAAGTTTCTCCTCTGCTGTAGAATTTGGTCTTGGGAGGAGGTGGTAGATAAGAAATCAGCAAGAAGGGGAAAGAGTTCTGCCTGAATCCCCCAGATTAATTGTTGGACTTCTCTGTAGGGTTTAAGTATGTGATTACAACTAAAAACTTTTCTTGTGGAGGCCAAGATGTGAGATAGAAAGGTGATCCAAGGCATCAAAAGAGAGGATGGATTAAATGGAGAATAAAAAGGGAAAGAAATGAGGAACTTTTGTGGTTACGTGCTAGGAGCTTTGGAAAATCATGCTCAAATTGGAAGCATGTGCTCTAGAAAGTTACAACATAGGTATTGCAAAAAATGCATTTTTCCCAGAGGAAGGGGAAAATTGGGATTCAGAATTATGAAATTAGCTGGGGCAGAACTCTGGCCTTCTGCACAGTAGAACAAACTGGTGATGGAGATCAAACAGAGCTCATGGAGGGGAGGGTCCAGAAGAAAAGGTAACCTGGGCAGCTCCAGTGGTGAGGTGGCATCACTTTCATGAAATAGGAGAGAACTGGGATGGAGAAGGACTCGAGTGCAGGGCTCAAGGGGGCAATTCCTGGCCTAATTAAGAATTTAGAGACATCCCCAGTGTCTGTTTTGGTCCCTGCTGGGAGTGGCTCCCACACAAATAAGGTTTAAATGATGGTGGTTATTCCTTTGGTTCCCTATTTGCAGGAATCTTCCTGGCTGTGGATAGGGAATGCATCAATGAGGAGAGAGAGAGAGAGAGAGATGGGGCCTTATGGATGCAGAAATCCATGGCTGGGAAGGGCTCTGCCCTCCTTCTTGTCAAAGAAATGGCCAAACTCAGCATTTCCAGTTCCAGAACAAATCCTTTGCTAAAATTTGGCCGGAGTTGTAGCAAGTTCCGAGCGGGAAGATTGAGGAAGGAGAGAATCCAATTGGGAACATCTGGAAGGGGCTCTCCCATGCATTCCCCATAAGCAGAGCTGGAGCAGGAGCTCCTGCCTGTGTCTCTGTCCAGCACTTCCCTCCCAGAACAAATATTCCTGCTGTGCTTTAACAGCCAGGATTCTGAGGTAATTTTTGGTGTTAAAAACACAACAGAAGGTTGTGTCCATACTATTCTCAACCTGGGAGAGGCAGCTGAGTTGGCAGGGACAACAAATGGAAAGTTGAAAGCAAAATGGAGAAATTTTCTGGATAAATACACATTTCAGGATGTACAGAGAGGTCATGGAATCCCAAGTTTGAGTGGGAAGGGACCTTAAATTCATCCAGTTCCACCCAGGGACACCTTCCACTATCCCAGGGTGCTCCAAAGTGTGTCCAGCCTGGCCTTGGACACTTCCAGGGATCCAGGGGCAGCCACAGCTTCTCTGGGAATTCCATCCCAGCCCCTCCCCACCCTCACAGGGAGGAATTTCTTTCCTATATCCCATCATCGACTCCTGTAAATCAGCATTTCTCCAGTGGAATCACCAAATCCAAAGGGAGCTCATCTCAATTCTAGACCATGTGGGCTCTTCCAAGTCAAAAGCCTTACAAATGAAGCCGGTGGAGGTTTTTGGGGGGAAGTGACAGAGATGAAACTGGGGAGAGAAATACAATCCTAGACAAGCAGTGGGAAAGGGGGAAAAGAACCAAGGAAATAGGCAGAGATCAAGGGAAAAGGATGGAAAAGTGGGAGATGCTCAGGGCTCAGGTACAACAGCAAGAGAAGAGCTTTGCCGTGTGTTCAGTGGAACTGATGCCATGAAAAAGCAAAATGTTTTTAATTAGGAACCAAAATTAGAGCAATTAATAAGGAGGGAGTTCATTTAATTGGAATGCTCAAAGTTCTTAGGGTGAATTATGGTCACAGACTCTGCAGCATCTTGGCTGTCAGCTCAGGTATTGCTATAAAATCATTTAAATTCTTCTACTTTATCCCTGGGAGCAAGTGTACCTTGGGAGCTACCTCCAGACCTTGGAATCCTTGAGGAATCAAAAAATTCCCTGTGATTCCCATCCCGAGCTGACTGTTTCCAACACTTGCTGCAGGATTTTCCCCCTGAGCCCAAGTCCGAGGTTGGGTCCAGTCTTTCTAATTTTATCCCTGTGGAATTCCTAGAAGCCAGACAGAATTGACTTTCACACAAGAATCTCCTTTGTTTACACACTCAGCTTCTCTGTTCAGTCAACAAAACCTGGTTTTTATTAAGTTCTCCTGGAAAAATTAAAAAAAAAACAAAAACAAAAGACAGAGACATTTAAAATTAAGGGAAAAAATGCTTGGTTTGGGTGTTTGGGTGAAAGCTGGGGGTGGGATGTTGGTGAGCTCAGAATGTTAATGAGAGATCAAAGCTTTTTTTTTTGTAATTTAAAGGTTATCAAATTCCATAGAGTTTTCTAGGCTGAGATTACCAGAGGAATCCAGATGGGAAGGGACCTGTGCAGGGTTCTAATCTCACATAAAAAGGACAAACTGAAGAGTTGATCATGTGGAATTTCAAGGTCAGGTTCAAATTTGATTTCTCCTTGTTTTCTGTGACCCATGTACCTTCTGCTCTAACTTTTAGAGGAGTCAATATACTCACATTAATGATTTGTCTGCCTCAATCCCTATTAAACAGTGAGTTTTTCATGTGGCTCCTTCCATATGGATAAAAAGGAAGGATACAGGAGAATTCTCAAGGATCTGCCTGGCTGCATAAACCAGGAATTTAAATCCTGTTACACCAGGTAAATGAGCACGGATGGCAGAAATCAACGGGGAGGGGGGATCATTATGGGATTATGGAATTAAAGATCACCCCATTCCCTCCCCTGCCATGAGCAGAGATACCTCCCACTATCCCAGGGTGCTCCAAGCACCATCCAACCTGGCCTTGGACACTTCCAGGGATAGCCTAGCTACTCCATTAATCCATAGGAAGCAAGAAAAGGGGAAAAAAAACCCAAATCAACCCATGGAATTATCATTCCCAAATATCTTGGCTGATAATGGGATTGGCCTCGCTGGCCACACCATTCCAAGGCATGGATTTGCTGTTTCCACTTTCCCTCATGGAAGTGAAATGAGCTCGGGCAGTGCAGTGCTGGGGGAGGTCTGGGTGGGAGGGAGGAAGGAAATAAAGAAAATGAAGCACTGGAGGAGTAGATTTAAAATCCAGACAGAGAAAATGGAGTTTGGTTTAAACCTGGTGAATCCTATCTGGGCTGCTGGAGTGCTACCTGAGTTAAAGCTCCACTTTGGGACAGCCAAAAATGTCCCTTTTGGTACATCAGCAGCTAAAGATCAATTACCTGTGTGTGCCTAATTGCCGAGGTCACAATCAGTGCTGGGCTTTCATTTTCCACCCAGCTGTTATTTCTGTCTCGTTTTTTCTCCCTTTCTCCTTCAGCAATGGCATTTGCATTCCTTTTAGCCAAATACCAAGGTTAAACTAAAAATAATCCTGCCCATCAGTTTTAGATTAGGCCTAGAGCAAGCCCAGCTTTACCGTAAACGTGTGTGTCAGGATTGCTGCGTGCTCTGCCAGGAATCTGCTCCAGCCAGGCGTTTCAGGAATGAGATTAATGAGCTTTTTAACATCATCTGAAGTCATTTTTGATTGCCAAGTGGTGAACTGCTATTAATAATTGCATGAACCCACCTTTTGTCAGGAAAAATGAGGGTATTTAGGAATGGTTTCCTGTCCTGAAACTGAGGAGGGTATGAAATTTGTGACGTTCTCTGCAGAAGCAGCAGCACATCCTCAAATCCCAGTTCCTTTGAAAACAGTGGAACTGTTTGAGACAGTGGAACAGGGATAATGTTTATTATAATGCTGGGAGTGTTCAAGGCCAGGTTGGACAGGGCTTGGAACAACCTGGGATAGTGGAAAATGTCCCTGAGCATGGCAGGGGAGGGATGGGATCATTTTTAAGGTCCCTTCCAGCCCAAACTTTTCTGGGACTCTGGGGTTTTTTGATTGTCTGGGATTCTCTGATTCTATTTAACAGCTTTGTGTTCACAAGGTTTTAATCTCTCTCTTTAATCCTTGTGAATCTGAGTCACCTAATTCAGGTTTGTAAAGATTCCCGTGCTTTTTCCCGGTGAAAGCATGGATTTGGTGGTTTGGAAGCTCACCCTGCAGTGCTGGAGATTCCATAAGGAAGTGCTATTCCTCCCTCTTACAGAGTGCAGAGGTTCAAAGGAAGGTGTCACCAGGTGTAGTCCCACAATGGAATTAAAACCAGCTCTAACTCTGAAACCAGACTCTCCTTCAAAGGCCCACGGGCCCGGAAGACAGAAATCCATGGAACGGAATCTGTTTTTCTGTTACTCTTTCAAAAGGTCTCAATATCCAAAGGATGAGATTATTTTTGATCCCTGTGGCTGAGAGAAAAGCTGAAACTTGAGTTCTGGTTTAAAAGGGCTCTGTGAGGGAACCAGGGAGTCCCAGACATGTCCTGTCCCCTCAGTTTCTCCACTGGAGTCTCCTGGGCAGCTGTAACTTGAACAAACCCATTTTGGTGCTCTGGCATCTGGGGAAAAGATTTGTGTGAGATCTTCATGCTCCCTGGGATGTGTTTAGGCTCAACCATTTAACACCATGTTAACCCAAAAAAATACAATCCCAAGGCATCAGCTGAAATTAAACAACATTCCCTCAGCACTCTGCATGTTCTGCTCTCTAGGCAGACAAAATATTAATTCTCCTAAACCCAGCAGCGTTCCCAGGGGATAAACCATCCTCAGGGCAGCTCTTCATTTTTTAGGATGGGCTGAAAGACCCCTGATACAGAATTTTGGTTGAATATCTTAAATGAAAAGCCCTCCAGATGGGCCAAGCTGAGTTGTGGGCTCTGCTGAGTCGTGTGCTCTGCTCACTGTGATTTCACACAGATCCTAAAGAGACACAGTAAAATCTGTCCAACATTTATTGGTGTGGCTGTAAAACTTCATCTCATTTCAGTGATTTTGGCTAATGGCAGAGGAGGTGTCTGAGATGTGGAGCTGGGACAAAGCCTGGGAGATGATCCCTTGCTCTCCTGTTTATGTTAAATCTCCTGCAGCCTTGCCTTTCCTCACTGAGGTGCAGGATGTTTTCACAGGTACTTGCTACAAGATCTGAGTATTTAAATGTATTCCAGTGGAATGGGCTATGCAGAAATCTGTGAATGGATTTCTTAACAATAAATGCACTGCAGCCCCCAAACTGCCTGTCCAAACTCCTCTCTGGGATTCTCTGACCTGTTCTGCATCCTCCTTCCCTCTGAGGCTGCTCCTGGACCCAGCCAGAGCCTTTAAAAACTTTAACATTTGTATTTGGAGTAAAAAAGTGCAGTTCATTTCATACCTTTAAGAAACTCACTGCTTCCAGTGTATGTTTGTTATCCAGAGCTTGGCGATATTGATTATTGAGGGGTCATAAGGAAATTCCAACAATTGATCAATTAATTTTAAATATTCAGGCAACTCCTTACCTGGCAGAGCTTCCAGCAATGTGTTTATGAGCATTAATGACTTAAGAAAGGATGTGTTCAAATCAGGGGATGAATATTTCTATTTTTAACATTCTCTTCCTCAGTTTTTAACCTTTTAGAAATCACTTCTCCATGCAACTACAATATAAAATAGGACTGAGATAATTTCCAGTCAAAATCACCTCCTGTCATTTGTCCTGAGATGAGCTAAAATATTCTGTGAAATGGAGCTTTTAAAGAATTCCCCACTTCCTTTGGCTGGGAGGAAAGGAAGTTGTAAATTGGATTTTGGAGCTGTTGAGCTTTGGAGCTTTTAAAACATTTACTGGAGGTTAAAAAAAGAGCTTTGGTGTGGAGTTATTGTGATTGTTTTTACATCCACTTTGCATCTATTTCTTCCTTGGGGGAGTGGAATGAGAGCAGAGAAGAAAAATCACAAAATTCATTTATGTTTCAAAGTTCCTCTGCTGCAATAGGAGCACAAAAAAACTACCTTAAAGAAAACAATTCCTGAAAAAGGACAAATCTTTCCATTCTTTCGGGATCCAACGTGTGTTTGCTCACGTGCTGCCCTACAGCTGACATTCTCTCTTAGCTAATTACCAGTGACATTTAATTCAAACTAAAAGGAGCCCAGGGGTCTAAAAATAACCCCAAACCACAAAAGAACAAAGCACTTGTCTGCCTCCAACTCTGGGCAGCACCAAAACGCACGCTGGGAATGACGGGGGGGTCAAATCCCTGGATTTGGGAAAATTCTCTGCACCTTTTTGGGATCATTTACTCATTTGTGGTATCTTAGGCTTGGTTATTTAAGGGCTGGGAGTGTTGGTGTCAGACACCCAGTGGCACCAGGAGTTTCAGGCATTAAATTCCATTTTAGGTCTTGTTTGAATCTTTCCTTGGATTCTGGAGGGAAGATTTGGTGTCCTGGAGAACTGAAGATGTCTCTCCATGTCCTTACCTGTGCACATGGAGCTGTGCCTTGTGTTCACTGGGATTAATTCCAACCCTGTTATGTCTCACAGGATCACAGCTAAGTGCTGAAATAGATTCCTTGTCTCTTTTTTCCCCTCCATTTCTAAAAAACCCAGCTGATTTCTAAAAAAATCACAGCAAAGCCTGGGAGAGAGATTCTCTCACTCTCTTGTTTATGTTAAATCTCCTGCAGCCTTGCCTTTCCTTACTGAGGTGCAGGATGTTTTCACAGGTACTTGCTACAAGATCTGAGTATTTAAATGTATTCCAGTGGAATGGGCTATGCAGAAATCTGTGAATGGATTTCTTAACAATAAATGCACTGCAGCCCCCAAACTGCCTGTCCAAACTCCTCTCTGGGATTCTCTGACCTGTTCTGCATCCTCCTTCCCTCTGAGGCTGCTCCTGGACCCAGCCAGAGCCTTTAACATTTGTATCCTGTGAAGGTGGGGAGGGCCTGGGGTGGAATTCCCAGAGGAGCTGTGGCTGCCTCTGGACCCCTGGGAGTGTCCAAGGTCAGGTTGGAGCCACCTGGGACAATGAGAGGTGTCCCTGTCCATGGCAGGGGTGGCACTGGATAAGATTAAATGTCCCAACAAGCCATTCCAGGATTCTGTGACCCACCCATCCCTGTTTTTAAGGAGTGATGTGCAGGGTCAATCCTTTGTGATTTCTCTGGGGCAAAGGCAATGATGGCACCTCCAAAGCAGAGGCTGCTCTGTTGGCAGGGAAGGAATGAGACCTGGACCATTTCCATAACCTTGGTCTCAATCCTTGTTTGATTTCTGAGCTTGGTCTGATTTTGAAACCTCAGCTTCTCTCTGACTTTTCCCATTACCTGTTAATTAGAGGAAGGGATTTGCCAGCATTATAGAATGGCGTTGGTTAAATTCCCAATTCCTCCTGTATGTGGAAACCATTATCAAGAGGATAAGGGAACAGGAAACCTTGTGTTGTCTGGGATGAACATCCCAGCCTGGAGTCACGGAGCTTGGAACAGCTCCACTTTGAATTGGAATCTCTACCACAGATCAATGGCAGCTGATTCCCAGCGGATCTCGAGTTCCCAAGTTCCTGCGGAACATCCTCTTCCATGTCCTGCAACACCTCATTGCAGGTTTGATGCACAAAGAATTTCCTCCTGATCACATCAAACCAGCTGGCAGAGCCTGTCCCGTTGCAGGATCAGGAATGTTTAGGTTGAATTATTGGGGATACAAGGAGTTATGAGAATTCTGCCAAGCCTCTTTAATGTCCCTGCCTCTGGATTCAGGATACAGATGTTGTCCATTTGAGAGGCTCCACATGCCACGGCATATTCCAAAGTGCCGTGGAATGGAGCTTCAGACGTGTCTTCCCAAAGGGATCAGCCAGTCCTCGGTCATTTTAACCCCTGGCCTTTGGTAATTGTTGTTTGTGGATCAGATTTTCCTTGGCCCCTTTTCCTGTGGGATGTGAGAGTGGTTGGTGTCTCCAGCCCACTTTAGTCTGTGTCTGGCTGCTTCTATTCCACAATCCAGATGTTTGTTTGACCATAGGCATTTTACAAAAGCCTAAAACAAATAAATATCCAATCCTATTCCTTCACTTCCCTTTGGATTGAACATTCCCAGAGTGTTATTGAGGTTAATGGGGTTTTTCCTCTCTCCAAGAGCAAACTCACACAGGTCCTGAGCTGGGCTTGACACCCACTGGCCCAGCTGAGCTGGATCCATCTGGGGGTCCTTGAGACCCTTTCCCAGTGCTCCTGGCACAGCTGACGTAAGGGACCAGGGGGTCAGGAAGAAAGCCACCCCTCCAGAGCTTGAGATGTGCAGCACAGAGAACAAAACCAGAGAGAAAACAGCCTCTTCCCTTCCTCCTCTGTTCCCTTCCCACCACCAACTACCATTTACAGAGATGATTTGTAAACAAGCTGATTTGTAGCTCCATCCGTGGAACTTTCAAACAAGCCTTTCCCTGGCAGATTCCTTTGAAATACCAAGTGGTTATTTAATGGGAAAAATGAACCAAGAGCTCTTACATTTGTGTCCTGTTGTTGTTTATAATTAGGGACGGCAGAAACGTCAGCTCCTAATGCTTCACCCACTCCTCTTCCACAGGATTATTCATCCCAGGGATGAGAGGCAAAGAGGCTTCTGTGATGGTTCTTTTGTAACCTTCTCCTATTTTTTAAAAAGGAACCGGTCCAGAACCAAACCATGTGGGTTTAACTCAGCCCAAATCACCTCATGGCCAGCAGGACCTTTGATCCTGCCCAGGCCCTGGGTGTGTGGTTAAAACAACCTAAGCTGTGTTCCCAGGGAATCCCTGGTGGCATTTTGCTGCCCTCTCCAGCCAAGCTGAGCAGGAGCCAATATGATCTCCATCATTTTCCTGTTGGTTGGGAAGTTTAGTGACGTGAATTGTGAGTTGCTTTGAAGTATGTCTGCGTAAACAAATGTATAGAGGGAATTATTTACCACCACGATATTTAGGAATTTGCAGAACCCTAAGCTATTCAAAACACACTTCGGCCACTTTAATATTGTTTACAAATGTCTCCCAGAGCTCCCAGGACAAATCAGGCCCCTGTGACAGAAGACAGTGGTCACCAGACAGGGTCACTGAGGTGGGCATGGTGTGGGAGAGGCGCCAGGCTGGTGAGATGAAGTCACTCTGCTAAAGAGCTGCAGGCTCATTAATGCAGCTCTTTCCCAGGAGTGGCTTTCTGTCGGGAAACTCTTCTTGTGGCTGCACTTGGAGCTCCAGCAGCCTCCAAATTCCATCCCCTGGCTGCCAGGACTGGGTGAAGTTGTGCAGAGCCAGCTGTCCATGGGAGCCTGGGGACATGGGTGGTGTATGCTTTGATATCCCTCCTGAAGGACATGGTGGGGCTGCTCCCAGAGCTTTGAGGGCCTTGCTGTTGCCTCTGGAAAGAGAGAATAATCCCTGTTTTCCTGGGCTAGAAGGGTCATTTTTCTGGGGTTTGTGCTCTCTGCCACCTCCCAGCCCTTGTGAGCAGAGTCTCCTTCAGAAATAACTCATTGGAGGTTTGTGCTTCAGGCAGCTCCATGGTCCTGCAGCTCTTCTACACCTGGTAATTATTCCCAGCAGCACCATCTGCACTGGGGTTTAATGGCTGGGGTTTCAATTTATCTTTAAATCACACCTTGGAATAAGGAACAAGGCAGGGCATTATCGGGATCCTGTGGGAAGGATGGAGCAGGATGTCTGCGGTGACACAGAGCAGCCCTGGCCTTGCCTTGTTTCTGCACCAGGCAGGCGTGACTGGAGCTTTCCTAGTGGGCAGAGAGAGGCAGAAGAAGCTAATTAAGGGAATCTGGAACAAATTCTCCCCAGAGGAGCTGCTGATGTGATGGTGATTTAGGCCAGCAGAGCAGCCCCTGGAGCTCATCAAAGATCTGGGGTTATTGAGTTAAAAACTACTAAAGGAGAATTTTCACCTGCAGCTGATAAGGAGATGGATGCTCTGCCTAATTACCCTGCTTGTTTGGAATAAAGAGATAAGTTTTCATGGATCTGGAGTTCAATGGGATAGGGCCTCTGCACTGGTGATCTCAGAGGTCTTTTCCAGCCTAATCTGTGATTCTGGGAATTTGCCACCAACATCTTGCACTTATCTGGCTTTAATTGGGCTGGGAGCTGCTTCAGCTGGGGAGGGAAGGACAGAACATCCAGAACTGATGGCACAGGAGTAAAACTGGGCCTCCTTCCTGGTTTCCACCAAATTGTTGGGATCCTGCCCTGTGCTTCAGCATTAAATCCCAGTATAGAGGTGCTCAATGTGCTTTTGCTGTGATGGGGAAGGGACAAATACTGGGTTAGAGAAAGAAAGAGTGACTTCAATAATTGAACTCTGACAGTTCTTCCATTCCCTCATGAGTTCAATGCCCATTTTCTCCTCTGGGATGAACAAACACCCCAGAAGCTCATGAAATGATCATTTGAAAGGAAAAAGGGGAAAAACAGGTAAAAATGTATAGATCTGTTTAGACCTATACTAGGTCTTGATTTTTCCCTCAGTGGAAACAGAATCAGCTTTTCAACTCCTCAGTCTCCTCAGTTTTAAATAACAGCACAACGCTTGTCTTTGAGCAGGGAAATATCCGACTGCAGGGGAATATCCAACTGCAGGGAATGTCCAACTGCAGGGAAATATCCAACTGCAGGGAATGTTCACTGCAGGGAATGTCCAACTGCAGGGAATGTCCAACTGCAGGGAATGTCCACTGCAGGGAAATATCCAACTGCAGGGAATGTCCACTGCAGGGAATGTCCAA
>JAGMWU010000029.1:1361285-1389119 GCA_018697195.1 Certhia americana
TCCACTGCAGGGAATGTCCAACTGCAGGGAAATATCCAACTGCAGGGGAATGTCCAACTGCAGGGAATGTCCACTGCAGGGAAATATCCAACTGCAGGGGAAATCTAGCTGTGGGGAACATCCAGCTGTGGGGAATACCCAGCTGCAGGGAACATCCAACTGCAGGGATATACTCAGCTGTAGGGAATATCCACTGCAGGGGAATACCCAGCTTCAGGGATATATCCAGCTGTGGGGAATATCCAGCTGCAGGGAATATCCAGCTGCACAGAAATATCCAACTGCAGGGAGTATCCAACTGCAGGGAATATCCAACCGCTTCTACTCAGCAGTGTCTGCAAATTGAGACATTCATTGTCTTGGTTTGCATTATGGATTTTAACAATTGCTCCAGACTAAGCAAGGGCTGTTTCTCATTTCCCTTTCTGCCAGGAATCACAACCATCTCTCCCTGAGTTCAGCCTGGAGAAGGCTGGAGAATGCCAGGGATACATCAGGGCAACCCTTTCCTAAGTGTGAAAGGTGAGTTTAGGACATACCTGGAACAGCTGTCAACAAATGGCTCTTGGGATTGACAAAATTCATCAGTTTTAAACAAATTTGTGGGGTTGATGCTTCTGTGGCTCCTCCCAAACTGGCCCAGCACCCTAGGAAAGAAACATCTACATTCAACTTCCCACCTTCCAAAATGATTTTCAAGATTGGAAAGGAGAACTGAAACAGAGAATATTTACAGGGGCCTGGAGAGCCAGGACAAGGGGGAATGGCTTCCCACAGAAAAAGAGGTTTAGATGGGATATTAGGGAAAAATCCTTCCCTGTGAGGGTGGTAAGGGGCTGGGATGGAATTCCCAGAGAAGCTGTGGCTGCCCCTGGATCCCTGAGAGTGTCCAAGGCCACGCTGGATGGGGTTTGGAGCAACCTGAGATAGTGGAAGGTGTCCCTGCCCAGGGCAGGGGGTGGCACTGGGTGACTTTAAGGTCCCTTCCCACCCAAACCATTCCATGATCCTATAAAATAACTCCCATCACAAGACCCCTTTCAGGAAAAGAAACATGTTATCTTTTTTCCCAAGGATTCCCAGGTGATCTCCAACTTGCTTGGAAGGAACAGCTGCCCTTTACCAGCCTTATTGATGATTTCATTTCTGCCTCTGTGATTTTAACAACAAAGGATAAAGAGATCAATCTGATGCCTGGGTGTGCAAATTCTCCCTGGAATTCTCCCGTTCCGAGGGATGAGTTAATTTTTCTTTCCCGTGCCACTCCATGCATCACATGACGAGGCACATCTGCTCCATGACTCATGGAAGGAGAATATCCCATGCGTGTAAGCGGCACAGGCTGCCTCGCACTCAACCTTTGGGAAGCCTTTTGGAGGCCCAGTTATGCAAGAAATAAAAGGGGACAAATTCATGCCAGGGAAGAACTTTGAAAGCTGCAATCTGGCCTGGAAAAATATCTAACATCAAAATATTAATAATGAGAGTGAGCTCCTGCTGACAGTCCTGGAGACGAGAATTCTCCGTGCATCCAGAGCCAACTTCTCCAGGCCTCTCTCCTTCAGATCTTTGCCCTTACACATGGAAAACCCTCAGTGGAGGGGGTGGAGGAAGGGATTGGAAAGGATTTGGAAGATGAAATGTCCTGAGATTTGGGTTTCCTTGAATGGAGATGCCAAGCCTTGAAAAGCAGGGTGAAGACATTGATGGTTGAGCCCAAGGGATCCCACAGGGAAAGAAGAGGGAAGAAAAGAGGGCCATTGATGTATCCATAGAATTAAAGAATTATTAAGGTTGGAAAAGACCTCCAAGAGGGGTTATTGATATCTCCATTGAATTAAAGAATGATTAAGGGTGGAAAAGACCTCCAAGAGGAGTATTGACATCTCCATAAAATTATAAAATCATTAAGTGTGGAAAAGGTGGAAAAGACCTCCAAGATCATCAAGTCCAAGCATTGACCAAATCCCACCATTCCCACTAATCAACCAATCATGAATTGCCACAACTGCTCATTTTTTGTTCAACACTTCCAGGGGTGGTGACTCCACCACTTCCCTCAAGAGCCTGTTCCAATGCTTGAGCACTCTTCCAGTCAAGAAATATTCCCTAATATCCAACCTGAGGCTCCCATGGCACAAGTTGAAGCCTGTTCCCCCTTGTCCCATCCAATGTGCTGGCTGAGGTGCCAAGAAAACACCGGGAATTTTCCTTTTGCAATCCATAGGATTGTAAGGATCTCCCTTTAGGCCTCCCAGCATCAAGTTGAAGGGAACGACATCTGTGCCATCTGGAATTATCAGTTTAATGCTGCAGGACTCTGGGATAAGGAATTCTAGGCAGTTTGCCCTGGCATTCCTTGGAATTTGCAAGGCTTAAAAGCAGTTATGCGATAAAGAGGGAAATAGGAAATAGAAGGGGAATACAGTACAGAGAGCCATGAAAGTCATGGATATGGTACATTTGGCTGGACTTTGGGATTGGTTTTTGTTGGTTTTTTTCTATTCCCAAATTATTCCTCTGCAAGTTGAGCTCCAAGGATTCAGATGGGGTAAAAGCATCTCATGCAGCAAAAGTTTCTGACCCAGTGTCAACAGTGGAGCTCTGCTACTTCCACCAGCTGAAATCTTGGCCTTTTGTGTGTTTTCCTGACCTTTCCCATTATTCCCGATTGTTGGATGATGGCAATATATTCCTTCCTTTCTGGGAGTGCCCCACCACAGCCTTTGTTCGTCTTAGGACAAATGAAAATTTGGAATGGAATTAATCACTGGCAGTGCAGATCTCCTGGGATAGGGGAGGGGAGTCCTCCAAGGAGGGAGAGCAGTTATAGGGTCATGAAATAATTTAGGTTGGAAAAGACCTTTAAGATCATCGAGGCCAACCTTTAACCCAACCCTTGGGTTAAGTCTACACTTAATCTGTGTCCCCAAGCACCAGGCTGAGCTGAATCTGCGCATAAATCCCATGAATCCCCATCCATTCCAGAGAAACTGGATTTTTGGAGTCTGTCTCTACCATCTCGTGTTCCAACACTGACATTTGGGGATATCAGCAAGCTCTTGGTGGCATTGCTGGTGGGAATGGCAAAAGCAGAAGGAAACTGGAGAGTTTGAGAGCTGGGACTTCTTTCCTCTTCGAAGGTGAGACTCAAAGCTAGTGCCTGAGTGATTTCCTCAAATAATTTGGGGAGTTCTTCACCTTTTCCTTCCGTGGGTGAGTTTGAATGTTCTAATGTTTGAATATTCTCATGCTTGAATGTTTGAATTTGGGGGTTATTTTATCACCCTCCCAGCAGAGCTCTTGCATATTCAAGTATTTAAATGCAATTTGTTGTAAATCATACCCTGCTTTTCTGGACTTGTTTAGGAAGGGAATTTTATCCAGCTGAGTGATTCTCATTAGGACTTTTAATTTTTAATGAACCATTTCAGCAGCTCTAATGATTATTAGCCAGAAGCCGTAGATGAAGCAGCTCCACCACCCCTGTGCCAGCCTCTGCCTGAAGCTAAAGCTCAGTTTAAACCCTCAGCACTGAGGATTTGCCCTGCTCAGACCCTCCTTGGAGGCACCCAGGCCATCCTTCCCACGTCATTGGAAAGAGGAGGGGAATATTGTGATTGGCAAGGTTCCAGCTCTTCCCAGCAGAAGCCGTGGGATGATTGCCTTTTGTTTAAATGTCAGAGGATCAGGGACATCCGAGGGGAGAAATGGCCTTTTAGATCATCAAAATCTGCATCACAAGTGGTGGAAAACTGCAGAAAAGCAACGCGAGCATCAGGATTATCCCATTGGAATGGCCATGACTCAGCAGCTCTGCCTGGCACCCCAACCCATCCCAGCTGCTGGAAGGGCACAGGGCAGATTTAATATTTCACAGTCAGGATAATGTGAATTGTGTCAGGAATTACAGGAGGAAACCTGGAAGCCAAGCTGATGCCAGTTTTTAAAGCAACTGAACTGTAACCTGGATATCAATGATTTCCGGCAGTACAACCGGATGGGCTCTGCCTCTGGGATATCCTATAGGGAATATCTTCTGGTTCTAGGATATTCCATAGGTCCCAGGCAAAACCTTGGCTCTCTTCTGTCAAGCCCTGCATAAACATTTTGCAAGAGCCTGAATCTCCTCCAAGGAGCCTAAAACAGGCCAGGGAAGGAGTTGGACAGAGCAAGAATTGCTAGTTCCTGTCCACTAATAGAAAAACAGGCAGAGGAGGAAGTGGTTTGCCAAAAATCCCAGTGTGTAACTGGGGTGACAACCAGACCCCCCAAATCCCATCCCAATGCTTTCAAAGAGATCAGAGCCTCAAATTCTGTCAACTCAGGTAATGGATTGAGAGGACAACAAAATTTGAGAGGGGTCAGAGTGTGAGGGTGGAGAATTATGTTTTATTGTCCCCTTGGAAAAACATGACCAGACATCGTTGTGGTAGTAGCAGTGCTGAGTGTTGGATTTGTGAGTGCTGAGTGAGCTCAAACACCCTCCTTTGGAATCTCTGCCTGCACAGACCATTTCAGACTCATCCATGAATTTTGCTGCCCCAGTCTTGATTCTCTTCCTCACTCTTGACTTCCCTTCAAAGCTCCCTTCACCTTGACACGTACAGGGGACTCTCAGGCTTGAATTCCTGATGAAATCCTTGGACATTCACTATTACAATTCATTATTCCATTCATTCTGTTCCAGCCTGGACAACCAACCTCCTGTTCAGCTGCTTCAATGCACGTTTTTCTTGGGAAGGAGGATGGACTTCCTGCAAAGTGATTCATAGGTCGCTGCCTAAATTGTGCTGATTATCCCAAAGGCTTCTTCCTTCCCAGCCCCGTTCATTACACTCAGAGTGACATTTGAAGGCTCTGTGGTAAATATTGCATGACTGGAAAGTCAGAATTGTAGCTGGTTTGGGAGCTTTTCCACTATTTCAGGCTTCACAAATGTTCCAGCTTGGCCCTCCTGTCCCACAGTGGGAGCCGTGGGAGCTGAGGGCTTGCTGGATCTGCAGGAGGAGCTGATGGTTCTGCCAGGCTGGGAGAAAATCTTGGATACAGGAATGGTTCTTACCCCGAATCTCTGGGATCACAGCTCTGCAAAGAGGGGGTTGAGGACTTTTTCTAGACGTGGTGGGAAGTGGTGGGGTTGCCCATGGAAGTGGTGGGGGCACCATCTCTGGAAGTGCTCAAAAGATGTGGGGGTGTGGCACTTGGGGACATGGTTGATGGCTGCACTCCGTGATCCCAAAAACCTTTTCCAGCCTTAATAATTCCACGTGCTGTGAGGTTTTGTTTCCTGCTCTGTCCCTTTGCATTCCCATCCTTATCACAGCAGTGATTTCCTCCCCTGCCTCATCCTTGATAATGCCAACATTGTAAAGTGCCCTTTCCAAGAGTGGCAGCATTTGAGTCACAGCCCTGCTGAATCAGAGCCCTTTCCTCCCTTTCCAGGGCTGTCTTCTTCCCATCCTGGGCCGGAGCTCTGCCAGCTCCAGGGACAGCAGGAAGCCTTGTCTTAAAACAAGAGTATAAAGGAACAAGAAAAAAAAAAACCCACCAAAAAAAGAGGAAAAATTCAGAAAGCAAAGCTAGAAAAGCAAAGCATTGCTGTCTCTTTGTGTGCATCCTCCCCCTTCCTCCTGGGAGTCAGAGGCAAAGGAAACCCAAGGAAATGTCCAAGGGTTTAATTTGAACAAGTTGCTGGCAGGATCTGGGCCAACATAACCCCCGGGAAGGGGGGAGGGCTGAATCAGCAGCTCAGATGCTCTCCCTGTCAGCTGGGTCTCCCGTCAGGTTTGCCTGTTGAAGTGGGATTCCTGTCCCTCCTTCCTGCTCTGTTTCGGATACCAGGCACCTGAGTTTCCATAGGCAGTCATGGAATGGGAGCAGAGAGGAAAGGAAAGGACAGGACAGGACAGGACAGGAGGAAACTGTGAGGGAGTGGAGGTGGCTCAATGGTGCATATGGTAATGGAGAGGAAAAAAAGGAGGAAAGAAAGAATAAAAAGGAGAGAGACACCACGAGGGACAAAGGCAGCTCCAAATGATCCAGGAACTGGTTTATCAGGCATAAAACATGGAATGGTTTGGGTTGGAAAGGACCTTAAAACTCATCCATTTACCCCTGTCATGGGCAGGGACATCTTCCACCATCCCAGGTTGCTCCAAGCCCCATCCAACCTGGCCTTGGACATTTCCAGGGATCCAGGGGCAGCCATGGCTGCTCTGGGAATTCCATTCCATGCCAGCAAAGACCCACGGCTGGGCATTAAGGGACAGGGGAGTGGTGACATCCTTGCCCACGGATAAAGGCAAGGATCTCCCACCAAAACCATTCCAGGATTCCATGACCATCCAGCTGTAAGCACTGGGAAATCAGCAGGTTCCAAGTGGGAGCTGACGAAAAGGAGAGGAAATAGGAATCAGGGATGATGCAGAAGGCCCAGGAGGTGACACAGTGGTGACATCAGCACACAAAGCACAGACTGGGGGTGTGTGCAGGGGACACAGGCTGGGAGTAGTTGTAAACATCCTGCCCAGAAAAAAAATCCTGCTTTTCCAGATATTTCATTGTGAAACTGCCGTCATCTCCCCAAATAATAAATGTTCACCCTGTGACTGATCCCCACTGTCAATCATAATTTTGGCCAAACATTTTTAGGGTTACTCTCCATTCCCTAAAGTTGTGTTTGTTATTACAACTAAATTTTATAATAGCTCCTAATGCATCTTTTTTAGCTACTTCTCCAACAATTCAAAGGAAATCCTCATAAACTCCCCTTTAGCAAGAGGGGGTTGGGTGGATTATCCAGGCACATTTTCATTGCTTTATTTACTTTAAAAGCTGTGGTCAGCAACGGCTGGAAAACCACGAGCAGGATTTTCCTGGGATGCTCAGCTGCCCGCCTCAGTTACTCTCAGCTTTCTGTGCTTATTTCTGTGTTTGGACTGAAATAGCTCCCTATTTTTATTTCCTTAGAACTTCTAGACAATGGAAAAGGTTTGCTTTTAAACCCAGGGGTAAGAGATGTGAATATTTGAGGATTTAGAGCTCCGTTTTCATTCCAGTCTGAGCAGTGACTCTCAGGAACTTTTCCAGTGACTTATCTCCAAAATAAACTGTTTCTCCACTGCTTTCCACTGGACAGGGTTATCAATACTCATAAAATTGGTGTCTTATAATCAGAAATTGTCCACATTTAGTGTTCGTAAACCTGGCAGGGCTTTCCTGCCAGAGGTTAAGGACGACACTCATCTTCCTGCTCAAAAATCACAATTTAGCCCTAAAGTAGAAGAAATCCAAATTTGTCCTCATGGACAGCTCAAGGAGAACTCAAGGGTCAGCTGAGTTTGTGGTCACTGAGGTGCCACTGGTCCTTAATCACACCCTGCTTTGGGGTTTGGTGTCCGGTTTTGGGGCTGGGCACTCAAATCCCTTAAACTTGGCACTTTGAGATGCCTTTTGATGGAAACAATAGGAATTATAAAACCTGGATTTGTGATAAGGCTGCCTACAAATGGTTTTCAAAGTGTTTCATGATGGAGCAACCTGGGATAGTGAAAGATCCCCCTGCCAGGGCAGGGATGGGATGGGGTTTAAGGGTGGGATTTAAGGTCCCTTCCAACCCAAACCATTCTGGAATTCCAAGAGTCTCTGATTCTGCATTTAAATTCCTTAAATAAATCCCTACCACAGACTCTCTCCAAGATCTCCAAGGCCACAGAGCACAAAGTTTGTGCTGCAGCAAGAGTGACTCAGGCTAAATACAAGGCAAAACATCCCAGCAATATAGAAACAAAGTTTTTAGAAGAAATTCCACTTCACAGAAGTTTACAGTGAATTTATTGTCTCTCCAGAGCAAATTCCAGCCCCAGCAGGAATGCACAGGCCTAGCAGAAAGTGCTTCTGGAAATGACAGGGACAAAACCACTCTAGTCTTGGAAGAGGGGCCAGGAGTTGACCTGGAGTTCCCCTCTGGCTCAGCTGTTCTGAATATCCCCATTTATCCATGGGAAACGAAGGCAGGGAGCAGGGGAAGGCCATGGCCAACGTCACGAAGCAAACTGCAGAGTAGGACTTAGGTCTCTTCTCTGGGGGGGCAAGAAAAAAGAGGGAAAATAAACAAAGCAGAGAAGGAAAAGTAAATAAAGGCTTCATTCCAAGCTTTTCCTGCCTCTTCATCCAAGGCTTCCCTGCATTTTTTGATGTATTTGAAAGGAGTATTTTCTTTCAGCTCAAGAGTTTATTTTCTACCTCAGCCTCTCAAAATCTCCATGTCTGGATGAGAATATCCATCCCAGATTTAGAGGGAATGTTGGTCCTGGCAGTGTTAGTGGTTGTCACTCATTTAGGAACAATCTCGGCCCAAGGTTGCAATAATTTAGTTCAAGAGTTCTGTTCTCAGTCACTGTCCTCGTCCAGTTTAAGGAGTTAAAATTCAGAGAAATCCCGCTGGCTGGAACTGGTTTTTAGCCATAAATCACTGGGAATGCTGGTGAGACTCGGCTCAGACAAGGCAGATATTCCCTCTGCATTCCCCTCCTTCTGTACCCAAGCCTAGTGTTGGTGTCTAGCTTATAGAGAATTTATTGAGATAAAACTCCCTACCACGGAATCCCAGATTCTATGGATGTGGAGGGGAAAGCAAGAGGATTTTGTTCCTTGGATGAAATTCCTACTGAGATGATCCCAGCTCAACCCAGAGATGCAGAGGGAAAAGTGAAAAGAGAGGCCCAGCTTGGTCCCCTAACCTGGACCTGGCTCCAAATCCAGCTTTTCTTCTTCCCTGTGATGGGTTAAAGCAGAGAATTCCAGGCTGAGGGACTGGGAGAAAATTCCTTTGATACTTTCTACTCTCATCTCCTTGTGTAAACTGGAGTTTTGAAACCACACACGCAAGGCCTGCTTGACTCGAGGTTTTCAACAGCAAACCCAGTCTGATCTGTAAACAAAGACCGTCAACTCCTTGTCAAAAAAAAAAAAAGAAAATCATAATCATAAACTGGAAAATAATCAGGTTTTGATGCAAAGTCATAATTTTCCATGGGAAAACCTCCAAAATTCCATGGCAGGGTATGTCAGATGGATAAAGGAGATCCTGGCCAGCTCCAAACCAGCTCACACCGGTACCAGTAAAGGCCAGGACTGGCTGTATCAACCCAGCATTGACTCCTCTGCCCGTGTTTACACCAGAAATCAGCCTCCTATTAAATCCACATTGGACAATGGCTCTGCTCCCTCTTTTCCTTTGCCTCTGGCCAATATCTTCCCAAAAGCATTGATGAATTTAGTGATCCAAGGAGTTCCTTGTGTCCCCTCCTGCCCTCAGGATCAGATACAGTTAGTAGAAGGCAGCCAGTGGAGCTGGGTGGGTTTGAGGGTCCCTTCCAACTCAAACCATCCCCTGGTTTTCTGTTTTAATGGAGATGGTGAAGAAAATTCACAGGTTTTACCCCACTGAAGAGCTGAATTCTGCACCCAGTCCCTTCCCTGCAGCTTCCAGAGAATCAGCAGAAGGACTGACCACAGGTTTTCCTTGGATTACAGCACGGAGCTGCCAATATCCCTGTGTGGGGACTCTAAACCTGGCTCATTTTCAGCCCCTCGGGAGGAACCTGTGTGAGGAAAGGACCCAGATCTCCACCAGCTCCCATTACTAAACAACAAAGTGATGTTTTCTCCATGTAAGAAATTGGATCTTGGGTTTTAGAAGAGATTCCAGGGAGCATTTCACTCTGTCTTGGCCAGCCTCGTGCCTGTAAATGCTGGAATCAGGCACAGAGAGCAGAGGATGGAAGATCTTCCTCTTGACCTTTGTGAGCTGCAGAAAGGCTCCTGTTGGTGCTGCTGGAGGCTGCAGACATCATTGTTCCAGAGAGAAATCCCTCTGGCCGGTTCCTGGTGGATACTGCTG
Source organism: Certhia americana (assembly GCA_018697195.1). Taxonomy (NCBI): domain Eukaryota; kingdom Metazoa; phylum Chordata; class Aves; order Passeriformes; family Certhiidae; genus Certhia; species Certhia americana. The sequence goes on from JAGMWU010000029.1 coordinate 1,371,193, forward strand.
GTGTTTGCTTAAGGAAACGGGGTCATCACTGGGGTTATTTTTATTGGGTGCCATCGTTTTTAGCATCCCCACGTCAATGTGTGTCACTAACAATGACTTGTAAAAGGATACAGCAGTTGCTAAGGAAACCTCTGCAACACCAGAGCCAAACAAATAACAGAGCAGAGGCCACCGAGGGCCTGGTCCTGCAAAGCTTCACGCACTCAACCGGCAAAACTTTTTATTTTTCAAGCTGGGAGATGCTCGACCTGATGCCCTTTCAGGACTACCTAAAAACAGAGGGCAGACAAAATTAAAGGGAATAAAAAGCAGTGATATTTATTGAAGGGCCTTGAGGTACACATTGGGCAGACAAAGCCCCCCAGGGATTACACCCAAAATGGACAACGAGTCACAGGTTTTCACACTTTTATAACTTTGGTTCATTTGCATATTGGGGGGTTAATCTTTCAATTACAGCTTCAGGTAATGAAGTCATTTACCCCAAGTTTTCTGCCCCCAACTCATTTTTGTTTCCATCTCTGAGACAGTGAGGTGTCCTTGATTGCCAGGCCTGGAGAGGAATTGCTGTGTCTGACCAAAATGGGAAAGCAGCAGCTCACGCTGTATTGGTGCCTCAGAGGCTGTCCTGGAACAGAGACCAGACAGAGCAAAAGGATAAAATAGGGATTTATTAAATGACCTCAATGGACACACCCTGAGCAGTGCAAGAGCCTGGCCAGGTTACACCCAGGTTGAACCCCAAAATGGTCTCAAAATGAATGCCCAGTCACAAGGTCTCACACTTTTATAAGTTTTGGTCCATTAGCATATTGGACTTAATTGTCCAGTTATAGCTCCAGGTTATGATGTTCCATCCTCCTGGTTTTTCTCTCTTCACCGTTGATTTTGTTCCTGGGCCTGAAATTTCTATCAGTTGTCCTTGGTCCCAAGGAATTGTTTTGTCTGCCTACTCTGTGAAGAGAGCTTACCAACACTATGAAACCCAGAACTACACACTAAAACAGCACAGAATCTGAAAAATATAGGAGCTAAAACTTAAGACATCAATATATGGAGTTTAGAGTAATACACTTAAGAATTGCAGGATTACAAATATATGAAAAATATAAAACCAAAAATCCTAAGGCATCAGACCCTCACCAGGGGACATTTTGTGTGGCAGAGACTCCTCCAAGTTTTGTGTGTTCCCCAGATCAAAGAAGCAGCGGGAGCACGGAGCTATTTCTGGGCTCTGCTGATCATTAATTGTTGAAAGCAGCCCTGGAATCTCTGTTGGGATATTTGATTTCACTGGGAGAGCAGGAAACAACAATGACCTTCAATCCCTGCTAATCTGCAGGAAGTGCAGGGCAGATCAGACACCTGCAGGCATTGATGTCCCCAGGATGTGCCCAGGTGTCCCAGGGGGTTCCAGAGGCTGGGACATCTCCAGGGAAGGTTGCTGGGGGGTTCTGTCATGGTTTCTGGACTGGGTGGGGAAATCAAGGGAACTTATTTCCAAAGGACAGCCCAGCCCTGAGGGAGTTCTGCAGAGAAGCTTTGACATCCCAGAATCAGGGAATCCTGGAATGGTTTGGATTGGAAGGGGCGTTAAAAGTCACACACTGCCATGGGCAGGGACATCTTCCACTGTCCCAGATGCTCCAACCTGGCCTTGGACACTTCCAGGGATCCAGAGGCAGGCACAGCTTCTCTGGGAATTCCACCCAGCACCTCCCCACACTCACAGCCAGGAATTCTTTCCCAATATCCCATCCATCCCTGTCCTCTGGCAGTGGAAGCCATTCCCTATATCCTGTTCCCCATTCCTTGTTTCCAGTCCCTCTCCAGCTCTCCTGGAGCCCCTTCAGGCCCTGGAAGGAGCTCTGAGCTTTCCCTAAATCCTTCTCTTCTCCAGGTGAACTCCTCCAGCTCTCCCATCTCAGCTCCAGAGGGGCTCCAGCTCTCCATGGCATCCTCTGGATTTATTCAAACAGATCCATTTCCTTGTGAAAGAGGTTAACTCCGCAGATACTTTCCTTCCTGAAAAATCCTGGTTTTCCAGGGCCAGGAAGTCTGATCCCCCCCCAGTGACTGCACAAGGTCAGGCATGAGAGTTGATCTCACAAAGACCCAAGAACACAAATTCCACTCAGACCTTGTCCTGGTGAGATCCCTGCATTGTCTCCAGGACATTCCTCACCCTCAGGAATTCCCCCAGCAGCAAACACAGGGCTTGTAACATAATACAGGAATTTAGAATTGGAATATTATGGAAATTAGCTCATACAGAAGGGGGGAGCCCAGCAAAGTCAGGATTTTGTTAAAATCAACAGGGCCTTGGAACTGCTGGAATTTAACATCAAAAGAAGCATTTCAAAGTCACAAAACCCCACCAAGTTTCTGAATTCTGAATTCCACAATGAAGGAACAGCCTCCCTCCACTCCAGAGAGTTCCAGAACTTTATTGGAGCTGAGATTTTAAACCAGTTCAGTTAAAGAGCTGCAAATTGCTGAGTAAATATTGATTCTTCCACTCCAACCCAAATCAGATTGAGCCAGGAAGGAGAAAACTCAGCCTATCTGGGATAAACCACCAAAAGAACAGTGCCCTCAGTAAATTTGTATCAGTTGAAGTGAAGACCTGTGAGATTTGTAGATTAAAGGTCTCCCTTGTGAACATTTGCACGGAACCCAGGACAATGGGACCAGGATTACAGGGTGTTACCATGACACAAATGAGACACAGCACAGAGGACAACAAGGGTTACCATGGAAACAGCTGATAAATGGGCACATGCACAAAAAAATTGGCTTAATTTCCTTGTTTAAGTGGGAGGGGAACTGTTTTGATCCTGCTTAATTGCAGCTGATCCCCTTTAATTGCATTTTCTTCCATCATGTCCATTGTCACTGTCAGAGCAGCAGCTCCAGTGATCTTTGTCAGGGGGAAACTGAGGCAGGGATGGATGGCTGGGATAATTCCCAGCTTTTTGAGTTCTCCCTGACCAGATTTAACCCTTCCAGAGAAGTGAGTGATGCAGGAAAATTTCAAGCAATAAATGCAAGCGGGGAAAAAGGGTTTGTTCACCTGCTTTGCTTGAGGAGGAATAAAAGCAGGTTGTGGAGAGAGGGGGGGTTTTATCCTCTCCTAAATGTCCTTTCCAAGGTGCTAATGCTGATTATGAGGCTGCAGGGAAACGAGCTCTGCTTTTAGCAGGGCGGAAAAGCAGCAGCCAAGTGTGAAGAATCAGAAACCTGATTGGAATAAGGGCAACCAGATTGTGGGGACTTGAAATAGAACGGCAACTAATGCAATTAAAACGGGCTCTGGGCTCATTAAGGGCATTAATAAATGCACAGAGGAAATTCTCCACTGGTTTTGTACCAAAGGTGCTGAAGGTGAAAGGCGCAGGGCCCATAAAAGCTGCATTTTTGATTCAGTGCATGAGGAAGGTTCAGGCATTCCATGGAAAGTTTAGGTATTTTGGGAGGTTTAGCTCTGGAGAGGCTTCAGAATGAGCATCAGGAATGCTCAAATCACAGAGCAGATCCACCGGGGAGCTGCACAAACCTTCCTCTCCCAGCAGAATGCACCTGGGAGTAAGCACCCAAGGTAAGGAAATGCCCAAAGGGAGCAGGGAAATGCCTAAAAGGAGCTGGGAAATGCCCAAATTGAGCAAGGAAAGGGCTCTGTCCTTTCCTGTGGTGGCTGCTCCAGGAAAAAAGTGAATTCAGCTCCCCAGAACCCACCTGCAGGGAATTTCCTTCCCAGATTCCCTCTGTGGATGCCTCCTACCAGATTATCCTCCAAATACATCTCCCTTTCAGCACATACTGTTTGGTTTCAGCAGTCAGAGTGGGGATGACATTTTTTTGGACTCTGGGATGGCATTAATAGCATGGCTGTCCTAACATTTTTCCAAGCTTTGAAAAAAAAAAAATCAAATGAAAGAATTCCCATTACACATTCTGCTTTCTGCGCTGGGAAGGATTAAAAGCAGCTCATCAACACATGCCCTGGATGTCCTAATTAACTTCTTCCCTTGTTTGAAGGAATCCTTCCAGCTCCCTGCACGGGAGGGGTTTCACCTCATGCAGCTGGAATTCTGCCATGGATATCACTCCAGGCAGGATCACACCTCAGGCCACCAGAGGATTTACAAACCTTAGGATTTCAGCTGCACAAAGGGAGAAGCAAATGATGAGAAAAGGAGCAGGAAACAGGAGCTGGGAGCTGGAAAATTCTCCTTGTTGGGAATGGTTCTGTCTGGAGGTGTCGCAGTCCCCTCTGGAGGAGGGACAAGCGCCTCACACTCTCTTATACCCACACCCAGGCTCCAAATATTCCCTTTCCAGGGAATTCCCATTCCCTGGCTTCAGAGGGGCTCCAGCTCCCTGTGGCCTTCTCTGGATTTATTCCAACAGGTCAATTTCCCTGTGAAAGGGAAACCAAAATATTAATATTAATTAATATTCAGCAGATACTTTCCTCCATTCCCATTCCAAATATTCCCATTCCCAGTGGAGGGAGTGGGTTTTACAGAGTGTGTCCTGCATCCAGGAACAGCCACACGGGATTGGGAAGCCACATGGGATTTAATTCCAATTAAAGACTTGGATTCCTCTTGCACAGTGACAACAGGACTTGTCCTACCAGAGCGCTCCTGTCCCTCCTCACAGCTGTTCAAGGAAGATTTTAGAAAGTCTTTTTTGACCTTGTAGAGCTGCTGGGAGATTCTGTTTTCCCAGAATTGCTGTTTTAACTCCCAAAAGCAGTGTCGTAAGTGGTTTAACTCTCAAGACCTTCTCCAATTTTAAAGGAGTGCACTCACTGTGGAACTCTGAAATATTTGGTTCCTGTGCTATTCTTCTTTCCTTTTGGAAAGGAAATATTAAAAAAACCCAAACACTCCATTTCCAGTCACAGCGGAAGTGGTTTCCTACAAAGATAAATAAATAGATGTGAGAATAGAAAACATTGACCCATCCCAGGGATTTCGTGTGTGGCAGCACAAAACTCCAGCTTTAATCTTCACCAGGGAAGAGGAACCTCCTGGAGAAAAGATTTAGGCAGCAACCAGAAAATCCCATCCACAGCTTCCTGAAAATAGTATTGGAGCATCATGGAATTGTTCAGGTAGGAAAACCTTGAACACCATGGAGTCCAACAACCCCCAGCACTGCCAAGGCCACCACAGAATGTCCCCAAGTGCCACATCCACCTGTTCAATCCCTCTGGAAATGGGCATTCCCTACTCCCCTGGGCAGCCCCTGCCAAGGCCTGACCATGGAGAAATTCCTGCTGCTGTCCACCCTGCCCCTCTCCTGGCACAGCCTGAGGCCGTTCCCTCTCCTCCTGTCCCTGTTCCCTGGGATAAGATCCCAAATCTTCCCAGCTGCCCCCTCCTGTCAGGGATTTGTGCAGAGCCAGAAGGGCCCCCCTGAGCCTCCTTTTCTCCAGGCTGAGCCCCTTCCCAGCTCCCTCAGCCTCTCCTGGGGCTCCAGCCCCTCTCCAGCTCCTTCTCCTGACTTTCCTGCTAAATCCTTTTCCTGTTTCTATTGGTTTATGATGTAAGTTCATTGTCTGGAAGCAAGAGATGAATCCCAAGGATTTTCCTTCTCCTCCCAGCTGTGATGTGCTGTTTTCTTATGGAAAGCCAAGAGCTAAAAACAATTCTAGAGACTCTGGTAGGGTTCATTCTTAGAGTTTTTCACTGAGAAACCAAAATATTCTGAATCCAGAGATGGGAATGTAACTGGAACCATTTCTAAAGGGAGTCCAAATCATGTTAAATGAGTGGATAACCAGGAAGTTTTTATAATTGCCTCAATTATGGATGAACCACATCCAATTTGCATTTGAAAGGAGATTAAAGACATGCTCTGGGTTCAAACATCATCACACTGGTGTCATTACTTGATTTGACAGAAACCTGCAGTCCTGAAGGATTCACAAAAGTTCCCAAGATTTTGGGAGACAATAAATTAAATTCCTGGTGCTTCCAAGGGCTCCTTGCACAGCCCAGCATGTGAGGATGGCTGAAGAGGAAGATGACTCCAGACTTGCCAGTGTCCCGGGAAGGAGCGACCTTCTGGATTCCAGAGAAACCCTGGGATTCAAAGGGAAGAATGAGAAACCCAGACTAGAAATAGGAAACTTGTGCAACAGAGGAATTAAAGCAACTTCCTGCCAATCCCTGTGAGCAGGAGCTCCCTCTTGAAGGAGATGTGGAAAGGCAGGGACTGGAGGTGGGAGCCACTGCCAGTGCTCCTTCACTCCTGAGAAGGTGACAAGGTGACAGCAGAGGGTGAAAAACCCAGGCTGGAATAGAAACCAGGCAGAAAATATCAGTGGCATTGACAAAAATCCCAATTTTTAATCTTAATTCCAGCATCTCAGTTTTATATCATTAATTTGTGTGTTGACCCCTCACCCTGGTGGAATTGCCCAGGCTCTGGGTGCTGCCCACCAGGTGGGAAATGGGATCCCCAGGCTCAGCATCTCCTCAGGGTGCCCCAGCCATACCTTGGATTAGCCCACTCCCTTCCAGTGACCTTTCCTGCAGCATATTTGGGATATTCAGCAGTGTTGGATTGGGGCAGAGCCGTTCATCCCTGCAGCCAGGGAGCTGGGACACAGCCAACTCCAAGCAACATTTTTGTTGGGGTTTTTCTTTGCTGTTTTCCTTTTTTTTTTTTTTTTTTTTTCTGCACTGAGTACAATGCCAAGAGATTAGAAACGACAATCAGCACCAGGAGTCCGAGCCAGGCCAGGAGAGAAGTGCCTGGAAAAACAGAGGGAGCCCCTGGCTGCCCTGCAGAGCCTGCTCAGGGTTCAGGGGGCCAAGGGCTTCTCAGCCTCCTCGTGGGGTGGGGGACGCCTTAATGCCGGGATTCTCTGCGGAGAGCACGATCCCACGGACCCCACCTCTGCTACCAGTGGGAAGACAGAGCTCCAGCAGCCTCTGACGTGGGAAGTGACGGGAATGGGAGAGGGCTGAGGGCAGCCCGAGCTGCCTTTAAGTGATTTAACAGCTGGGGAGCAGCAGAGGCCACGGCCACTGGAGTTGTTCCGTGGGTCTGGGAGCTAGAGTGGCTTCCAAGGGACTCAGCCAATTCCAGGGATGCTCCCTGGTGCCGGTGGGAATCCCAGCTCCCAGCACCTCCTTGGGGGGATTGTTTTGTTAAGGCCCCAGGGAGCACCCAGAGAAGTGAGGTGAAGGTTTTTAAGATGCTTTTGGTGACACTGACTTTGCCACGTTCACTTTTGTTTCATCTTCTGGGGGGACAATCAGGGGAAAACCTAATTTTAAACCTTCTGGAGCTCATAGGGACAAAGGAGGGTGCTGAAGAGCCTTTACTGTGAAGGGGGTGAGGGGCTGGGATGGAATTCCCAGAGAAGCTGTGGCTGCCCCTGAGAATGACCAAGGCCAGGCAGGAGAACGCTGGGACAGTGGAAGGTGTCCCTGCCCATGGCAGGGCTGGCACTGAGTGAGGCTTAACATCCCCTTCCACCCAAACCACTGCAGGATTCCAGGATTCTGGGATTCTAACCACGGCCTTTTCTATATAAACCAGTAAATCCCAGACTGCACAAACCCCTCCTTGTTCCCATGGATTTGTACAGGTGGGGTTTTCAACAAAAAGCCTGAGGAAATTCCGCCCTAAAGAAAAGTTCTGGGTGCTCTGTGGGGCAAGAACTTTTGGAGGAACCATTTAATGAGCTCAGGAGAGATACTCCAGCAGCAAAAACCCAGAAAAACCCACGAAACTGCACTTTTCACTGAAATCCTCTCCCTTCGGCAAAATATCTTTGCATTTCTTGCATTTCTGTCCATTCCTTCTGGTGGGGGCAATCCCAGAGCTTTGAGCTGTGCTGAAGTTCAGGAATCTCTGTCCTTGTCTAAACTCTGCTGTGCAGGCCTTGTTTATGAGCTGTCTGCAGAGGAGCTGGGAATCAATGGGGCATTGTTCAATAAATAATAAAAGCCAGACACCACCAGGTTCCTTTTTATCCCAGGCTTTTCCCACAGGAGACACCATATCAAAATTCCTGCTGGGTAGGAGCACGGCTTCCTCCTCTGTGGGCCAGAATTTAAACTCATCTAATTAATTCCCACTGACATCCCAGCACTAGAGGTAATTTGTGGCATCACATGAAACATAAAGTTTGCTTTGTAAAATGGGATTTTGGTGTGATTTAAATACTTTTCTGGTCATGCTGGAGGAAGCTGTAATTAATCCCTGTCAGGATGATATATAGAAGTTCTCTCCATATATATTTTGATATATTTTGCTTCATAAAGATGCCTTCTGGAGGCTGACCTGGAACAGAGAGCAGACAGAGCAAAAGGATGAAGCAGGGATTTTTAAAAAGGCCTCGATGGGAACATCTGAGCAGTGCAAGAGCCTGGATGGGCCACACCCAAGGTGAACACAAAGTGGTCACAAAAATGAACACCTGATCACAAGGTCTCACATTTTTGTAAGTTCTGGTTCATTAGCATATTGGAGTTAATTGTCCAATTACAGATTCAGGTTATGATCTTCCATCCTCCTGGTTTTTTATTCTCACTTCACCCTTGGTTTTGTTCCTAGGCTTGCAAGTTGTATTGGTTGTCCTTGGTGCCGAGCTAGAAAAGGAATTGTTTTGTCTGCCCACTCTGTGAAGAGAGCTTACCAACACTTACCATGAAACCCAGAACTACACACTAAAACAGCACAGAATCTGAAAAATATAGGAGCTAAAACTTAAGGTATCAATAATATAAAGGAATTAACCAGCCTTTTTTGGGCCATCTCACCTGTGCTGGAGAGACAGATTTGAGGTGTTTCCTCCTCCTCCTCCCAGTTTATCCCAGTTCCAAAGCGAGGGGTGGATCTGTGAATTGAAAATGTCAGATTTTACTCCTCCTTGAGCAAAATCCAAAGGAAATCGTGCTGCTTCATCATCCCTGGGTTTGCTTCTGGTTGCTGACACTGGGTTCCAACATCCCTGAAAACACCAGGATCAAACCAGGGTTACAGAGGAAATGTTTAAGGAAAAATTCCCTGAAATTGTTCAAAAATGAGGATTTGTGCCACTCTGGGACATGGCTGAGTGGGCACAGAGGGATTTGGCCAAAGGCTGGACTTGGTCTCAGAGATCTCTTCCAACCTCAATGCCTTTGTGATTCTCTAACAGGAGCTAAACCACAAATCTTACTAAAATCCTCTTCCTGAGCAGCACAACTGGGGATAAACCCATTGGTTCTTGTCATTCCAGGAAAATCCTATTTTTTTAATGGAATAATTCTCTTTTTGAACCAAAGTCCAAATTTTTGACCTTTGCCCTGGGGTTTTTCAGTTTTCCACACTCCCCTGCCCATCCCCATCAGCCTCAGCCCTCCTTGTTAATTCATGGGTTTGATGAGATTTAATGTGAAAAGGCTTTAGGAAAACATGGGATCACCTCTTGGAATAGGAGATAAGTCACATTAGGAATGAAATGGTCCATAAATCATCTTTATCTACACAGCTGGATGGGATTAAAGGATCCAGATCACAAAGATAAGGACAAATCTTTACCTTGGCAATGCTCAAACACTCAGGAATAGCAGCTGAGCCACACCAAATCCACCTGAAGGTGGGCAGCAGGTGTGAAATGAGGCCAGAGGGCAAATTTGGCTAGATTGGATAAAATTCCAGGTGTTCACCAGTCTGGGTGATGTGAGGATGGATGTGGCTAAAACCAGGAATATCTGTAAATCCTGACAGAAATCCCACCTGGATCTTGGGATTGGAGTTTTCATTACAGAAATCTCCTTCAAGGGTGTGTGGGATTCTTGAGGTTAAAGTGGAAGACAGAATTATCTGGTTAAAAAAAAAAAAAAAGCTAAAAAGGGATGTTCAGGGGTCAAACCCACATTTCCAGCTATGGTTGGCTCATTCTCACAGTACTGGGAATTTATGGCAGGTTTTAGTTGGGAAAATTCCAGCCAAGCCTGGAAGTGTCTGTTCTGTTTTACCCCCATCTCCCCCAGAAACCAGCTGGGATTTTAAACCATGTGCTCTGGAGAATCCCAGCTCTCCAGAATATCTCTGCAACCATGGAGAGCAAGTAGGAAAAGGAGTCTTAACCCAATATATTCGGGAAACAGCAAAAAAAAAAGGCTCTGTGGCTGAATTCCTCAACCCAGGCTGTGTGGACTGGGGTGGAAAGTCCTGCTCCAAGGGCAGGAATTGGGAACCTGTTCTGGGAGCTTCCCCAGGAGTTCTGCCCCATTCCCAGCCCTGCTCCAAGGCTTGAGTTGCTCAGAGTGCTCTGGAGCATCCCCAGGAATTGAAGACAGGAAACAATTCTTAACTGGGACTTCCCAGCCCTTCCAGGGACAGATCCCCATCACCCTCCAGCCTCTGAGCTCAGCCTCGACCATAGCATGGCACTTCCAGCAGGATCTGCAGGAATTGTGCAGCTCCCAGCATTTCAGTGTTTTGTCTCCCTAAACGAGCAGAAAATCAGGCCTAATGATGGAAATTTTTCTGAGCAACCTGATACTGCAGGGCCACCTAAACCCAGAAGGGGAGGGATAATGATGGCAATAAAATCAGAGCCCTGGTCCAAAGTGTGAACAGTTCCATGCAGTCCCTGCTACCTGATCTTCACCCTGGATGACTCCTATTAAAAGGGAATTTACCTAGAAAATATAATGGGTTTGTTTATTTCAGGGGGTTTTGCTGGTGGCCAGATGAAAGATTTGCAAAAAAATGTGGGAAATTTCATACCATGGAATCATACCATGGAATCATACCATGGAATCATACCATGGAATCCTGGAATGGTTTGGGTGGGAAAGGACTTCAAATCCCATCCATTGCCACCCCTTGCCATGGGCAGGGACACTTTCCCCTATCCCAGATGGGTCCAAACCCCATCCAGTCTGGCCTTGGACACTTCCAGGGATCCAGGGGCAGCCACATCTCAGGGCTCTCCAGAACCCAAATAATTCCCCCATCAGAGGAGAAACGGCTGATTCAGAGCAAAGGCAAAAAAACCCTTTTGTGCTTCTCACTCTCATCCAGGACTGTCTGTTTAATTGATCCATCTTCATTAAGATTCCAAGATCCTCAGGATCACAGAGCCTCCGATCCCTTCTCCCTGAGGAAAGGGATGAAGGGAAGAAAGGGAAGAGGGGAGGGAAGGAGGCTTTGCGGGATGTTTTCTCAGGTGCAGGGGAGGGTGAGGCCGTTCGCGGCCAAGGCTATCAAAGCAGGGAGACCCTCCCCAGGCTGCCGGGCTGGGTGGGGCTCGGCCGGAGCCGGGAGTGACTCAGAGTGACGGGAGCCTTGTTTGTGTCAGCCGGAATGGGAAGGAGCCTTTGTTTGGGAACCTTTGCAACTCCCCGGGTGAGTTCATCCCGGTGAGGTCAGCGGGCAAAACGCATCGGGGATAGGTGAAGAAATGAAAACCCTGGCTTTTAAACTCTGGGGTTTGGAGACAGCTGTGTGGGATTGGGGGGTGCTGGGAGCGTTTCTCGCCCAGCAGGGGGATGCTGAGGGCAATCAAATCCTAATCCAGAAGCTTTTCTGTATAGACTCGAGTCCTTCCATCCCGAATCTTCATTTACACAAGGGCAACATTTTGAGAAGTGCCCTGTTGGGGTGCCTGCAGTCCCTTCAGAAGTGCTTTTTTAGGGTGTCTGCAGTCCCAGCCTCCTGCTGGAGCCACCAATTAATTGGGAACAAGGAATAAACGCCAGCCCCGCATTTATTTACCCCTCAAACGGGCATGGGTGGGAAGAGAATCCCCCTCCCACACACAGCAGGGCCCGATGGTTTGGGTTGTGCAGGAGATTGGATGGTACAGCAGGGAAATGAAATCCAGGGACACAAGGGACTCTCTGCCTGTCCCTGTGTCTCTTTGCTTGGGATCAGTGAGGGAGATTGGGAATTCTGAAGTGAGGGTTTGGAGCTCTCTCCAGCCTCGTGGGCTGAGGAAGAGAACATTTTGTCCTGGAGCATGGGAAGTCAGGGTGGGACGCAGCTGTCCCTGACCTGGTGGGGCTGGGCTGATTTGCCATTGTCTGTCCCATTGTCCAGGGAAAGGTGAAGCTCTTGGGGGCACCATCACTGTTTACACAAAGGGGCCCCAATTTCCAGAGTGCTCCCATTAATGATCCAACACAAATAATCCCGGGGATGGAGCAAGGCCTGGCTCAGGGTTGAGCTCCTCACCACCTCCCCTGCCTGTGACTTTAGTTTGAAGAAACACAGGATGATTCAACCTTTTTCTTTTTAATATAAAACCTAAATATTCAAAAATCCCAAGCACCTTCAGCCCTTTCCTTCACCCTAGCTGCTGCATCCTCCTGTAAATGCAAATACTTCAACCCAACACTGAAACCTTAATGCTGGTGTTCTGGTGTTGCATGAACCCAAGCAGCAGCAGTGACTCCTTGGCTGCTTCCTTATTCCTTCTTTTTCTATAGCCCTTGGCATGGCCAGGAGTCCTGCTTTAATTTAAAAAGGAATGAAGAAGCCACAGGAGGAAATCACCCAGCGCTAGAGTCAGAAAAGTAGAGCTGCACTGATTACACAGCTTATCCAAGCTACCACAGCACTGGGATTGTGCTGGGATTGTGCTGGGATAATGCTGGGATTGTGCTGGGATTGTACTGGGTCTGTACTGGGATTGTGCTGGGTCAGTGCTGGGTCAGTGCTGGGTCAGTGCTGGGTCAGTGCTGGGTCTGTGCTGGGATTGTGCTGGGTCTGTGCTGGGATTGTGCTGGGTCTGTGCTGGGTCTGTGCTGGGTCTGTGCTGGGTCTGTGCTGGGATTGTGCTGGGATTGTGCTGGGATTGTGCTGGGTTGTGCTGGGTTGTGCTGGGAGCCATGGGTTGTGTGTGGGAGTGGCTGTAGGATCAGTGATCCTGCTCACTTCCATTCCCCGTGGAGAATTCCATTTGTTTCCTTTCTCTCACTCTCTCTCTCTCCCCCTACATGAAGGAAACAGGAGAACAGCAAATCCTGCAAGAGGGAGGAATCAGAGAAATGTGGAACCTTTTCACTGCTCCTCCCAGTGTGTGGCAGGAGGAGAAGCCTGGGTCTGACTGAGATGAGCTCCAGGATAACCAGGGCTGCTCCTGGAGCCAGGAGAAAACTCCTGACTCTCATTAAATTCCCTCCAGGAAAGGAATAACTTCCGTTGGTTTGTTTTGCCAAAGCCTCCCTGCTTCTTTGGGAAGACTCTCAGCCCCACTTTCTCTGGAGGGTCTGAGGATCATCCCTGATCTCAACTCTGTCCTTCCCTTGGTGACCACTGTCCCCAGTGCCCCTGGATCCCTGGGAGTGTCCCAGGCCAGGCTGGACAGGTTTTGGACAGACCTGGGATAGTGGAAGGTGTCCCTGCCCATGGCAGGGGTAGAGTGGACTACATTTAATGTCCTTTCCAACCCAAACCATTCCAGGGTTCTGTGAAATGTGGGAATGCTGGGATTCTGGTGTTGCATGAACCCAAGAGGCAGAAGCAAATCCTTGGCCACCTGCGCCCACTTTGTTCCTTATTCCTTCTTTTTCTATAACCCTTGGGGAAGCAAGGAGTCCTACTTTTACTGGAAACAGGAATCAACTCACAAACTTAACTCTTGTTGAGTCTGCCTGGAACTCAACAAGGAATCACCAAAGATTCAGTTCTTCCCTCTGCAGCAGAGGCCATAAATCGGATTTTTAAAATTATTCCTTCCCCACCAATGGCTATGAGAGCACAGGAGGATTCCTCAGGCTGCTCTGGACACCAGTCTCTCCATGAGCAGGTGCAGCTTTGGGCTCAGAACAGCCGTGGGCTGTCCCTGTGTCTTCCCAGCCTCTCTCTTCAGGATCCCTGCACTGCACCGAGGTTCCACACCTCTGCCTCACCAAAACAGGGATAATATGGATCAATCCCTGCACCAAGGTTCCCAAAGCCTGGGCACACCTCTGCCTCACCAAAACAGGGATGATATGGATCAATCCCTACACCAAGGTTCCCCTGTCGCTGTAGATTTAAACCCTTGCCAAGAGCTTAGAGCAAATCCTGTGAGGTTTTCAGAAACCCCTTTATTTCGTGGGGTTCTCTGTTATCAAAACCGAGCCTGTTGAGCTTCCTCATCTTATTTTTCCCCTCAGTTCCCCCTCCTGATCCTTTTCCCAGCCAAGACTCCTTTGGGGGTCATAAATAATCATGTCAGAGCTGCAGACATCTCCCAACCCTTTCCATTTCTCCCCAAAGCCCAGATCCCATCTCTGCTGAGTGTGGCCAGCACTGGGCAGGGATGGGGTACCCAAAGTGTTCATTGCCTCCAATCCATAAAAAGGACCAGAAAGACACAATTGGGTTTTATTGTGCCCAAAGGAGATTCAGATCCAGGGATTTGGATGAATTTCCTCTCTTTATTTGCTCCAAGTACTCCTTTTTTAAACAAAGTGGGTCATTCACAGTGATTTGGGTGCTAATGTAGAGCTGAATTCCTGGAGGGTTCCCTCAGTTCGGGTCCTACTGACATTCCAGGAGTCCTGGTGACATTCCAACATCAGGAAAGGGAATCCTGCTGGGATTGCACTTGGTCAGGAGGATGTCAGGCCCTGGATTGAAACGGGAAGGCCCAGCAGGAGAAAATCCTCCTGAATTTCAAGTGTTGGAGGATCCTCTTAAAATTTCAAATGGTGTTGGATAAGGGATGAACCAGCTGGTGAACAATGGGAGAGTTTCAACAGCTCAGCTCTCCCTCCAGATCATCAAAAATGCAATAATTCTGTTATTTTCCCTCCTCATTCCTGCATCCTCTCATCTTTAGAAGGTGATGAGGCAGGGACCAGCAGAGATTCCCCTGTCAGGAACAGGAACAAACCCTGGCAGAACAAGGAGGAATTTCTGTCCAAAATCCCAACACTTCCAGCTCTGGCAAAACGCTGGGGTGAAGGAAATCAGTTTAACTTTAAAAAAACCATTTTTTTAAGAGATTGAAACCCACATTCCCACCTCCGAGCTTCACAGCATTGGAGATGAAGGGCAGAGCTTCTCATTAGTTTCCTTTCTGCCTGTACAATCTCATTTTTTGCTTCCTCGGGACATTTCTGATAACGGATTCATTTCATGACTTGGATAAAGCAAAACTTTCAGTGGAAGGACCAAAATGTTTCCAAACTGTTGCTCCAAACACAGGCCCAGGTAGAGAAAGTGGGGAAAAAGGGGGAAAATAAAAGTGGAAGGAGCAGAATGTTTCTAAACTGCTGGTCCAGACACAGGCCCAGGTGGAAAAAGTGGGAGGAAAAGGGAGAAAAGGAAAAAAAACCTCACCCCTAACAGGTGGAAACTCAGGGAAATGATCTGACCCTGCAAACTCCCCATGTGTGCTTGATTTTAAGCATGACTGGTTCCTGAAAGTCTGGGATTTAAGGGATTACTCCTGTTTGAAATGAAAGCCATCTGTCTGGATCTGCAGAGCTGCATCTTCTGGGTGCAAATTTGCCACTTTGGACTTTATCCCGTAGTAAACACCGAAATTATCTTATCAGCAATGGCCAGGGCTTGAAGAGCACCTCACACATCCCAGATCCCTGTGGTTATCCAGGGTTATCTGCCAAAAATGAGAGAAAAATTAGCATTAAACGATGCTGTTCCCACCCTCATCTCCTCCCTGCACCTCTGGGCTCTCTCAAGCCTCAGTTTTGGGGATTTGCTTCAGCCAAGGGGTAGAAATAAAATTTCACCATATTTTATTCCCCTTCCCTGAGAGAGTTTTCCTTCAAACCTTCCCATTCTCCCACTTCTGTTGGGTTGGTGTGATGTCAGTGACGGCTTTGGGTCTGTTTTGAGGCTGGAATAACAATTCCAGGTGGAATCCAGACCAGCTTTCCTCTCCCAGCTCAGATGTGCTGTGAAGGAGGAGGATGTTGGCACCTGCTGGGAAATAACGCTCTCCCCAGCCCCCAGTTATTAAAAACTACTCTCAGTTTGGAGCAGGAGGGTTTCATGTTCTTTTTTAAACTCTTGCCTGGCTTAAAACTGTCTTTCTTTGTCTTTATTCATGTCTAAACTCTCCTTCAAAATCCTCCTACATGTCTTCAACAATATCTTGCAATAATGAGTCTAATTATGATTTTTTTTTTCCTCTGAAAGCTTTCATTAAAAAAAAAAAAAACACAAAAAACAGAACAAAAAAACCAAAAAAAACCAAAAAAAAACAAAAAAAAACCACCAAAAACCCTAAAACCATGGAAAGTGGAGAAGTTCCAGGCCCAGAGCAGCTCTTGGGGGTGTTAGCTGCTTTATCCTCTCCCAGCAGCTGATTCTGATCCCCAACTGCTCCTTGCAGGAAGCAGGGAGAGGAACTGGGCACTGGAATAAATCCGGGAGTGGCCTCACCTGCCCTGAACTCTCATTTTTAAGTGCAGGGTGGTGCAGTTTTGCTTTTTTTGGAGAAAATTTTTGCTCTGAGGTGCAGCCCTGTGTGCCAGGTGTTTTGGAGCAAATTGCAGGCCTCTGGTTCTCCCATTCCCAGGTGTGATTTTCCAGCTGGAGCCCTGTCTCCAGCACAACCTCCAGAAAAAAGGGAAAATGTTCCCTCCTGCCTCGTTTGGGAGGGAAGTGGGAGCCTGCTCTGCTTGCAGCCTCTGATCCAACCACTGAATGAATTCACTGAGCT
The DNA here is from genome assembly GCA_018697195.1 of Certhia americana. Taxonomy (NCBI): domain Eukaryota; kingdom Metazoa; phylum Chordata; class Aves; order Passeriformes; family Certhiidae; genus Certhia; species Certhia americana. The sequence continues at coordinate 1,387,838 of JAGMWU010000029.1, forward strand.
CTGGGCATGTCTGGCACAATTTTATTCTAAATACCAACCTTTGAGTAAGCAGAGAGCAGGGCTGGAGCCCCTCTGGAGCTGGGATGGGACAGTTGGGAATGTTCACCTGGAGAAGAGAAGGATCCAGGGAGAGCTCAGAGCCCCTTCCAGGGTGTGAAGGGGCTCCAGGAGAGCTGGGGAGGAACTGGGGACAAAGGGATGGAGGGACAGGACACAGGGAATGGATTCCCACTGCCAGAGAGCAGGGATGGATGGGATATTGAGAAGGAATTTCTCCCTGTGAGGGTGAGGAGGGGCTGGGATGGAATTTCCAGGGAGGCTGTGACTGCCCCTGGATCCCTGAAAGTGTCCAAGGCTGGATCAGATGGGGCTTTGAGCACCCTGGGACAGTGGGAGGTGTCCCTGCCCATGGCAGGGGTGGCACTGAGTGATTTTAAGGCCCCTTCCAATCCAAACCATTCCAGGATTCCCTGATTCACTCCAACATCATTGGAGGCTTCTGTCATTTCTCCTCCTCTTGGCCCATGGTGTGCCCTCCCCAAGAGAAGGGGGATTTTCAGGAGTCTGGGCTGGGGAGGGAATGGCAGAGCATGCAGAACATTCCCGAGGGGTCAGGGTGGATTTGTCCTCCTGGACAGAATCTCTGGAGCTCCAGCAGAGCCAGGGCTGAGTCCATCACCAGGAGTGCAGCTGAGGACAGCAAATTCTCCCTCTGCCTTCCTCTGATGTTCAGGTGAGGCAGAAGCAACCAGCACAGCTCAGGTGTTGTCTCTTTCATCCGTTAGGAATTTTTCATCTTTTCCCATCTCCTCCTTGTTTCCTTTTCAACCAACCAACCCCGTTACACAGTGACATCATTAAACCTCCAAATTCACCTTTTTTTCCAATCCCGTTTTCCAAAGAGGTGCTGGGAAAGCTCCCCCAGTGATCCTGTGCAGGGTTTGGAGCTGGGGCTGAGCCCTGCTCCCACCGAGGGCTGCTGAGCCCAGCCCTGTGTGTGCCGAGGGTTTTATGTAACGTGGGAGAAAAGGGGAGCCCAGTGTGCAAGGAGGCAAAATTGTTCACTCTGTAATGACTGTTCCACTGCCTGGGACAGAGCAAAATAATTAGGGTTTCTTTTCTCTTTAATTAGGAAATGGCAAACATAGATTAATCAATTACAAATGCCTCTTTATCCCGCGGTGCACTGCAATTAGCATTACTTAAATGTGTTCACAAAGGAGGAGGCCTGGATTTGGAAAGCCACTTCTCGCTGGTTTTTTTTCTTTTCCTGGTTTCCCGG
>JAGMWU010000029.1:1400247-1427776 GCA_018697195.1 Certhia americana
GGGAAGGGGAAGGGGAAGGGGAAGGGGAAGGGGAAGGGGAAGGGAATTCTGGTTTGCTGGGAAGGGAAGAACCAGGGAGTTTCGGATCACTGGAGAGGGAAGGGAAGGATCAAGGAATGCTGGTTTGCTGGGAAGGATCAGGGAATTCTGGTTTGCTGGGAAGGATCAGGGAATTCTGGTTTGCTGGGAAGGGAAGGATCGGGGAATGCTGGTTGTTGGGAAGGAGCCGCGCTGGGCGGATCGCGGGCAGGACGTGCAGGGCCGGGGCAGCGCAGCGCCGCTCGCTCCCGAGGGGATGCAGTTGCTCACGTCCCTCCGGAGCGCGGGGACCGGAGGGCTCCCGACTGGGAAAAGGGGGATAAAGGTGGGAAGGGATCCAGTTACACAATGGGAGGGAAGGGGGGCCCGCCCTCGCAGCAGTTCCCAGCCAGGAGCAGCAGAGCAGAAAGCGGGAGGGGTGTCCCCCTTTCTCTTTTTCTTCGTTTCTTTTCTCCTTCCCCTCGATTTTTTTGAGTGAGGTTGGATAAAAATCTTAACACCTTGGGAACAGAGGAGCAGTGGCACAAAAGGCCGGGCTGTGTAATTTAATAGGGTCTGCTGAATGGGAGTGGAAAGAAGGGGATGATTCTCCCAGGGCTAACAGTGCCTTTCTTTTTTCTCTTTCCACGCATCAGCCAGGAAAAGAAACCCTCCAGCATTTCACCTCTAAGGGAAGCCACGGGGAAAATCTTCCAGCAGGTTGTGCCAAGCTTTTAGGAACAAATAGGGAAACTTTTTATTTTGGTTTGTTGTTTGGTTTTTGGGTTGTTTTTTTTTTAATGAGCTCCCTAGGCTGTAGAGCAGCTGTTACCTGAGATCGGGAGGAAGGAAGGTTTTTAAGGAAAACCGTATCCCATAATGGGTGTTATTGTATCCCTAAACCTTCTAACAACAGTTTTGAAGGCTATGGCCCTTGAATGAGCCCCACTGGTTTTGGGGGCAATGATTCCATTGCTGCAGGCTTTAAAACCTTTAAAACTTGGTACAGGATTGAAGCCAAGTTCCTCTGCCACCCAGCTCCTCAGAAATCCCACAGCGAGGGCAGAATGGAAGTTTCCAGGAAGTTTTTTGAGCCTTTCAATATGCAGAAAATAAAAATACAAATGCTCTGAGGTCTTGGGCAGATATTTGCTTGTATGAGGCCCCTGCCAAAGCGGCTCAGTGCAGGTACCTCACTCCTGAAATTATCCCCCACTCTTTTAAAGCATAATAATAAAAGTTCTGTCTCCACGGGGTCTTTTTTGGGCCTCCATAGAATTTTCCATGTGTTTTAAAATTTGTGTCCTGATCCAACACCACTCACAGGGGTCACCATGCCCGTGACACCAAACTGAGCCTCACTCACCTCCTGTTTCTGCTGCTCCTAAATTAAAACATGCAGCAGGTACAAATATCAAATATGGCCTTAAAGGAGCAAACCCCTGGGAAAATAGCAGGAGAAAGAACAGAAAGAGTGCTGGAGTAATCCCTTGTTGTTAATTCCTCCCCACACTTGGATTCCCATGGATGCGGACGTGCTCCTGTGGAGGGCCGGGACAACCTGCCTGGGTTTGTAGCCTCAAAAAGCCGAAAAAGTCAAGTGGGAATGTTCACCTTGGGGGTGAAGAGGTGGAGGGATCGGCCTGGGAGTTTGCAATCCAATCGTGTGGAAAATGCAGCACTTCCCCTGCGGAGAGGACGGCGCTGGAGCCGTGAGTCAGCCCCCATTGAAGTCGCTGCCAGAGTTGCTTTTGATTTAATCAGGATCAAACCCTCTGGGATTACTCTCGCTTCCAAACTGGACCGGGGCTCTGAAGTGGAGAAACCACAACGCTTTGCGGGGCTGCTGCTTCTTTTTTCTCGATTTTTTTTTTTTTTTTTTTTTTTTCTTTATTTAATGAATTTGGCTCGGTGTCCCAAACCGGAGCCGAAACCCGAAACCCGAAACCCTCCTGTTTCAGGGCTTTTGGCGTGCGCTTGGAACATCTGGCACAGCTGTTCCTGTGACCCCCGGGCAGGAGCACAACCTCGCTCCTGTTTCTATTCCAAAGGGAGCCGACACCACCGGGAATGGGGTAGCACTGCCCCAGCTGGGCTGGCAGGGCCTTCTTGGGAGAGATCCGAGACAGGCATGGGCAGGATCCAGAGTGAGCCCATTTTCCCAGGGAGAAAAAGGCAGGAATGAGGTAAAGCAGCAAGCACAGGTTCTGGAGCTCCATGGAAAGAGCTCCTCCTGCTTCTCTTCAAATTATTCCTTATTGTCTTTTGAATTCAGCTGCCATAAACCTGAAGAAATGCCCCAAAATGGGGCGTTTGGAACTTCCACTTCAATGGGATTTGTGGAATCGGTTCGTCAAATGGGAATTCTGTACCTGGGATGTACATGGATTCTGTTCGTGGATCTCCTTGTTTGACATCCAAGCTGGATTTCCTTGCTTGACATCACAGACTGAGAATCCTTTCCTTTCCCAGAAAATATCCTGGGGGTGTCAGAATGAACCCCAAATGTGCTCAGGATCCAAATTAGTTCAGCTCAGATCAGCCAGACCTGATCTCTAAATCCTTAGATTTATTCTAAGCTGCATTTTTTTAATCTGGAAATCTTTCTCCACGCACTTTTCCCGATTTCCTTTCAGCTCTAAGTCTTAACAGCCCTGCTGCACTTTCATCCCTGTAACACCCAGAGCTTTAAATTGTCTCTGGGATCCGGGATAATCAGTCCTGCAGCGTGTTAATCCTCATTACTCGCCCATTAAAACCGAGATTAAATCAGGCATTAGGGTGCCTCCTCCCGTTATGAAATCTGAAAAACAGGATTGAGTTTGGAGCAGGGAGAGGGAGGGATGAGGAAAACCACGAAACACCTAAAAATTGGGGCTTGGGACGCAGCAAAAGGTTCGACTAGCTGATTTTATGGAAGGAATTGTGCAGGTGAGGGGAGCTAAGGAGGCGGCAGGAGAGGTTTGGGGGCAGAGAGGGATTTGCATGTGCCTACGTGAGGGCAGGGATGAGTCCCGGGGCTCGCACGTGCTGGGGCAGGAGGGAGGCAGCGCAGGGAAAGGTGAGAGCCGGGGCAGGAGCGAGAGGATCCCTGCCAGCCCGAGCCCCGAGCCCCTCAAAGCAGCCCCTTGCCCCCATCCCGAGCCTCCCCAACCCCGGGATCACTCCCGGACGGATGGGAACAGCTTTTCCTAAAGGGCAGGTGTTTCTCTTTTGGGGTGGGGGCGCTTTAGGACGGCGCTGTCATTTCCTCGAGCTCCGTGATCCATAGGAAGCCTCCCCCCCTCTCCCCTCCCTTTCCCACCGCTCCTCCAAGGATGAACTTTTCGCTCATTGTTCTTTGGCAGGTACTTTTAATGGGCTGGAAAATATTCTTCCTGTGAAGTTGCAGTTTTGTGGGGCTTGAATGAGTCCAGTCCTCCCCTGGCTCTGCCCAGCGCCGCCGATTGGCTCCGCAGCCCGGGGGGGACCGATAAGGGCGGCTATAAAACCCTCGCAGCTCCCGGTCCCCCAGCGAGCAGGAGCCAGAGGGGCCACCCGGATCCACCGCACATCCCCGCGCTCATCCCCGGGCTCGCCAGGATCCTCCTTCCCTCCCTCCTTCCTTCCTTCCCTCCCTCCTGCGAGCGCGTATCCAGCTCCACATCTTTGCTCAAGCCGGAGTGGAAGAGGAGAGGCGCACACATCCCAAAAAAAAGAGTGTAGAAAAAAAAAAAAGAAAAAAAAAACAAGCCACCCAAAAAAAAAAAAAAAAGAAAAAAAAAAGGAAAAAAAAATACAAACCAACCCAGCCCCACACTTAGCGGAAACTTGTCAGAGAATGATCCTAAAGTCTGGTTTTCTCCTGCTGCTGCTGATCAGTGCATCCGCATCCTACGAAGCTGAGCAGAATGACTCTGTGAGCCCCAGGAAAGCGCGGGTGGCAGCCCAGAACTCAGGTAACGCCAGCGAGGAGGGCGAGGAGCCCCGATGCCTTAAACTGTCTCAGATTTCTCTGCTGATGATTTTTCTTCTTCTCCTTTTTCATTTTTTTTCCCTTTTTTTTTTTTTTTTTCCTTTATAAACTTACCGGCTGGCAGCACAAATGTTCCTTTCAGGGCTGCAGGAGCTGTTGGTGCAGAGCTGGAGCAGGAATCTCCTGTAGGAGCCGGGGCAGGGAAGCGCTACGAGGATGCAATCCAGGCTCTCCCCTCCTCCTCCAGCTCCTCAATGAGTTCCGTGCACTTTTTATCATTTTTATTTTCCTGCTTGCATGTATCCCTCTCCCTTCCCCAGTCGCAGCGCTACTCTGGTGTTAAATCTCTTGCTTTTTAGGAAGTTGATAAAATCCGTGGCGCTGGGACTGACCCATTGTTCTGTGAACATCTGTCTGTTCAAAGAGGGGGAGCCAGAGCCGCCACTTTGAAGAATGCAGTAACCTAGGAACTCTCCCCTGCTCGCTGGGATTGTCACAAACTGATCGCTATCGGTCAGCTGCCACTGTAAAAATACATTGGTGACATTTAACAAACTTGCTTTCACAACGGAGAGAGAAAAAAAAAAAAAAATTGCTGGCGAGTCAGCCCTGGATGTCTGGACTTTGCTGCTTAGATAACTTGGAGACATTGTCTGGAACAATGGGATTAAAAATCTGCCTTCTACTGTACTGCGAAAATATTAAAGCTCTAATTCGGAGCTCATTAACAGCTGCCTTATTTTAGATCCGCAAGGCTCTGCAGCGTTGGAGCGGGGTGTTTGCTCCATTTGCTTTTGTATTTGGTTGCTATAGGAACGTGGGGTCTCCCTCTCGCACCGTGCCTAAAACAATCAAAGCTTCGCGCACCCGGAGTCTGCTGCGAGCGAAGTTCTAATTGGAACCTGTGGAAAGCTAATTATGGGGCTGGCTCGTGCTGCGGGAGGTTATGAACCGGGGAGGGGATGAATTACCAAATATTCCTCCCTTCAGGCACGTCAGCAAGAGCGCGGAACGACGAGGGGTTAATTGGGGGAAAAATTTTTAATATTATTTCTCTTTTTTTTCGGGAAAAATCCCGGTTATAAAGAAATGTCTTTAGCATACAACTTAGATTTAATAAGATGTATTCTCTCCCAGTAAAGCTGCGCTTTTCCCACACCTCAGGGCTGGATGGGGGACCCTGGGTTCTCATTTCTTCCCCAAGAATGTCTGGTAACATGAGCTGCAAAAGCAATGAACGTGCCTTGCCCAGGCGCGGGAGGGGACAGATGTTCGGCTCACCCAGAAAGGTTAATCCCGGCTAATTTCAGGGCAATCATGTGGCAATTCTGCTGATTCATTGTTAAAATGCACTGGATCTGCTCGGAGAAAACCGGGATGACATGGATACCCTCGCGTTCAGACGCACCGCTGCCTCCGGGGTTTTAATTATCCCCGGAGCTCCATTACCTGAACTTGCTCTGCCCAAATTTCCCTTCCCCTCCCGAATCTTCGGCAAAAATGACCCTTTTTTGGCTACACCTGCAAGCTCCCAGGGCAGTTTTAGCACCAAGCTGCTGGATCAAGTCCTTTTGAATGCTGAGAATTGGCTCTCAAGCTAAAATCTTCTTTCTAGGTAATTCAGGCAATTTAGAAAAGCACAAATACCTCCTAATAAGCGCAATTTCCTGCCAACTTGTTGGCATTTGCCAACACTTCAATCTCATTTTTGGAATGGTTTTGTGAGCCAGGTGCTGCCGGGCTGCTCCCATCGAACAAAGACCAAGGCAGAGACCTCGGCACCCAGAGCTTTCCATGGGCCCATCCTCATCCCTGCTCCTTCTTTAGAGCCGGTTGGGACAGAGATGTAAATGTCTGAAGTGAGAGTTGGGTTGGGATGGACGTTTGTGTCTCTATCTAAGCAAGGACTGTGAGGTGCTGCCTCTTTTAATCTGTGTGTCACCCTCAAGGGATTTGCTAGTTGGAATTTCTGTTCCTTGGGGTGCTGGCCATGTCTTCAGAAAATTCTGGAATTGTAGAATCCTGGAATTATAGAATTGAGAAACCTAGAATGGTTTGGGTTGGAAGGGACCTTAAAACTCATCCCATCCCCTGCCATGGGCAGGGACACCACTATCCCAAGGTGCTCCAACCTGGCCTTGGACACTGCCAGAGATGAGGAATCCTCTCTGGGCACCCTGTGCCAGGGTCTCACTGCCCTCCAAGCAAGGAATTCCTCCCTAATATCTGACCTAAATCTCTCCTCTTTTAGCTTAAAAAATCTCTCCTCTTTTAGCTTAAAACCATTCCCAGCTGTTCTATCTCCGTGCATATAAAAGTCACTCTCACACTTTTCTATAATTCACTTTTTGACACCAGAAGGGGCTCTGAGGTCTTCCCGGAGCCTTCTCTTCTCCAGGTGGAGCTCTCCCAGCCTGGCTGCACGGCAGGTTTGGGAGCATCAGACAGGATCTGAGCCTTGCCTGCCTGGCCCGGGGCCGGAGCAGGATTTGGCTGTGGGTTGGGGTCGGTTTTCATGTGCTGACCTTCCCGTGCCTCTCTCCCGCAGCCGAGGTGGTTCGGTGCCTGAACAGTGCCCTCCAGGTGGGCTGCGGCGCCTTCGCCTGCCTGGAGAACTCCACGTGTGGCACGGACGGGATGTACGACATCTGCAAATCCTTCCTCTACAGCGCTGCTAAATTCGACACTCAGGTACAGCCCGGACACAGAGAGGATGGGAATAAAACCCGGACGGGAATCAAACCCGGCCGAGAATAAATGGGAGCAGCCTTTTCGTACGTGCTAAGCGCTCCGCTCAATGCCTGCCTTCATTTAAGCTGTGTTTTGGGCAGGATTAACCCTCCCCTCCCTGCAGTCCTTCCTGCTGCTCCCCTGCTCTTCTCAGCCCCCATTTCTGGCTCCAAGCGTGACCTCCAAGGCTCTTTTTCCACCCGCTCCCTGCTCCGTGTGAGGACTTGGCATGGAGGGTACCGTGGGGAGGAGAGCAAGGTTTCCTCTCCATGAGGAAATAGAAATGTTCTTCTAACAAAACAAATCTCCTGCCTGTGTAACCTGGCACAGGACTGGGCTCTGACTTGGAAGTGTTTAGGTCTGGGAATACGCAGCCAGATTGGGGCTGCAGGGAGAATAAATGGGATAATATTGGAGGGAAGTGCTCTGCCAAAATCCCTTTCCCTCTGTGCTTTCTTCCCAAAATTCACGCAGCCCCTTCTTCCCTGTGCTCCTGCTCCCAAGGACAGATTTAAAATCTAGTAGAAGCTCTTGAGGTTTGAAACAAATGTGTTAAACTGCTGGCATTAAATCGATCTGTGGGGCAGAAGTGCTCCATCTCTGGTCCTGGTACTTCCAGGCCAAAGATTCCCACTGCCTGAATCTTTGGGGAATGGGGGTTCAGAGCATCCCAAATGCTGAGAGTGACAACTCTGCAATAATTGAGTGAATTCAAGTCCCATTCCCTGCCATGCCTGGCAGGTCTGTAATTTCAGGAGGGTAATTAGCACAGCTAATTAGCACAGGCTTGGTGGAGTATCCATAACCTATCCATAACACTTCCCCTTTTTTTGGATTCCCTGGAATTCCGGCGCAGCTGAAGGGGTTTTTTCCCTCCCTTTGCAGGGAAAAGCTTTCGTGAAGGAGAGCCTGAAGTGCATTGCCAATGGGGTGACGTCCAAGGTGTTCCTGGCCATCCGCAGGTGCTCCACGTTCCAGAGGATGATCTCCGAGGTGCAGGAGGAGTGCTACAGCAAACTGGACATGTGTGGCATCGCCAAGCGCAACCCCGAGGCCATCACCGAGGTGGTGCAGCTCCCAAACCAGTTCTCAAACCGGTATGTGGGGCTCTCCTTGGAATACTGGGAATGGGAATTGCAGAGGCAGGAGTGAGAGGGGCTGAGGTGATTTAATGCTTGCAAGGCCTAAACCAGCTTAGCCCAGGAAAGTTGTCTGCCTCTTCAAACCCTGTTCAGCTTTAGCAACATTCTCCCTTCTCTTTTGGGGAAATGCATTTATCTCTCCTTTTGGGAAATACATTTAAAAGCATCTCCAGAGGAGAATCATAAAATTACCCAGACATCCCTTTCTCCAAAGCATGGAGTTTGTTTCAATGTTAATTTTTTTTTGTTTGAGTGCACTTTAACGCTCCCTGTTCCCAAATCAGGTTGGTTAATTCCACCTGTCTGGTACATTGAGCACTTCAGAGCTGCCCAGAGAATCATGGAATGGTTTGGGCGGGAAGGGACTTAAACCCCATCTCATCCCACCCCTGCCAAGGACAGGGACACTTTCCCCATCCCAGGCTGCTCAAAGCCCCATCCAGCCTGGCCTTCTCCATCCACTGCCACCTCATTCCCTTCTCCAGACTGCAGCCATCCCCTTCCTGGGGTTCATATGGCACCCGGAAAATTAAACCTTGTCCTCCAAATTACCACACTGCTACAAAACCCAGGAAAAACTAAAGGAACCAGCACACCTGATCCTGTGTAACCCCAGTGTGCCATGATCCAGCGTCTCTCATTTCTAGGGCCAGTCTGGGGCTCTCACAACTCTGGTTTGGGGTTGTCTCCTGTTCCTGCTGCCTGCAGGGATGGGAACGTTACGTTGCTGCCTGGCACCTTCCCCTAAGTGCAGGACTGCCCTGTCCCTGTCCTCCAAGGACAAGGGACACAGGGAGGCTTCAGGGAGCTGCTGCAGTCTGCGCAGTCACGCTGCAGGGGCAGGGATTTCTTCCTCTAAATCCTGGAACAATCAGTGCTGAGTCTTGTGATTGGGATAAAAGGGATCTTTTGGAGCAGTTGGAATAAATAGCTCCTGGATTTGGAGTGCAAACAGAGCACTGGGTCATGGGGTCTGCCTGTGGCCAAGGCCTCAGCTCCTCTGGGGTGGCTTTGGCTGAGTCCAGGAGCATCCCAAACCTCCAGACTTGTCCCAGGACAGGTGTGTAGGTGATAAATACATTTTATGTTGCATCAACCAACATAAATTTATTCAGAGAATCCCAGAATATCCGGAGTTGGAAAGGACCCACAAGGATCGTGGAAATCCATTTCCTATTACAGAAAACTCTGTTGTAGATGGAGAAATGTTTTCTTGTCTATCCAGAAAATGGCAAAATTGGGAAGGCAAAATTCTACTGGGTGGAGTAAAAATGAAATTTATGTCTTTTCCCCCAAGCAAATTTGGAAGAGGTTTTCTGGAGGACTGGGAGAGGGGCAGGTGGTTCTTTGGAGTCCCAGGTTAAACTGATGGATTGTGGAGGTCAGCAGCCCTTGGAAGGGGACATGGGGACACTCGGGCAACGCTGGGGATTCTCCTCTGGGAGGCCCTGGAGTCTCTCCCAAGGCGGAGGGAACTCCTCCCCCAGCCCGAGGCAGAGGATATTGTGACACGTTGAGGAACAAAAGCAGCAGGATTTCCCAGCTCCGAGGTTACGCTGAGGGCTCCCAGAGCATCCTGCTTTCCCAGCCCCTGGCCCAGCAGAGCCGCAGGATCAGAATGTGCCACTTGGCCCGGCCGCCGAGGGGAAGTAGTTAAAGGTCATTGCATCTTCCTGCGATTTAATCTCAGGGCAGGAGCAGCAGGAGAGGAAAAGCTCTGCTTACAGCCCAGCTCTGATAGGCTCTGGAAAAGTGTCTAAGCATGGTAGCCGTGGGGCTGGATGAGCTCCGTGTCTGGCCCTGATTTAAGCTGGATGTGTGGCTGGCTCAGCTTTGCTCATCTCCACTTCAGACCTCGCTCCCAGCCTTGCTGAGCCAGGCTCACAGCAAGCCAGAGCCTTGTCCTTTTGTGCAGCTCAAACTTTGACCTCACCTGACCTCCCCAGCTGCTCCAAAGGCCAGGGCTGAGAGTTGGGAAAGGACTTTGAATGGGAACTTTCATTTCCCTCTTCCTTCCCCTCCTCCACCTGCAGGTTGTTCTCCTCTCTGCTCCCGTGGAAAAATGTCACGGTGACCTTAAAGGGCTTAAAATAAGTTCCACCACGTCCTTTCAGGCAGAAATGCCAGCAAATGTGGACCGCTGCCCTTTTTCCCAACTTTGTCTCCCTGGGAAGATGTTCCCTGGTGCAGGGAGGTGCCAGGTGCTCTCCCAGCTGTGCTCCTGGGGCTGTGGAGGAGCATTCCTTGGAGGAATTCTCGGCAGGGCTGGGAATACAGACCAGCACCACTTCCTGGCTGCTCCTTGGGCAGGGAGTTTGTGCTCAGGGCTGCTGGAAGGGGAAGATGCAGCTGGAGAGGAGGCAGGGAAAGCCTTGCTTGGAGCTTGGTGCATGGTGGGCTTGGAAGTGACAACGGATTGTGTGTCTTAAGGATCTGTCCCAAGGGAATCTGGGGACCTGCCAGGCTGGGACTGAGCTCCTCCTCCCTCTGGTTCTTGTAAGTGCTGTGCAGGGAAAGGGAGGCAGAGGTACAAAGGGAATGGAAGTGACAATGGATTGTGTGCCCTAAAGATCTGTCCCAAGGGAATCTGCCAGGTTGGGACTGAACTGCTTCTCCCCCTTCTGGTCCTTGTAAAGGCTGTGCAGGGAAAGGGACAGGAGGGACAGGAGGAAATGGTGCCACAGGGATGGATCAGTCATGGCTCTGCCTCAGAGTAGAGACCAGGCCAGGCTGGGATCCCAGCAGGATCTGGTGTTGCCAACGTCATTTATCTTTATTCCCAAAGCTCCAGGACCTTGGGTGTTTAGCAGAGAGTAAATCACATCCTTTCACCCATTTCAACATCTCTGAGCTCCTCGTTTTTACCTTCCCAATCCACCAGGATCACTCCAAACCCACTGTGCTCACTCCCTCACCTCCCAGAGCTGAGGCAGCTGCTGGTTTGGGGCAGTTAAATCAGAATTTTGGCGATGGTGTTCCTTCCCTGTGCCAGGGGCACAGCACTGCCATGCCCAGGGTGTTTGGGTGCAGGGACAGCAAAGTTGGACTTGGCCTTGAGAGGCCTTCCCCAACCTGCAACAACACCCTCAGAAAACAACTCCAAACACTCTCTGGATGAGTTAAAAATCCTGATTGTCACAGTTTTGTCACCCGGTTGGGGGGACACTGTGGGCTGAGGAGGTCCCTCTGCTGCAGGTATTACAACAAACTGGTGAGGAGCCTGCTGGAGTGTGATGAGGACACCGTGAGCACCATCAAGGAGAGCCTGATGGAGAAACTCGGGCCCAACATGGCCAGCCTGTTCCACCTGCTGCAGAGTGACCAGTGTGCCCAGGGCCATCCCCGTGCCGACTTCCTGCGCAGGAGGATCTCGGAGCCACAGAAGCTGAAGCTGCTCCTCAGGACCCTCCGAGGTGAGGGCTCTGTGCCAGCCCACGCCAAGCGCAGCTCCGCCGAACGCGCCTGACGAGGGTGGGGGAGGCCAAGCACGACCAAAGCTGAGGGCTCTGCTCTAGGAGAGTGCTGCACCCAAAGCCAGTGGACTGTAGGTATTTTAACCCCCCAGGAGCTGGGTTTAGTTCCTTAGGGCTCGTTTAGTTTGTTCATCTTTTCTGTTCCTCTCGAACAACACTTCTGCATGGGTCTGTGTTCGGTGTCATGGCTTTCCCGCCAGCCAAACGGCTCTGTCTCTTCTCTTCCCCACAAAAAATCTATTATCCCAAAAAAACCTTAGTCCTAAGTTGATCCTTACAGTGGTCAGACCTTCAGCCACCAAATTCCCAGCGTTTGGAGGTTAAGTTTTGTCCCAAACTGTTGTGCTGACACCACCCAGGCCTGGAGATTCAGCACCGAGGGGAGGAGCTGGTCCTCTCCTGCGGGTGATGAAAGATGCACTAAAAACTCTTGCACATCCTAAAAATATCCGTGGAATTCATGTCATGAATCTGTGCTGGCCATGGACGAACATGGATGTCACGTTCCTGGTCCTGTAGTGTCACCCTTAGTCCTAATCCTTCCAGCAGAGCGCTGTGAACGCGTTTAAATTGGGATTTACCAAACTTGCTGGATAGTTTTAGTAACCAGAACCTGGCGCCATGCAAAACCATTTCAAACCACCCCACAAACCCCAAAACCAGGAGAGGGACATGTTCTACCATGGAAAGAGGTGCCAGGCTGTGGCTGGAGTTGGTCAGGAGGTCCCATAACCATGTGTTGTATATCAAAGCTCACATCTCTGTACTGTATTTAACTGCCTGAAGCTTTAAACGAAGCTTAACAAAAACAAAGCCTGTCTTAAGATTAGAGTATTAAAGGCCTTGCTCTAACTGTGGTATAAATAGTGCTAAAATCTGTCTGTACTGTACATAAACTCCACCAGAGACTGCTTCAAAGGAGCAGAACAGAATAACTTTATTGTCTAAACTGAGTTTTGTAAGTCAGCTCTTTCTTTATTATTGTTTTATTTTTCCTGGAAGCAGCACCTCTGTCATAGTCAAGAGTTCACGTTCCACTCTGTGGCCTTTTTAGAAAAGAAGATGAGAAAGGTTTAGGATGGGAATCGCAGGGCCAGGAACAGCCTTTCAGAGCTAAAATTGAGGAAAAATCCATAAAAAACCCAAGTTCAGGCTGGTCAGTCCTGACCTCACAGGGCTGCCAGGAGATGCACTTAGACCCAAGGCAGAGCTGCTGGGAATTTCGGAGTTATCAGATCCTTTGGGGATCTTACAGGGCAAAACTCCCAGCAGGATTTCTGAGGAAAGGCAGGGAAAATCCATAATTCTCTCGAGCTCCAGCGGGAAAGCTGAGGACACAGAATGAGCGGTTTGGGAGCTGCCTTTCCTCCATCCTCCTCCTCCTCCTCCTCCTCAGCAGGCTCTGGGAAGAGGAGCAGAGCTGGGAGACCCCAAACCTGCTCCCCACCACAGCCAGGCTCTGGTGAGCCCCAAAATCCCCTTTGTGGTGTGGGATCTGCCAGGCCAATCCCAAATCCATCCCTTGGAGTCTCTGCCTAAGATCGTGGGAGAGCTGATAAAGGAGGGATCTCTTTTTCTTATGGAAACCTGAAGCAATAGAATTTTTTTTTATTTTTTTTGTGTGTGTGTTGTTTGGAAAACCACAAAGCCTTTAAACCAGAACTTGCTGCTAAGATATCAAAACCAGATGCAGTGGCAGCATTTCAGATGTTGCTGTCTTCACGAAATGTAGCCCAAAAGTGCTGGCAGAGAATTGGAAGCAGCAAAAAAAAAAATGTTGCTGACATTGGTAAAGGGTCAGAATTTGTAATTTCTTTGGGATCCTCTGAATTGAGCCATCCAGGGAAGATGTGAAGCTGCTCCTTCCTGAATCAGGCAGGGATTGAGAGGCTGACACATAGAAGTTCTGAGAGGTGAAAACCAAAATCTTCTGGAATATTCCAACCCTAAACTGGGATTATATTTAGGAACTGATCCCAGGAGTGCATCCCTGACTTCCCAACCCGCAGCTGTTGGGAGCCAGGGAATTCCTCTGGGGTTTGTGCATCCAGTCCACACTTTTATTTGCGAATTGGTCACAAAAAAGTCTTTCCTTGGCTCAGGGCAGTGGTCAAACCCCACCTGGGAGGCGCTGCTGGTGCTCCAGAGCTCCCACTGTGGGATCCCAAAGCTTCCAAGAGCTTTCCAAGGACACCTGGGCAGGGATATTCCTCACGGAAGTGGCTTCTCCACCCACCCATTTCTCTGCAACCCCAAAGAAGGTGCCTAAAGCAGATTTGGGGCCAAGGAGGAGCCTTAGACCTCCCAATCCCATCTTTTTTTTAGGGTGCCATGATGAAATTTCCCTTTACGTTAATGATTTCAACTTTTTTTCCTGAATATGGGTGGGAAGAGGAGTGGGGAGATGATTCCCCCTGGTGGGGTTTGCTCTGGTGCTCCAGGGAATCATCCTCTAGTGCCCCAGGGAATTCCCCCTGTACCATCCATGTCCCAAAGAGTCACAATTCCCGATTTTTTGAGCTGCTTTGAGGCCACTTTTGTCCCTGTGCTGGAGCAGGGAGGAATTTGGGATCACTTATCCTTCCCCTCACCTGAGCTGGGCATTCCCAGCTCTCCCTGGTCACGAGAGGGGACTTGGAGGCTCTTCCCATCCCTTGGGAATGATGGAAAGATTTGGATTTAGGTGTGAGAGATCCCTCGGGATGGGGAATGATAAGTCCAGCAATTTCACCTTGGAGTTCATCTCTGTTTTATTTTTTTAGTCTCACAAAAGGATTTTCTCTCGGGGGCGGGGAGGGGCTTCTCTGGGAAGGTTTGCATGAGTCTCGTGATTTGTTTGCACTTTAGACGTTTTTGTGCCATTATAAATTTGCATTGTTTGTATTTATAATTTAAAGAGACCTAGAAAAGGGAAAAGGGAGAGAGTTTGGGAGTTTTTGGGGGAGGGGGGTTGCTTGTTTTGTTTTTGTTTTTGTTTTCGTTTTTTTTTTGCTGAGTACTGGAATAAACAGTGAGCATATCTGGTATATGTCCTTATTTATTGTTTCCACGACATTTGTAAAGCTCCGTGTGTTCATATAAAGGTTATTTGAAACATATCATGGCGAGGAGAGAGAGGGAAGTTATTTTCTTTGCTTATTTTTATAATTAAAGATGCATAACATAATGAGGCCTACATTGGAGTTTCTTCTGCAATGAAATAAAAAGTCAAATTTAAGGGGTTTTGGTGTCTGAGTCTTTATTGGGCTGTTGGTGCCAGCGGAATAAAAACGTTGGATTTTCCTTGGATTTAGCATCAGAGCTCTGCTTTCTCCTCTGGCTGTTTAATAAATCCTGTGGCAGTGGCCTGGCCTGGCAATTGCATTTTATTCACCCTGCTAATTAAGGCAGAAGCATTTTTTAATGACCGCAGCTGCAACACCACTGCAGGGAAATAAAACACCTGGATTCTGGATTTCCATGGGCATTTGATCCAGTCAGGAAATCTCAGCTTCCCACTGGAACATCGAAATAAATTTAATAATCAGCAGAGGAAAAGTGGGAGCTTAATTCCGACTCTGTTCCAAAAGCTGTTGCGGAGCTCAAAAAAATCATTTTCCCATCACATGAGAGTGTAAGAACAAATATTAGGAATTGAAGAGGATTAATAAAAGATTTCTTGCCCTAAAATCATGGAAAGGTTTGAATTGGAAGGACCTTAAAGCTGAACTCATCCCACCCCCTGCGCTATTGATGTTGCAATACTATTATTATTATTATTATTATTATTATTATTACTACTTCTACTGCTATTATTGTTGTTGTTATCATTATCATTAAAATTTTCATGATCATTATTATAATTCCATCAATATGATTCATTCAATTACTGCTATAACTAAATAAGGATTACAATAAATAAATTAATTCCAATTTATAATAAAATATCATTATTAGAATTATTGACATTATTGACACCACTGGAAATTCCCTTGGACACTTCCACCTGGAGCTCCCAACCGTGACAATATTCCAGAATTTCAAAAACTTTTTTAAGACTGTGCTGGTAATTTAAGTCAGTGCTGGTAATGGAGGGAGCTGAATTCCCAAAAAAAGATTGGGACCAGAGGGGTTGGATCAGCCTGGGCTCTGTGGTGGAAAAACTGGGAGGAAAATCATCCCAGGAAAGGAAATTTTGGCTAAGTGATGAAGAAAATTGTCCTAGAAAAGGAAATTTGGGCTTGATGATGAAGAAATGAGTCCTGGAAAAGGAAATTTTGGCTCAGTGACAAAGAAAAATGTCCTGGAAAAGGAAATTTAGGCTTGATGACGAAGAAAAGAGTCCTGGAAAAGGAAATCTGGGCTCAGTGATGATGGAGAGTTCGGGAAGCATTAAAATCCTGTTTGATTTTCCTCAAAAAAAAAAATCCCAGGAGTTTGATTTGGACGAGATCCAAAGGATTGACTGGATGTTCTTGTCTGGCCATGGGGATTTTTTCAGTTTCATGAGGAAACAAAGGGAAAACAAAGGGAATTCCAATTTTCCCTGTCCACTCCCTTCCTGCCAGGGATCCCCAACACTTCCAAAGGGCTGGGAATGAAATTCAGGATGAGAATTCCCTTCCTGCCTCCCAGGGACTGAGAAAAATAAAAAGCAGGGGGAATGAAGGACAAAAAAATTTCCCACAGAAATGAAGGATATTGTCCTTGCTGCCATAATTCAGCCATTCCAAGCAGGAATACAGAAGGAGTTCAAAAAATAAAAGTGGAATTGCTAAAGGTAGAAATCAAAGCTCAAATCACCTGGATCTGGATGTGATTCCCACTGGGAGAGCCTGGATGGGTGAGGAGAAGATGGAAAGGCAGCAGAAATGCAGAGGGATGAGGATTTGGCCAGGGAATTCTCAGGAGGTTTTGATGTATTTTTATCAATTTCAGTGTAAAGCAAAAATGAATCTGAGGGATCGAGGGGATGACAGGGCTGGAAATCCCTGAAAACCACGGAGCCATGGGATGAGTTGGGTTGGAAAGGATCAGATCCTCCAGGGATGATGGGGGCTGGAAATCCCTGAAAACCACGGAGCCATGGGATGGGTTGGGTTGGAAAGGATCAGATCCTCCAGTTCCAAACCTGCCGTGTTCCTGGATGGATCAGAGGGAGCATTCCCTGCTTCCAGACTCACAAAAAGTCACTTTTCCCAATAAATCCACCTTTTCCAAGGAGCCAGCCCTTCCTCAGTGCTCAAAGCTGAATTTCCAAAGGCTTTTCCCCCCTTAAAAAAGCCAAAATCGGTGTTGGAAAGAACATCAGAGAGGTTCTCTGTGACCCCCCAGATCCAACCAGAGAGGCTGGAGAACCTCAAAATTCCTGGGAGAGACTCAGAAATTTTATTCCAGGAACAGTTGGAAAACCCAGTAAAACCAGTATGAGCTTATGGGGGGATGGCATTATTTCCAAATTGATGGAGTTTTTTCTATTTTCCCTCTTTGATTTTGCTTTTTAAACTGAGTGAAAGTCCAGGATAACCTGGATTGTGGCTCCAAAGGATGATCCCTGTCTCCTGTGCATCCCTGTTTCCCTCTCCAGCCTTTCCCCTGCTCAGGGTGGAATCTTCATGTCCAAAAAAACCAAACTGGTCATGGTTATTTAAAGGGAAAAATCATTTGATGGAGAATTCTCTTCCCTGTTTCCTCAAACTGGGAGAAAATCCCACTTGGATCCGTTGCTTTTCCTTTGGGATTGTTTTCCCTTCAAGTTTTGTGCTGGGAAAACAAATCCTTGCTGCTCTCTGGATGGGCTGTTTGACTTGGAGGAACCAAACAGCTCCAGAAAATCCTCAGCCTTGCCCAAATCCCAGCAGGATCCTGCTCTCCAGTGGGAATTCAGTGTTGGATCCAGAAGAGCCCAACCATTTATTTTTATTCTGATTATTAATCCTGGAAGGTTTTTTGGGATTTAAAAGAATTAAAAATGATTAATTTTCTGAGCTGTTGTTTGCTTCACAACCTCCCACATGCTCCTTGGAGCCACTTCCAGGATTTCCATGGCAATGAGGTGCTGGGCTGTGGGATGGAGCCCACGTTCCTGCTCCGTTTTCTGGGAAAGGGCCTTTGGATTTTTTCCTAAATAGGCTTTAATTCCTAAATGGGCACTGGGAAGGGCAGGGCCACACAGGGCACGATCCCAGAAAACCACGGACATGAAAATCTAGGCAGGGGGTTGGAATGGGATGAGCTTTAAGGTCCAGTCCAACCTAAGCCATCCCAGAATTCCATAAAAATAAATATAAATTAATAATATTATGTATCATTATAGTAGTATATACTTTGTATTATATATTATGTATTATATATTATGTAATACATATATATTATATATATAATTATCATTATATATATTAATAATAGGAATAAACAATAAAATCAAATGATGCAAAATAATATATAAAATTGTATAAAATGTGTTCAATATAAACGATATAATAATAAAATATAATAGAAAACCAATATGAATAAATATAAATAATATAATATAAGAAAATAATAATATTAATAATATAATATATGAAATTAATAATATTTATAGTATAATATATAATAGCATATATAAGGTATTTATATAAGATAGAGAAATATCAAAAATATAGGATATAGAAATTGCATACGACAAAAATTATTAAAATAATATAAATAATGTAATATAAATAAAAACATAATTCCATAAAATTAATACATTAATATATAATCATATATAATTAATATATTAATAATTAATAAAATAATAGCCAAAAAGAATGACATAAATACGAGCAATTCGAGTAGAATATGGGTGTTTTTGGGGGGTTGATGTTGTTCCATCATGTCCGGTGTGAGCCCAGGTTCCCTGGCTCAGTCACTTTCCCTTTTTTTTCCTGCAGGGATCCCGAGCTCTTCCCTGTGTTTGTGTCACAGGAGGGCGCTGGGAAGCGGGGGATGGATTCCAGCCGGGATTCCAGGCACGGAGGAGCGGGAATGGTTTGGGACGGAGCCTGGGACTCCCCCCCCGCACCCCGGGAGTGCCAGTCCGGATGGCACCGGGATGGTTCTGGGCACCGAGGGACCAAAGCTGGGCCAGGAACTGCCCCAAAGTGGCATTGGGGACAGCCAAAATCCTCAGGATCCACATCCCCATCCGAGCCTTTCCTCACCCTCTCCCCAAAACCCTGGGATCCCCAAAATCCCCATTTCAGAGCAACTGACAACCCAGGGTTGATTTCCCCAAACCCACCCCAAAATCCAGGGGGATAATTGGATTTTCTGGATCTTCTGCTCCTCCCGGGATGCTCCACCGTGCTCCCGGCTGGATCCAGGAGCCAGGCACAGCCTGACCTCAGCCCGGGGCTGCTGGCACAGCTCTAAAGATAGATCCCAGCAAGGATTATCGGCATTAACGGCAGGCAGCTGCTCTGTAGGAGGTTTTTAAATTAAAAAAAGAAAAGAAACTTTGGGGTATTTTTAAAAGCTTTTTAAGTGAGCTGAGCTCCCCTTGCTCTGCCCTCCACTCCCCTCGGGCCGTGGGGTGTCCCGTTTGTCACCCTGCAGGGTCCCTCCCCACCTGACAGGGCCGGGACGCTGCTCCAGCCCTTCCCTATCCCAAAGAGAGAGCGGGGGAAGTTTGTGGAACTGGGAGAGATTTCCCAACCTTTGGGCACTCCCAGGGATCCAGGGCAGCTTCTCTGGGAATTCCATCCCAGGGCTTCACCTTCGGAGTGAAGGGTGTGCAGATGTCTCAGAATTGCTGCCTGTGGGGTGTTGCTGCCTCTAAACCCCAAAATGGGAAACATTTATAAAATTAGGGGAGGGAAAATCCTATGGGAGTGGGTTTCTTGTTATTCCCTGTGTACCAGAGGCAGCAAGGGGTGCAAACTTTGGGATTTGGGTTTTTCCAACAATTGGAGTTTGGGCACAGCTGCAGCCTGAGGGAATTTCACCCACCTGCACCTCAGACAGTCCTGGTTTGGAATTCTTGGGATGCTCCAGCTCTCCCAGCCATCCCTGACCTGTGGATGAATTTCTATCCATCCCTGACCTGTGGATGAATTTCTGACCCTCACAGAGGAGTTTCCAGCCCTGGAAAGGCACAGCTCGCACCCTTGTGGCCTGAAGGAGCCTCTTCTTCTTGGCAGCCTTTGGAAAATCCCAGCTCCCCCTTGGAGCCGTGGCTTTCACCAGGATTGTTAAATATTTTTTTATTTAAATTCAATTCTTGGGCTGCTCGGGGTGACCTCCAACAGCCTTGGACATCTCCCAGCCCAGCCCAGGAAGTTGCTCCCGGCCCAGTGATGGATTTGAAGGTGGGGAGAGGCACAAATAGGAAATCTCGGCCGGGCAATAGCCAATAACTCCTGAGGCATTTCCCCTGTCCTGGAAATTCTGGGCTTGGATTTAAGCGGGACCATGCCTGGGATTTCAGCGTGGGATGACATCAGAGAGACAAAAATGAAGCAATTCTGGGTTTAGGAGTTTATTTAATCCAGATATTTTCAGTTACGTTTTCAGGCCAGAATCCAAGGAATCTTTCCTCAATCTAAATAAATCTTCCATTAAAAAAAAAACAAAGACAAAAGCAAAACAAAGCACAAACCCAACAGATGTGGCCAGAGTTCCAGAGCAGGAAGCAAATCCCAGCACTTCTGCCTTGGCTTTAAAATCCCAGATTCATGGAATTCTGGAATGGTTTGGCTTGGGAGGGATCTTAAAGCCCATCCAGTGCCGCTCCTGCCATGGGCAGGGACACCTCCCACTGTCCCAGGTAGCTCTGAGCCCCGTCCAGTCTGGCCTTGGACACTTCCAAGGATGGGGAAATGCTCTGGGAATTCCATCCCAGCCCCTCCCCACCGTCTGAGGGGGTAGAACTCTACCTTGGTGCTCCAACCTGGCCTTGGACACTTCCAGGGATGAGGAAACCACAGATTCCCTTGGAATTCCATCCCAGTCCCTCCCCACCGTCTGAGAGGGCAGAACTGTGCCTTTCCCACCATGAGTTTGGGTTGTTCCGAGCGTTATCCCGCCGGGAGTTTCCGGGAGACTCCCACCGGGCGAGGCTGGAAGGGACCCGCTCTCGTCGCCTGCTCTGCCCTGAAGGGTTAAACACTCCAGGGTTTTCATCCCGGTTTTTTTTCCCAGGAGCTCAGCACGGCTCTTGTGCCATCTGCTGACCGACGGCTCCGTGTCCCCACAGCCCCGGAGTCTCCCTGCTCCTCCTCTGGCATCTCCCGATCCTTTCCTTCCCTCACCGCGCTCCCACCGCGGGATCCTGCCCAGCCCCGACCCGAATTATTCACGGGACTTCACCGAAATAATCCCGTTTAAAAATAACTCAGAGCCTGCTCAGAGCACTTTTAACCCTGCCTGGATTTTATCTCCCGTGACACAGCAATGCCCCAAAACTCAGCAATTCCTGCTCGCAGCCCTCACTGCCCCTCTGCTCTTTAACCACCGGGCTGGAGGGGCAAAGGGGGGATTTTTGCACCTTTCAAATCCTCAATTTTGGCAATTTGAAGAAGCAAAGCTGCAGGTCCCGAGTGGCCAAGCAGAGGGCACTGCTGGTTCATGATTCGATTCTGGGCTCTGCACTGGGGTTTGAGTTCATCCCAAAGTCCTGGCACAGAAAATCTCTGTGGAGATTTTGGAATCTCCAAAGATTGAGGAAAGAGGAGCAGAAATCGCAGGAGCAGCAGCTGTGAAACGCTGTGTCCCCTTCATCCCCCTGATTCCAACAGGTCCTAAAAAATCCATAAACAATAAGTTTAAAAATGGGGGTAACACCCAGCCGAACAGAGCAGAGATGGAGAGCACTAGGAAAGTGCTCAAAATGGAAAAATTTAAGAAAAAAGAGCTCAAATGAACACAGGAGATGAGAGCCTGACCCAGTTGGGGGTTCATCATGATGTCCTGACACCCAGCAGGGCAGGACAGTGGCTTCACCCCACAGCCACAGAGCAGCTTCTCCACGAAAATGCACTAAAGTTTCAATTTTTTGTCCCATGGATTCTGAAACGAAATATTTTTTTCCTACTTTTTCCCCCTGATGTTTATTAGAAAGCCCTGGGGAGGGAATCTCCATCCCCTCATCCCCCTGAAGCTCCTTCTCACTCCCATTTTCTCCACTTTTTCTTTTATTTTGCTGATGGAAAAGGACAGAAAGCAGCTGGGAAGAAGCAGAGGATGTAGAAAACCCTTTCAAGTTTAATTTCAGCGGTACCAGAGCATCCCCAAACTCCTCGGAGCTTGCCATGCACCGCTCTGTGCTTGCAGCCCCCTGTGCATCAACCCTGCTCATTACTCACTTTATTCCCGTTACATTCCTAATATTCCCAGTGTTTATATTTCCGTTATTCCCTCACTCTTGACTGCTTGAAACCCAAGAATCTGGCAGGACTGAAGTGCTGGAGGGGGTGTTGGATCTCCTGGCGGGCGGATTCGAGTTTCCAGGACTTCGGATGCTCCTCCGCCGTCGCAGCTCCTGATGCACGGCAGCGATAGCTCCCGAAATCGGATACTCCGGGCGCTGCGATTGTGCCGCTGCCATGGAAATCTTCCCGTTCCGTCCCGAAAGAGGCTTTCTCCTGGTTTCACCTAACCTGGTTAGAATGAGGAGTAATGGCCCTGGAGAGCGTAACAGGATTAAACTCCACACCAAAGGGAACTGGTGATTTATGGGCGCTTGTGATGGATCCTCTCAGGGTTCTGCCCAGAAATTCCCCGGGGGCAGCTCTCTGCCGAAATGCTCCGGCCCAGAGCTTTGGAAAACAGTTGGGAAGGGCCTGAGCCCCCTGGGAAGGGTCTGATCCCTCCCGGATGACACTTGGGAAGGGTCTGAGCCCCTTGGGAAGGGTCTGATCCCTCCTGGATGGCACTTGGGAAGGGCCTGAGCCCCTTGGGAAGGGTCTGATCCCTCCTGGATGGCACTTGGGAAGGGTCTGAGCCCCTTGGGAAGGGCGCGATCCCTCCTGGATGCCGCTGGGAAAAACCCAAAAGGCTCCAGGAATGCTCAGCAACAGGTTTTGGCCGGGGAGCACCTG
Source organism: Certhia americana (assembly GCA_018697195.1). Taxonomy (NCBI): domain Eukaryota; kingdom Metazoa; phylum Chordata; class Aves; order Passeriformes; family Certhiidae; genus Certhia; species Certhia americana. The sequence continues at coordinate 1,422,608 of JAGMWU010000029.1, forward strand.
TGAGGTGATTTAGGAGCTTCATCCAAGCCTCTGGATGCTCCAGAGCCCGGCTGCCAGCAAGGGAGGGCTGGATGTGATCTGTGGGATGGATGGACACGGAGCGGGATGGGGGCGGCCACACGGCCCCAAAGCCATCCTGGGACACCGATCCTGCCCTGCCACCGTGAAAATCCATTTTCCATCACTCAACCCACCGGGCGCCTCGTCTCTCCGCGGGTCCCGAGAGCCAAACCCAGCGCGTCCATTAATCCCGGAGTCATTAGGGGCGGATAAAGCCACTTTCCCCAATTCCTTCCTGCTCGTCTCGATCTCAGCCAAGCATTTCACCTTGGCGCCGGCCGCCTCCAGCCAGCAGCGAGCCGAGGTGTAAAATTACCGCCTGTTTGCTCCCAGCCCCAAACAAACCAGCCAGACGTGGCAATGAATCCCGCCGGGCACCGGGAAAGGGTTGGGTGCGAGTGGGACGCAATCTTGGATTTGTGGAGGGCAGGGAAATTTGTTTGGAGCAGGGAAACTGCGGGAGGGGAGCCGGGGAAGGGCTGGCACGGGAGGAAGAGACAACCCGAGGAGCCGGGGCTGGATTAAGAAATTGCAGCCTCGTTCCTCTGTGGGACTGGGAATTTTGGAGGGTGGGCTGTAAGTGAAATAACCCCCAAACGGCAAAAAAATAGCAAAAAAGGAAAAGAAAAGGCACAAAGAGGGAAAAAAGAAAAAAAAAAAAAAAAAAAAAAAAAAAGATAAAAAAAAGAAAAAAGCAAAGAAAAAAAGGGGGGAAAATAGAAAGAAAAAGCAGAAAAAGAGGTATCTCAGAGGAGAGTGTAAGAGGAGAGGAACCACCGAGCAGAGATTGGGCTTCCCCCACCAAAGGGATTCAGGAGATGCTGTGGCCCGAACCTGAAATCTCCCGGGAGAGGAGAAAGGTGAGGATTCCTGTGGTGTGTCCAGTCAAAATTCCTACTTTACACTGGAAAATAGGAATCATGGAATCACAGAGAAGCTTGGGCTGGAAAATGCCTTATAAAAGATCCCATGGGCAGGGATGTGCCATGGCTGTGAAAGCTCCCGGAGCCAAACCCACAGACCCAGGGGCTGGGAATGAGCCCGGGTGTTTCCCAGGAATTAGGACCGGCCCATGGAGGGGCTCCGAGCACGTTTCTCACTGAGCCACTGTATTTATTTTCCCTCCTGTTGCAGCCCCTTATTTCCCTGCCTGCTTTGGGGCAGTTTATTTATTCAGCCTCCCTCCCGGGGCGGTTTGGCCCGTTCCGCTGGGGCGGCAGGCACCGGCACAGCCCCGACACAGCGAGCTCTGCTCTGTCAGGGCTATCAGCGAACACCAGCCCTGAGACCGGCCAGGAATTTTAATTGAAATCGCCGCTCCCTGGGCTCAGATAAGGCCCAGCATCACCCCACGGCCCGAGGGGCTCCCCAGAACCCCCCGGCTGTCTCACGGTGTGCCCCGACCCCGCTGCCCGGATTCATGGGGGTGCCCTGACCTCTCTCCATGCCCTGGCAAGGCTCTACCAGCTCAGCCGGGGAAGCACCGGGACAAACTGGGAAGGAACTGGGGCCCGGAGCTGTCCCCACGTCCCTGTCCCAGTGTCCCCTCCCCTCCCGCAGGAGCTTGGTGGTCTGCGCTCCTTATCAGCTCCTTATCTGGCGGAGCCGCTCGCTAATGTGACCTTAATGGAGCTAAAATGGACTCGATTTGTTTTATTGCGGCTCAGCCCAAACCCCGGCACCCCCTGCCCCCCTCCCTCCGCTCCTTCCCGCTTTCCTTGTTTTGGAAACAGTCAGGGAAGGGGCTGCTCCTTCCTCGCGGCTGCGGGGGCAGCGCATGGGGAGCCGGAGCATCGCGGGCGGCAGGGAGAGCCCTCCCGGGACTGTCCCTCTTCCCCTCCTTCCCTTAGTCCCCCTGCTCCCCCCGATCCCCGGGGATCCCCCGGTGCCAGGGGTGCTTCGTGCCCGGCGGAGACGGGGGGATCCGAGCCGGGAGCGGGGCTGGCAGCGCTCGGTGGCTGCGGAACCCCCGCACCCCCCGCGCCTGGAAGATGCTGCCCACGCCCTTCTCGGTGAGGGACATCCTCAACCTGCAGCGGCCGGAGGCGGCCGGGGGGCCCCGAGCCGCTCCCCCGCCCCGAGCCGCCCGCAGCCCCTCCGGGCAGGACGAGCCGCGTAAGTGCCCGCGGGCCCCTGCGGAGAAGGGCGGAGGAAGCACCGGGGGGACCCCGCGGAGCCGCTTTCGTTCTCCCGCCGCGGATCCGGAGTGCAGCCTTTCATCCTCGCACTCGCCGGTCCCGGTGGTCCCGCCGCAGGGCACGATCAAATTCCTCCTTTTTCCCTCCCCCCCGGCCTTTTTTCCCCCTCTGTTTTATTTTTTTTTTTTTTTTGCGGTTGTTTGGGGCATTTTTCGGGCGTCGCTGTGCGCCCCTGCGCCGCTGCGGGTCCCCCGTGCACCCCCGCAGCTCCGGCTGCCCTCGGGGAAAGGGGACGGTCCGGGGAGTGGATGGAGCTGGGTGTGGATTTGGGATATTGAAGGGTTTTACCTGCCCAAAGTCGCCCATCGCCACCGCTTTCGATGCCACCCCCGTGTCTCGCTCCGTGGATTGGCCGTGCTGGGGACACGGCGACACGCCCGGCCCCGGGAGCGCGGAGGATCCCCGAAGGGGGATCGGAGCTGTCCCGCTTCTCCCCGCAGCTAAAATTCCACAAAGTTTCCTCTGCTCCTGTTCCCTAACGCCCGGCGGCGGCAGAGCGGGGAAACGGGGAAACCAGTGTGAGCAGAGCGGGGGCATTGGGCAGACTGGGATACGGAGGGGGAGAGGTGGAGAGGGAGACACGAGCCCCGGGAGGATTCTGTCCCCTTCAGAGCCTCATCCAGAGCCTTCCAGCATCCCCTGGAATTCCCGAATTCCCTGCTCCGCCTGCTGGGATATCCCAGCCGGAGCTGGACCTGAACCCGGCTGCTCCTCTGCCGCACAAAATCCCAGCAAATCAGAAACTCCCCAAACCATCAACTCCTCTCAGATTTAATAATTTTCCCTCCTCCACTCCCAATCCCTTCGGGTTTTTTTGTTTTGCCGAAATTCAGAGAAATGTGGGATTCTGCTTTCCTGGAGCCGGAGGCAGATCCAGCCGCAGGTTTGGATTCCATCCTGCGGAGCAGGATGGTGGGGAAAGGGGATGTGGAACACTCGAACCTGCTGTCTGCCCGCCTTTCTTTGTGCCTCTCAGACAGCGGTGGCAGCTCCAAAACATCAGAGGCGTCATTAGGAGGGGGAAAAAGGAGGTTTTATCCAGAATTTGTGCAACAGCCTTATTCTTATTTAAGAAAAAAAATATTTTTTTGAATTCTCAGTAAATATCACCGGAAAAGTCATATTAAATTTATCAAGTACCAGCCTTAACTTTATGAACTGTCAGCCCTACTCCATCCTATTCCCAAGGAGTGCCATTCCCGGTTTGATCCCTCCTTTGGGAACACCGTCTCGCTGGGAACAGAGCTGGATTTGTGTCTGACTTTTCTTTGTTTTTCTCCCTGCTGCAGGAAAATCTCTGCTCGTCCCGAACTTTGAGGCCGAGGAGAAGCCCGGGGAGCCGTGTCACCCTCCCAGGCAGCGGCAGCGGCGGAAGCCGCGCGTTCTCTTCTCCCAGGCTCAGGTGTTGGAGCTGGAGCGGCGCTTCCAGCGGCAGAAATACCTGTCCGGGCCCGAGAGGGAGCAGCTGGCTCGGCACCTGCAGCTCAGCCCCACGCAGGTGAAGATCTGGTTCCAGAACCGGCGCTACAAGAGCAAGAGGCAGCGGCAGGAGCGGTGCCTGGGGCTGGCGGTGCCCGCGCTGTCCCCGCGCAGGGTGGCCGTGCCCGTCTTGGTGCGGGATGGCAAACCCTGCCTGGGGGGCCCCGGGAATTTTCCAGCGCCCTATGGAATTCCGGGCCCTTTTTCCTACAGCTCCTACTACGGCAGCAGCAGCACTTTCGGGGCGGGGTACGGCGGGGGATACGCCGGGATGTCCCCAAGTGCCACTCCCGGCGGTGCCCAGCGCCAGCCCCCGGCGGGAATCAGCGCTGGGAGCTGGAGGTGAGGAGGGAAGAGGCATCAGGAAAACTCCCACTGCTCCAGAGCCGAGCCCTGATCGGGACAGGAGCCAAATCCAAAGGATTTCTGCCAGCCCGGGCAGCGGAACAATCCCAGCACATCCCTGGAAAGAGAGAGAGGGGGACGCTGCCACCACAGCGCTGAGACTTTAGACACCCAACAATTATAAATTATTTATTATTCAACACAGTAATTTGGAGTCTGGCCCTTCCTTCTCCCAAGGGATTTGCTCCCAAAGGATGCTATCGGGACATCGCTTTTTCTTCCTCAGGATAACTGGAAAACAGGGTCCGTGCACATCCCTGCACATTTTTTAATGGACAATATTTAATGCTTTGAGTTCCTATAATTTCTACATTTATTTCTGGTTTGTTTTTCTTAATAACTCCCAGCACAGGTATCGATTTCTGCCTTTGTTATTAATATTATTGTTATTATTATTATTATTTGCAAATAAAAACAAATCGGTGAAATTGTGGTTTTGCTCTCTTGTTATTTCTCACTTCGTGTTTTGAATTTTCCCATCTGCGATTTGCACCTGAGCATCCAAACCTGAGCCAAAGAAAAATAAAAATCAAATCAAATCCTAGTAATCCAGGCAAAAATCACCTTGTAGTCCAAGTTTAGGAATTCCCAAGATTTAACCCCTCCAAAGTTTTGTTCCCCCCTCTTCCCACTCCATTCCCGACAGCTCCTTATCCTGCAGCATTTGGAAAAAAACCTTGGGGGAGGTAATTAAAGCTTTTATCTCTAATCCTACTCAGCCACCAGCGTTCCTTCACTTCCCAAATGGGGCATCCCTGATTTCGGGATCAAACCGGAGAATCCCTGGCAGGGACAGAGGTCGATCCCCATCCTGAGGTTCCAAGGTTTTTGGAAACGCTGCCCCTTCCCTCCCCTCCATCCACCCCCGCTCCCGCAGCAGCCGCGGGACTCCATAGGGTCATTTTCCCCGCAATTCCACAGGGAATTCCCTTTTTCCTGCAATTCCTCAGGGAATTCCCTTTTCCCTGAAATTCCACAGGGAATTCCCTTTTCCCTGCAATTCCTCAGAGAATTCCCTTTTCCCTGC
>JAGMWU010000029.1:1430047-1442053 GCA_018697195.1 Certhia americana
TGGATCAGGAATGGCTGAGCTTGGATCAGGGAATGGATTAGGAATGGATCAGGAATGTCTGAACTTGGGGCAGTCAAGGGGCAGGATCCAGCCCCGGCTGCTGGACCCAGACACGCTCAGAGTAAACTCCAGGAGCATCTGAGCTGGAGCAGGGGGACAATAAACAACTCAGAGACTGAGTGAAAACCTTTCCCCAAGGACTCCAAGTTCAGAATCTGCCTAAAAGATTGCTTTAAAAACCCATTTGAAGCATTCCTACAAAATCTTGGGGAAAAAATTCCCTTCAATGCAAGAAAAGGCACTTTGGGCAGAGAGCTGCCAGAGGGGGAGAGGCAGCATCCCCAGGGGGATACAGGATTTTTTGACACGAGATTTTGGAAGAGGGGACTCAGCCTTTCCCTTCTCAAACAGCCCTTCCTGGGCTGAGCTCAAACAGCCCCAAATCCCTTCGGAATTCTCTAGCTCTTGCTCTGACAGCCCTGCCAGGGGAATTTTGGCTTTCCAGGCCAATTCTGGTAACAGAAATTTCTACATAAAAGCTCTGGGATTTCAGGGACAACCAGGATTCACACAGCTGGGAATTAAATCCCTTGCTTTTTTTTCTTGGGCTTCTGTTCACACCTTAAGAAAATAAACTGAGAAATTACCAAAAGCCAAAATAACTGTCTGATTTCCACCTGGATAATGCACAAAAAGGGATTAACTCCAGAAACAAATTTAACTGAGGGATTTTAGCTGTTGTGGATGAGACTTCCCTGGAGCTCAGCAGTTTCCTGGCTCCTGACTCTGGTGATCCACTGGGAATTAGTTGGAGATTCAAGGCCAGATCTGAAGTTTGAGATATAAAGGGTTAAAATGGCTCTAAAATTTCTTGGCATTGCCTTGGAGTTATGGGATGGAAAGGGCAGGAATTTATCCCCAATCCTTTCCACCTCCAGTCTGCCCTAAGTTGTTCCCATTTCCCACTATGGAGCCATTCCCTTGAGGATTTATTTCCACTGGGAATTCTGATTTTCCCAAAGGCATGGGAGGACATTCCAAAGCAGGGCTTGAAAATTCCAGCAGGGCTTGAAATGAATACCACAAAAAAAAATTTCCTTTGATGCCATTTTTGACATAACATCAGAACCTTGGGATTTAGGGAGACCTCCACCAGCACTGGAAAATATCCCTTTTTGGGGATTTTATTCCATCCAATACAATCATAGACTCTCCTCTCCTCTCCTGTCCCTATCCCTGTCCCTATCCCTGTCCCTATCCCTGTCCCTATCCCTGTCCCTCCTGTCCCTATCCCTATTCCCACCCATCCCTTGGATCTCTGTTCCTATGGAATTCAAGAGGATATGAATTAAAACCTGTGATTTCGGAAGACAAAACTCCCCTATATGACTCTCATGCCATTAAATTAAAACATTCCCAAGAAAACAGGACTTCTTTCCTCTCTGTAAGGGGGAAAACTGAGTGATTTTTGTGATTTCTAAGCAGGAATGCTTTCCCGAGTGAAAACTTTATTCTGAGTTGGAATTTTTTTCCAAGTGGGGATTTTTCCAAGCAGTTCACTCTCATTTCTTCCCTTCCCAGACACCCCAGTGGAGACATTCCTGTCCGACTGTGCCCCTGCCATGCACCCCATGACCCCACGGCCTCCCAGGCAGAGAAAACGTTCCCGAGCTGCCTTTTCCCACAGCCAGGTGATCGAACTGGAGCGGAAATTCAGCCACCAGAAATACCTGTCAGCCCCGGAGAGAGCACACCTGGCCCGGCACCTGCAGCTCACCGAGACCCAGGTGAAGATCTGGTTCCAGAACAGGAGGTACAAGACCAAGAGGAAACAGGTGGTGGCCGGGATGAGCCGCTTGGACTCACGCCAGGAAGTGCCAGAATTCCCGGGAATGTCGCTGCTGGCGCTCAGGGGTGCCTGGCCCTACCTGCCCTGCCTGTACTACGTCAATTCCTGGAGCCCCTCCTGGTAGAAATGGCTTTTTTTAGATGGAAAATATCCTGGGGTTTCTTATATCCAGAGGGGAGGGATTTCAGTGACAGCGTTTTGTAGTGGCAGTATAAAATTCTCTCATCACTAACACTGAAATAACAGGAAAAGAGCCCCTGATTTTAATTGCAGTGTCCTGGGAATTCCCAGGGAATCCTTTGCGACCCCATCCCTGGAAGTGCCCAAATCCAGGCTGGACGGGGTTTGGAGCTGAGAGCACCTGGCTCTACTACAGGAATTCCTGGAGCCCATCCTGGTAGAAATTGCATTTTTTTGGGAGGAAAATATCCAGTTTTCTTTAAATTTCGAGCAGAGGGATTTGCAGTAATGGCAGCTCAAAGTTCGTTCCTCACTAACACTGAAATAACAAAAAAAAGCCCCAAATTTTAATAACAATTAATTCAGTGTTTGATTGCAATGCTGGGGGAATTCCCAGGGAATCTGTGGCTGCTCTATCCCTGGAAGTGCCCAAATCCAGGCTGGACAGGGTTTGGAGCTGAGGCCTCCTGGCACTCCGGAGTGGCTGCAGCCCCTCCTGGTAGAAACTGCATTCTTAGGTGGAAAATACAATTTTTTTCCCAAAAATGTGGGGTGTTTTAATTCTGTGTTGCTCTTCCTAGAGCTAATTAGGGGAGGGATTTTCAGTGACAGCACAAACCTCTCTGGCCACTGAAATAGCCAAAGAAACTGCCCAACATTTTAATTACAACGAATTCAATTTTTATTCCAATGCTCTGGGAATTCCTAAGGAATCCGTGGCTGTTCCATCCCTGGAGGTGCCCAAATCCCGGTTCCCACCCGGAGGTGCCCTGGATGCCACCCCGGGAGGGACAATGGGGCAGTGACAGACGAGCTTTGCATATCCGGGTGTTGGCCCTGCAGCATTCCCGGGCGGTTAAAGCAGCAGCAGCTCCAGGGTGCGATTTTCAGAGCAGCAAATCCCATCTGCAGGTGGAATTTGGGGGTTGGAGACGTATTTTTCCGACCCAAATCATCCCAGGATTCCATGGATCAGCCCGATTCCCAGTGCTAGGTCACCAGAACAGCAATATGATGATCCCAACAAGTCGTTTTTAGGGAAAACAATCCCATTTGCATTCACAGAATAGCAAAATTCAATCTTTTAAAAAACTGATTATACTTAAAGTGTCATCAATTCCATGGGAAAAGTGTGGGAATAAATGAGATTTCCTTTATTGTTTCCTTTTTTAGATGGAAAATATCCTTAACATTGGATATTAAGGAATATTTCCTTAAATATTTCCCGAATATTTCCTTAAATTTGTTTTAATGGATTTTCTCAGCTGGAAATGCATTTTCTTAGCTGAAGTAACCCAGCAAAGCTCTGCTGGAGCAGATTTAATCTCCTGGAATTAAAATCCACTGAGGTTTCTTCCCTGGGAAGCTTCAGGAATGTTCCTCTGATTCCTGCTCTTCCCGTTAAAATCTCGGTGCTCCCATTCCCTCCTGGAGCAGGGAAACGCAGACAATAAAGAATGGGAAGGAACTGCCTGGATTTTCCTCTTTTCCACAGGATTTTTTGGGATTTCTCTTTTGTCTTGTGAATCCTGTGAGCTCCCAGGCAGAGGAGTCAAAAATTCCAGGGGCAAAATTCCAGGGAAGGGAGGGCAGGGAGCGGAGGACACCCAAACTCAGGAGTTAGGAATTTTTCTCTCGCTATCAGAACTCCTCTGGTTTGGAGGCCGAGCCGTGGCTTTGGAGTTGTCTCAAAGTAACTTTTCCTATCTCCAGCTCCATTTTTCTCCCAGCTCCCACTCCCAGTGCCGGGTATCCCCCGAGTATCCTGGATTCCAGGAGGGAAGGACATCTCCTCTCCACTGTTGCAAAATGTTCCCATCCCTGCTCTTATCCACTTGGGAAAAACAAAAATCCCTTTATTGACCTCAGAACTGGGAATGACACCCCCCCCGAGGGCACCTCCTGCCCAAATCCCATGGATTTCACTTCCAGACCCTTGGGATGCTGCTGGAATCCAGGCACAGACACCGAATTTAAACTAAAAATGCTGGAAAACAGCTCAGAGCATCCTGCCCTGCACAGACTGGGATGGGAATGTCCCGCTGGGAAGGACTGGACTGGGCTGGGAAAAGGAGATTAAACTGGAAAATAAATCTGAACTGGAAAATAAATCTAAACTGGAATTTAAATCTGAACTGGAAAATAAAGCTAAACTGGAATTTAAATCTGAACTGGAAATGAGATTTGAACTGGAAATTAAATTTAAACTGGAAATGAGATCTGAATTGGAAATGGGATCTGAACTGGAAATTAAATCTCTACTGAAATTTAGAACTAAACAGAAAATGAGATCTAAACTGGAAACGAGATCTAAACTAAAAATTAGATCAACACTGAAAAAATCTAAACTGAAAATTACATCTAAGCTAAAAAAAAATGGGATTTGAGCTGACAATTAAATCTAAACTGAAAATGAGATCTAAACTAGAAATAAAATCTAAACCGGAAATAAAATCTAAACTAAAACTGACATCTAAACTAAAAATTCAATCTAAATTGAAGATGAGATCTAAACTGAATTTCTTGGAGGTTTCTTTGGGAAAATATTGCTGTCACAGCTGGGTTTTTTCTCCTCCTCATGCTCCAGATCCCAAGAGCTCCCCCCAAACCCCACTGGGCCAAACAGTTCTGGTTTTACCCCTGGTTTTGTTCCTGTTCCCTCTGTTGCTCTCTGGGATCCTTTGGAATAAAGGCTGCAGGGTCTGTGCTAAGAATGAGCTGATTCTGTGGGTTTTTATTGTGGGTTTGGGGGTTTTATCCCAGGTTTGGGTTTTTATCCTGGGATTGGTGACTTTATCCTGGCTTTAGGGTTTTTATCCTGGGATTGGGGTTCTTTGTATCCCTATTCCTGCTGTGAGTGACACAGAGTGTCCCAGCAGCACCAAAAACTGGGACACAACTCCCTGGCGTGAGGTTTGAGTGAGGAATTATCCCAAAATCCTCATCCATCCCTATTTGTAGGTGCTCAGCATCCAATCCTGCCCCATCCCTCCTCCAGCCAGGCAGAAAGCATCCCTGAACATCCCCTGATCCCATTTTCAGGTGATTATTCCCCAAAATTCAGAGTTTATGAGTGAAGTTCTTTCCTTATCACCCCCAAATCCCACAATCTCCACACAACATCCCTGAGCACCCCCCCAATCCCATTTCCATCTGATTATTCCCTGAAAGTTAGACTTTTTAAGTGAAATTCTTTCCTTACCACCCCCAAATCCCACAATTTCAGCACCATCCAGGGGTTTGGAAGCACCATCCCGCTTATTTCTGCTCCTGCTTTCCACAGTCCTGGAATCCAAATCAGGGGCAGATTTGGGTTTTTCAGGAGCATAAATACAGGAATTTTTCCTGGGAATTCTCACTGTGGATGTTCCCCTTTGGACGGGGAGGGAATGACCTTGGTCCCAGCTGCCCCCACGCTCCCTCTCTCTCTCCTGCTGCTCTTCCTGGATGGAAAACGAGCTCCAATCCCTGTTTTATTCACAGTTTAAGTTTCTATGCTGGTAAATAAATAAAAAAAAAAAAATAAATAAATAAATAAAAAAAAAAAAAATTACCCAAAAAAGCCAAAGCAGGAATTATATGGGAAAATGGAGCTGGCAATGGAGGCAAATCCAGCTCTCCAGGCCCTGATCCCATCACTCAGGACGGGACAAGCTCCTCTCCACAGCTGGGGCTGGATTTGGGATCTCCAGCTGGATTACCCTTGCTAGGATAATCCTGCTGAGTCTCTGCTCCCTAATCCAGATGCATCCCATATTTTGCTGCCAAACAGCAAAGTCCAAAATTTTTGGCTCCTGCCAAAAATATTCTGGGATGAGCCTGGCTGGAGCAGAGATGAAGAAGCAGCTCCAGATCCACCTCTGCTCTGTTTGGAGAAACCCCTTGGCTGCCTCAGCCCTGCCCTCCCTCCTTCCCTCTCACCCCAAGGGGTTTTTATGGAAATAAATCACACTTCCAGATGGTTTTCCCTTTATTTTCCAAGCACAAAGCACCAGGACAAATAAAAAAGGGGCTGAGCTGTTTGATAACCAAATCCTTGGAGAGAGTGAAGGCATCAATCATTTCCAGGGGATAAATATCACCTTGATTAATGGGGACTGGGAAAATCCCACACCTGACTGCAAAGCCAGGGGGTTCCATCGGCCCCAAGGAAGCAGAATTCCTGTTTGTGCCCAAGTGGGAAGGGAAAACATCATTCAAGTCCATCATGATCCATCAGGATTATCTTGGGGCTGGTGCTGACACAACGCTGCCCCTGCTCGGGGCCAAATCATTTCTTTAAAGGCTAAAAAAACTCCCCAAAAAATAAAAGAGGAAGGGAGGAGGCTGCCTGTGGAAAATGGAACTGCTGAGCAACATTTGCATGCCCTGAACCACATTCCTGGCAGAAATCCAGGGACTGGAGCCAAGGAAAGCTTCGGCTGGAGAGTTTGCAGAGTGGTGGGAACAGTTTGGGGCACGGAGTTGGAGAGGGGTGGGAAGGGCAAGGACACACCTGGGGCTGCAGCAGGGGATCCTCCAGGAGGAGAGCAGGAAAAAGCTTGGGAATGAGGAGGAATCCTTTAAGATGTGGGGATGTTTTCCCAGGAGAAGAGCGGAAAAGCTCTTGGGAATGAGGAAGAATCCTTTAGGATGTGGGGATGTTTTCCCAGGAGAGAGGGAAGCTGAGCCATGAGGACACCCCAGCACTGGAAGTGTCCAAAGCCTGGACAGGGCTTGGAGCAATCTGGGATAGGGGAAGGTGTCCCATGGGAACGGGATGAGCTTTAGGGTCCCTCCAACCCAACACATTCCATGATTCTACAAGGATTTCGAGCTTTTCAAATACCTCAAGGATTTTCAGTATTGATTATTCCCGTTGTAGATGCTGCTGTTATCCCTGGAAATTTCTCATCTCTTCCCAATCCAGTTGCAGCATCCATGGAAGAGCCATGCATCACACCCCTATTTTTGGGTCCACCCTTGAAAGTAGGAATGCCAAAGAGATTCAGGGAAGAACGGGAGAATCCAAGTGGCACAAACATCCAGGCAGATTTCCACAAAGAAAAGGGAAAAAAAAGGGGGAAAAGGGGTTTGGAGAGGTGGAAAATGCAGCTTTGCTGATTGGGCGTTCCCATGGAAAACTTCTGCACAAAAATCCAAGGTGAATTCCTTCTCTTCTGTCACAGCCTGGGCACCTCAATTCCCAAAAACACCCAAAAGCAGAGAAATCCCAGCAAATATCCCTGGAAGTGATTCCAAAACCGCCTGCCAGCAGGAATTTGTGGTGGCCTCTCCCAGGAGGGGAAGTCAGGAGATAAGAAAAGGATTTTTACAGGAAAAGGGGTTTGGAGCAAAGCATGGCTGGGTTTGTGTGGGAATGCTCCAATCTTGGAACCAAACGGAGCAAAGGGAAGGATTTGGGGGATGGGTTTGGGTTTGTGTTATCCCTCATCCCAAAATAGGAAAGGGAGGATTAGAAGGGGCCCCCTCCCAGCAGGAATCAGGGAATCCCTTGGGAATGGGGACAGGGAGGGGTGGAAATCCAGAAAAATGGGTAGAAATAAAGGAAAAGGGGTGGAAATAAAGGAAAAGGGGTGGAAATCAAGGAAGGGACCCAGGACCCGGTTCTGCCTGCTGTCAAAAATCCCCCTGAGGAGCCAGGAATGTTTTCCACATGGAGCCAAACATTCCCTCCGTGCTGGGAATTTCACACTCCAAAGATTCCGGTTGAAATCCCCATTTTTTCCCCTTTGGATCCCACTGGGGGGGTCCCCTTTGCTCCAGGGAGAGCTGCACCCCTGGGATTATTCTGGGGGAGTTGGGCTCTCCCTCTGCTCTGGGAGCTGCCAGGGACAGCAAGGACGCGAGGGAGACTCCCGGGATTTTCCCACTGGATGCCGCTGGAGCCGAGGGAGGATCCTCCCAGTTCTGTTCCCACTGAGGGCTTTTCCCAGCGTTGATTCCAGGATTTCCAAGAGTCACTAGCCAGGCACGGTGTTCCCAGGAATTCTTCTCATCCAGAGGGTTTCGGGACAGCCAGATTCCCAAAGGAACAGGTGATTAAACCTCAGAGCAAGGTGCACACACCCTCTCCAGCCCTGCCTTCCCACACGGGGATTCCAGAGGGATATTCCCAGATTTTCCAGCACAGTTTGGTTTCCATGGAATAGTTTGAATCTGCCAGAGCTTCTGAGGCTAGAGCAGGATCTCAAAGGAGGAGAAAGGGAAAGGGATCCAGTCTTGGGAAAGGGATCCAGTCTTGGGAAAGGGATCTTGATCTGAGAAAGGGATCCTGACCTGGGAATGGGATCCTGTTCTGGGAACGGGATCCTGAGCTGAGAATGGGATTCTGAGCTGAGAATGGGATTGTGTCCTGGGGAAGGAATCCTGACCTGGGAATGGGATCCTGTCCTGGGGAAGGGATCCTGTTCTGGGAAAGGGGATCAAATCCTGGGAAAGGATCAAATCCTTTCTCCTCCCTGGAGAAAGGGATCCTGTCTGGAGAAAGGGATCCTGTCCTGCAGAGCCCATAGTGCTGAAGGGGTAAAATCGGGGATCCCATTCCTAGGGCAGGATGCCATTCCCAGGGCAGGATCCCATTCCCAGGGCAGGATCCCATTCCCTGAACAGGATACCATTCCCAGGACACGATCCCATTTCCCGAACGGGATGCCATTCCCAGAGCAGGATCCCATTCCCTGAACAGGATCCCATTCCCAGGGCAGGATCCCATTCCCAGGACACGATCCCATTTCCCGAACGGGATGCCATTCCCAGGGCAGGATCCCATTCCCAGGACACAATCCCATTCCCAGGGCAGGATCCCATTCCCAGGACACGATCCCATTCCCTGAACAGGATACCATTCCCAGGACACGATCCCATTCCCAGGGCAGGATACCATTCCCAAGACACGATCCCATTCCCCGAACAGGATGCCATTCCCAGGGCAGGATGCCATTCCCAGGGATGGGAGGAACTTTCAAGGGACATTTGCAGGGACACTTTCCTGTACCCCAGTCCCATCCCAGCCTGGGACACTTCCCGGGATGGAGCAGCCCCAAATTCCCTGGGCCAATCCCAACCCTCGGCGCTGCCATTGGATTAATCCAGGATCTGGGCTGTGTTTGTTCACCGGATCCGATCTTTATCTTGCTTTCTGCTCAAATATTGCTTCTCTTTCAGGGCTAATGAGCACGAACACAAACATCTCACCTTTTGCACCTCACCTCTTCCCTCTCCCCATTTCTGTGAGCTCCCTGTTTATCTTGGAGGGCTCCAGGAGGGAAAAGTTTTCCGGCCGCTCCTTCCCCTCCTGGCTAATTCTGCCACACTCAGCTACAAAAGGAATAAAAGCATTTGTGTTTGGCCACAGGATTTAACTCCTTTTAACAGCTTCAGGGAGCAGGGAAAGTGTTTTCCGCCGGGCTCTGCAGGTGTAAAGTGGCTCTGGAGTGGGGCCAGAAATTCTGAGTTAAAATCCTTTATTTTAGCCCAGTCTGTGACCCCAAATCCTTGATTTTAGCCCAGTCTGTGACCTCAAATCCTTGATTTTAGCCCAGTCTGTGACCCAAAATCCTTGATTTTAACCCAGTCTGTGACCTCAAATCCTTGATTTTAGCCCAGTCTGTGCCCCAAAATCCTTGATTTTAGCCCAGTCTGTGACCCAAAATCCTTGATTTTAGCCCAGTCTGTGCCCCAAATCCTTGATTTTAGCCCAATCTGTGATACAAAATCCTTGGTTTTAGCCCAGTCTCCAACCCCTAATCCTTGATTTTAGCTTGGTCTCTGACCCTAAATCCTTGATTTTAGACTGGTTTCTGACCCCAAATCCTTGATTTTAGCCTGCAATTCTGCAGCTTCATCTGCCACAAACGCACAGAATTATTCAAGGGAGGTTGAGGATCTTTTGCAGTTCCTAATCTGCCTTGGGCAAATAAAAGAAAAGGGTTTTTTTAAGTGTTTTCTTCACTGCTTACCAATGGAGGATCCAGGTGGGAAATGCTGTTACAGTTGTGTCACTGGAGTTTGAGGAAATAAAAACATCTTGATGGAATTCCAGCCCCTAAATATTGTTAATTTAGGCCTTTTTAGTCCTGGAATTCAGCAGCTCCAACACCCTCAGAGCATCCTCCCCTTTGCCTCACTCACCTCCTGCTTTGTTTTCTCATCAGCCACCTCAATAATCCCATTTTTGGCTGGGAAGAGGAAAACCAGGATTTCCTCCTGTTTTCTTTTCCACCTGCTCCGAGGTTTGCCAAACAAAAATCAATTTCTCATCACCTGCAGGAAGCTGAACCCTCCAAAATGTCCTCAGAGCTGCAGATCCCCAGCCCAGCCCAGATCAACAGATCCATCAAAGCAATCCATCACCTTTATTTAAATTTTTATTATTATTTTATTTGTTTTCAGTGGGGCCCCAGTGAGGTTCAGAGCAGGTGACAAGAGGAAGGTGCCAATTAATGTCCCTGAGGCTGCTCGGCCCAGAAGAGGAGCGGAGAATTCATGGATAAATAGTGGATAAATGTTGGATAAATAGGGAATAATCCCTCCTTTCAGCAGCTCCAAAGGGGCTGAGGAGGGTGAGGTGCCACGGACAGCCAGGGAAAAACTCCAGCAAAAAGCTTGCAGGGAAGGGGAAAATACTGGACATTTCCCAAAGAATTTGTTGGGAGTGGGAACGAGGAAAACTGGGACAAAGAAAATGAGGAAATGGGTGGAAACTGAAGAGATTTTGGGGTTCTAAAGAAATTCCTCTCCCGAAGCCTGGGAGGTGCAGGCTCTGGGTGAGGCTCTTCTGAGCCTGAGCTTGAGGCAGCTCCTGCTGAGGAGTCTCCAAGAATTCCCAGATTCCTGCTCCAGGATTTTGGCTCTAATGTTTTCTCAGTAATCGATGTGAAAACTCCCAATATTTCCACACTCCCTGTGCTGTGGCTTTGGATTAATTCCTGGAGGTTTTACACCTGGTTTTTGTGGTCACTGTGGCCAGCTCCCCATGGAATTGTGGCTCCTGAACTGGGATAGGCACCTCTAGAATCTGCCTGGATTTGGGGCCTCTTGGTGCTCATTTCAGCCAAGACATATTTTTGGGAATACTCAGGGAACTGAGACCTCATGGTGGCTTTTTATGGAAGTTTGGGGAATTTTGAGGACCAGCTGCAGGAGCAGGGAATGACTGGTGCTAACTTGAGGGTTATCCCCATTCCCTCTTTTTTTTTTTTTTTTTTTAATGGAAGTTTGGGGCTTCCTGGGAATCTGCTGCAGAAGCACAGCAGGATTGCTGCAGGTTATCCCCACTCCCTCCTTTTTAATGGATACAAACTGGAATGAGGGAACATTTGAGGGGAAAAATTTGAGGTGGGCGGCTGCCTTCTGGGGAATGGTGCAGATTTCCATATTAAAACACAAATAATCAAGAAAAAACTGGAAACTTGCTTAGGAAACTCCCTGCCTTGCACCCTGTGGAGGCTGATAAGTCCTCTGTAGGAGGGCCTCTTGGCCTCCCATGGAGAAATCAGGATGATATCCTGAGTCACCCCTAAAATAAGCAACTCACCTCAAGCTTACAGCGACCCCAGTAAACTACACCCAGCACACCATGCTTCTTGCATGCAGATGATCTGTATCCACCCCTTGTCTGTCCCTATAAAAACCCCAACCTCAACCTCTGTTTTTAGGAGCTCTCCGTTCCTGGCTCCCTTCACAGAAACGCTGACATTAAAGCCATCTCTGTGGAATCACCAGACAGGCTCCTCTCTCTCTCATTCCTGCATCAGCCTGGGGATTCCAGCATTGAGCTGAAATCACTATTGAGCTGAAATCACTATTGAGCTGAAATCACTTGCTGGAATCCCCTCACAGCTAAGGAAGAGGCAGTACCCCAGAAGGTGAGTATCCCTAAAAGGTGAGTATCCCTAAAAAGTGAGTATCCTTAGAAGGTGAGTACCTTAAAAGGTGAGTTCCCCTAGAAGGTGAGCATCCCTAAAAGATGAGTA
>JAGMWU010000029.1:1443620-1453630 GCA_018697195.1 Certhia americana
TTTTTCCCCTTCAGATCCCACCTTGGGGTCTCCTTTACCTCAGAGAGAGCTGAATCCCTCTGATCCTGCTGCTGCTCAGCCCAAATTCCAGGGAATTCGACTTCCAGGGAATTATTCCCCACTCAGCATCAGCACCAGACAGAAAATGCTCCAATAAATGGGAATTTCCCCATTTTCATTCCAGAAGGGAAAATCCAAAGCAGCTCCAGCATTTCCTGGAATTTTTCATTCAAATCCTGTAGGAAATTTAAGAGAAACCTCAGCAAAGAGTAGCTTCCTCCCCGCCTGCTTATTCCAGGGGAGGAAAACCTCCAATTATTTGGGAATTTTTGCTGCTGAAGGAGCGGCAGTTTATGGGGTTGGCTGGGAATTCCCGGCCAGGAGAGATCCAAAACTCTCCAGCGGCTCCTAGAGGAGCGTGAGCCCCAAGAGGAGCTGCCAGGCTGGAAAACTCCTCCCAAAATGCATTTTCCTCCTCCCAGGACGGATTTTCCTCCTCCCAGAATGGGTTTTCATTTTCCCACGACAGATTTTTCCTCCTCTCAGGATTTTTCTCCTCCCACAATCGGTTTTTATTTATCCAGGACAGATTTTCCTCCTCTCAGGATTTTTTTCCTCCCGGAATTCTGCTCCTCTCAGGATGGATTTTCCTCCTGAAGGGCTCAGGCATCGCTGGAAGGCACCATTCCCTAGGGATGAGCCAGCCCTCCCCTCATTCCCAAGGAAAAAAAAAACCACGAGCTCCAAAAAGACAAAAAAAAAATCAGGATATTTTTATTTCCTTGAGCTCCAGTGACACAACTGTAGCAGCATTTCCCACCTGGATCCTGCATTGGTAAACAGTGAGAAGAAAACACTTCTTAAAAGAAAATTAATTTTATTTTTGCCAAGGCAAAAAATAAAATAAAAAAAAGATTAAGAACTGGAAAAGAACCTCATCCTCCCTTGAATAACTCTGTGCGTTTGTGGCAGACGAGGTGGCAGAATGGGGTCAGAGAGCAGGCTAAAACCAAGGATTTGGGGTCAGAAACCAGGTTAAAAATCAAGGATTTCAGCTCAGAATCGCAGCACAACTTCCAAAGGCAAACGTGGGAGGGATTTTTGGGATGGGGATTTGGGAAGGGATTTTCCCTGCAGATCCAGCACCAGAAGTTGGAAAACTGGAAATATTCCTGCTGCAGGTGAGACCTCTGGAATTATGAGAATTGGGCTGCTTTTGTTGGATAGCCAGGGTGAACCAAGTGGATTTTCCTCCTCCCAGAAGGGATTTTCTGCTGCCCAGAAGGATTTTCCCACTCCCAGCAGATCCTGGCTGATCATTTTTGTTCCCATCCCTCGGGAGGCTCCCAGGGATCCCCCCCTCTCCCAGGATGCCCAAACCACTTCCCAACATTCCCAATGCAGAATTTTGGGGGGTCCCTACTGCCAGGTTACTCCAAGGAGGAGCTGAGGTTTTCCCAAGGCAGAAATATCCAAGGAGCATCCAGAGGAAGGGGAGGATGGAGTGGGAATGCCAGAGGCTGCACCAAAAGCTGGATCACCCAGATTATCCCACATTTTGTCTCTTCAGCATTAAATTCCCAAAATTCCATCTCCATGGGAATTTTCCAGGGAGTTCTGGCTCTGCAAGTGACTCTCCAGTTTCTCAAGGAAAAACTTCCCAGCTCTGAGCCCTCCAATCCCACCAAATCCAGGAGAATCCAGCAGGATTTTCCTGCTTTAAGGCACAGGGATTCTTTCAGGTTAAGACATAAAAAAAGGCAGCACAAAGCTCATTTCACACCGGGATCATTCCCACAAGGCACACGTGGCACCCCCGAGAGGGGATCCTGAACTTTCCTGATCGAAAAAATGTGGGAAAAGGATGAGATCTGCTCAGTGTCACCCTAAAAACCACACCTGGGTGATGGGACAGCTCCAGGGCCACATTCCAGCCCCAGAAATCCCAAGGGACATCCCGGGATGCCCAGCAGGGAGATGACAATGGGAATCCCAGGAAGGGGGGACATGGATCCTGGAACTGGATTCCAAAAATCCTTCCTTGGCTGCTGATCTTCCAAGGGAGTGGCTAAAGGATGGAATTTGCTTTGGGAAGGATGGAATTTATCCCTGGATTCAAATGGACCCTGGAATTTGAATTTGCACAGCCAGGATCCCAAAAATCCCTGCTGATCTCCCAAAGGAACAGCTGTAGGATAGATTTTGGTTCGGGAAGAGCAATTCCCAGGGGGAATATGGACGCTGAAATTTGAATTTGAACATCCAGGATCCCAAAAATCCCTGCTGATCTCCCAAAGGAGCAGCTAAAGAATGAAATTTGCTTGGGAAAAGCCATTCCCAGCTGGAGCAGGGCACACAAGGAGGCTTTCATCCTTCCCACTTAGCATTCCACGCAGGAAAACCAAACTCAGGGAATGAGGAGCTTCTCCAGGTTGGGTTTTCCCCTCCAGGTCGGGTTTTCCCTCTCCAGGTGGGATTTTTGTCCCTCCTGGACAGGGATGAGTAGCAGCTTCTTGCCAAGCCTGGGCTGAGAGGTGCTTTTGGACCTGCACTGGGATTTTCCCAAGGATTTTGGGACTGCTTTGGAGCTGCCAGGGACTCTGTAAACAGCAGCTCCGGGATCTCCCTTTCCTGGGAGCTGAGCAGCTCCAGGCACCTCCTGAAATCCCAGCAGAGGTCCTGGAATGGGATCAGGGCTTCAGGGACGATGAAGGCTGATCAGCTGTCACACCCCATAAAAATGTACCTTTAGCAAGTTTAAATTGCAAAATAATATTGGGTAAAAAATCTACATCTTCAAGAGTCATAAAAAATGGAATTGAGTTTTCCCCCTCTGCCCCACAAAGGGATTTTGGGATGCCCCATGTTTTCCCAAAGTGATGTCCCCATTCCTTGTCCCCTCAAGGGGCTTCCAAGTACCTTGACACCCAGAGAAGAAGCCAGGCCACCACCTGGGTAATTAAAGCCAATCTGGCCATAAAAATCAATGATTTGGGGTCTTCCTTACACAGCATGGAAGAACTGAGCCCTTTTTAAACAGCTTTGCACCCAGCTGTAAAAGCATTTAAAAATCCACCCCACTGCCTACATAGAAAAATAAAGGATAAACATTATCCAGCTATTTTATAGTTATATAAACATTAACTTCTGTGCCAAGACATTTTTGTTTCTTTGCTGTAAAAATAAAAAAAAAAATTTAAAAAAAAAAAAACCCAAACCAGCTTAGATTGGATAACCTAAACCTTCAGCAAGGAGTAAACTCCATCTTATTTCCCAGAAAAAGAGCAGTTTGCAATTTCACTGCTGCAAAATAAAGTTATTTAAATATATATATATATTAATATAAAAGTCTGTATAAACTCTTTTTTTGTTGTTGTTTAAGGAAGGGAAGGGGGCACCCAGTGACAGGAATTCCTGGGGACACTCAGCGACCGGGAATCCCTGGGGACATTCAGTGACCAAGCACCACGGGGGAATCCCCAGGCAGGGAGATGTGAATCCAGCAGAATTCCAGCTGGGCTGGCTGGGAGGAGGCACAGGGAGATTCCCACTCTTTTTTTTTTTTTTCACGAGGATGGTTTTTTCTCCAGCGCGTGCTTGGTGAGGAAGTACTTGAAGAACTCATACACGGACCAGGCGATGGCCGTGGAGGGCATCTGGTAAATGACCCGAGCTTGGACACCTTTGAAGAAGCCAGGAACCCCTCCCAGCTGGTAAACGGTGCTGATGGCGTTGGCCATGCCCGACAGATGGCCCCTGATGTTGAGAGAGCTCAGGGCTGTGTTCTCCTGCGTGTTCAGCAACGTCTTGCACACGTCCAGGGGCGTGGTGGCGGCGGCGGCCACGGCTCCGGCCACGGCGCCGGCCACGATGTGGGAGCGGGGGTTGTAGTGGCGCTGGGGGTTGAGGTGCTCCTGCAGGAGCTCGTAGGTGATGAAGTGGATGGCCTGGAAGGGCACATTCATGGTCAGCTGCGTGGTGTAGCTGCGGTAGAAGGCTCCAAAGCCCTCAGTCCTGTGCACCTCCCGCACGCAGCCCAGCACCGATGTGTACGGAGAGTTGAACATCTGCAGCCGCTGCTTTACCACTGCTCGGGGACAGGCGTGGGGACAGGGACACTGCTCAGCTGGGGGGGTCAGGCCTGCTGGCACAGCCCCCAAAGTGACCCCAGGCCCAGCCCTGACCTCCCCTTGCCCACTCAAACCCATCCCCCCAGCTGCCCAGTGTCCCCAGAACTCAGCAAGGGGACAGCTCAGAGCTCACTTGTTAATGAACCCCTCTCCTCAGGGTTAATTAATGACCCTTTACTTCTAATGAACCCTTCTCCTCCGGGTTAATTAATGAACCTTTAGTTCTAATGAACTCCTCAGGGTTAATTAATGACCCATTAGTTCTAATGAATCCCTCTCCTCAGAATTAATTAATGACCCATTAGTTCTAATGAACCCCTCTCCTCAGAATTAATTAATGACCCATTAGTTCTAATGAACCCCTCTCCTCAGAATTAATTAATGACCCATTAGTTCTCACCATTAAGCCAGACTGCTCAGGACCCTCAGTGGGGATGCACAAACTCAGAGCCAGCAGTGATGAGGGTGGGAACATGAATTCACACATGAGCATCACCTGGGGGTGTCACACACCCCCTCCAGCCTCACCAGCTGGAGTGACTTCCATTGACTTAGGAGGCCAATTAATGTAATTAATTTAATCAGGGTATGATTAAAAGGATTTGATACAGTGGAGGTTTCTCCTTCAGAGATTCCCAACTCTGAGCTCACTCAGAAGCACAACCCAGTGACCCTGAGGAGCTGGCAGGTCTCAGCACTGTCATTTAAGCTGCATTTTCCTGTTAATCCTCATTTTCCTGAGGCTTTCTCCTGCCAGGAATCTCACAGTCGCTCTGTGTGCTCATCAATCCTGAGCTCAGCTTGGTTAGTCCAAAGCTTCAGGAAAACCAGGACCACTGCCCCAAGGAGCAGCAGAGTGGTGATGGGAAAGGTGACACCAGTAAAGGGGACACCTCCCCTGGAAAGTCACAACGCACCACAGAGATCCAGGGATAAATTCCTCCTGGTTGCTCTCCCTCTCTTCCCAAGGGACAGAGGAATGAGGTCCCTGGGCTTGGTGATTTTGGAGGGGCTGGGGCCCCTGGATTTCTTCCAATTCTTCCCAAGGGACAGAGGGAGAAGAGCTAGGAGGGATTAATCCCTGGATTCATCTGGGCAGGAGCACCGAAGGCCCCGGGTGTCCTAGAGGGAACAGCAATTCCCCAAATCCCAGGAATTACCTTCAGCAGGATTCATCACGGCGTCATGGAGTAGCGTGGCCACACTCCCAGCAATGCCTGCAAGGCAAGAGCAGCCTTGAGAAAACAAAACCCAGCTCAGAAGGCAGGGCTTCCCCTGGCACTGCTGTCCAGGGAGACCCCATCCATGGGAATCCATCCATGGGGGGGAATCCATGCTGAGGGAGCCAAATCCCACCAGCCAGAGCCACAGCAGATTCCCAGGGCAGGAAATCCATCCTGAGAGAAGCACAGATCCACTCCCAGCCCCCTCCTTTGCTCTTCCCAACAACAGCTCCAAGGTTCTGTCCACCCCAGACACCCGTGGCGCCTGAGTGAGCCATGAGCAATGTTTACCTTCCCCTCAGCACATCCCTAATTAGGGATTTTCATCCCTTTACTCAGCCTGCTTTCCAACCCTCGCTGCCCAGGTTGTGCCAAGCCCAGCCAGCCCTGACCCATCCCGCACTCGGCTCTGGGATGAGGCTCTCCAGCCACTCCTTCCCCTTTGATGTTGGTTCCCATCTCCAATTCCCTCTTGCCCAAATGACTTTTGGTCATTTCTCATGAAGCCACGGCTCCGGTTTTCCTGCTGGCACCACAGGCCTGTAGCTACTTGAAAGGCAAACACAGGAATGTGTTCCCAGCACAGAGGAGTGAGGAGAAGGGATTTTATTCCCCTCACTGAGTTCAGTGACCTCATGGCAGATTCCACAAACCCTTTGGTAAAGCCCTGGCTGCTCAATTCCAGGGTTTCTGCTGCTATTGCTGGGTTTAAAAGTGAAATCATTCCTGCTAAAAATTAAAGCACATAGAGAATGGAGTGCTCTCCAAGTTCCTAGGGACACCTGAATTCAAACCTCCAGAGGCCGAGGTGATGCCTTCAATGTAAGATCACACCTTTAGGTGATACCTTCGAAGGTGGGACTTGATCCTCAAGATCTTTCCCAACTTCAAGCATTCCATGGTAATACAGGAACAGCACAGCTGCACCTGAACACCTTCTGCCCACTAAACTGATCATTTGTGCTGGAATAATTTGAGATTAAATAAGAATTTAGATTGGGAGGGGTGCCAGGCTGAGTGAGAAGCAAGCAAGAGACAAGTTGATAACCACAAATGGGATTTTTCTTTTAGGGAAAAGCCAAAAAAATAAAATACCATTAGCCAAGTGGCTGTTTCCTCCTGGCTGGAAAATATCACTGAGAGACTTTTTCATTTTCTCGTAGCAGGCAAAGTACAAGGCGTGGGCAGGGCCAGCCCCCAGCATGGTGACATTAACCCCACGTAAAGGCCTCCAGAGCCCCTCAGTCAGCACCATCTTCTTGAGAGCTTCGTACACGCTCCTGTACTGGGCTTTGGGGTCTGGCTGCAGGCTCTGCATCCGTGTCTGCAACAAAGCACAGGAGAGAGAGACCTTGGTTACCCACCTGATGCAATAAATCCCATTGTTCAGAGCCACCAGAATTCCGAGATCATGGAAGGGTCACTTCAGCCCCTGGATGCCTATTATTTATCCTGATTTTTTATTTATCTTCCTGGATAGAGTCCACACTCCCACTGCGACACCCAGGCTGTTGCAGGAGGGAAATGCAACCTCTGCTCTGCTTTATCCATGGAAAGTCCAAGGAGTGAGGCTGCTCCAAAGGCCGGGTGAAGAAATCCAGGTTGTAATTTTCTCCTGCTTTCAACACCCTGACTCTGCCCCAGCTTGTCCCTCATGCAGATGCCCAGCAGCTTGGGACAGTTCCTAGAAGGGTGAGTTGGGAAAACTGGGAACAGGCAGGAATTCCCCCATAAGGAGAAAATGCAGAACCAGTGTCCCCCAGTAGTTCTGGGAGGTTCCTTGTCCCCGTTTTCCCCTCAGCTCCCAGTGGTTTTCTCCCCTGAGGGCCTGGCCAGGGAATTCCAGCTGCATTTCTGTCCCTTGGGGTTTTGTCTCCCACAGATTTTAAGCCAGCTGAGCTCCTGGCATCCAAACCTGCTCCAAACCTCAGTGTCACACTTCATAACACAATTTTCCCCTCAGGAAAATTACTTGGAGCTTGTTCCAGGGCTCTGCAGACGATGCCCTCACACAGCAGGGCTCAAAGGCCTGGAGGTGACAATGACAATGTGTGAGTGGTCTCAGGACCCCAACCAGCACTGCTAAAGCTGAACCCTCCACAGCTATTCTAGAAAGATCCTCCCAGGAAATCCTGAGCAGCAAAATGCCCACAGATCCTTCCTGCCCTCCCTGTGGAAAAGGTTAAACACTGGGACAAATCATGGAGTCACATCCCTGCAGGTGTCCAAGGACATGGCACTCAGGGCTGCTGACAAGGTGGGGATGGGGCACAGCTGGGCCTGGATGGCCTTGGAAAGCTTTTCCAACCTCAGTAATTCCATGATTCTGCAATTGCAGCCCGTGACACCGAAAGCAGCCCGGAGGGATACGGAGCAGCCTCGGCCCTGAAACACAAACACCGGGAAGGACTCGGCCCTGGGAAAGGGGTGTTCAGCAACCTCTGGAATTAAAGCTTTTCCAAGGAGATGCTTGAGAGCTGCAGGAAGGATTCCATCCTCAGCAGAATCCCTTCCAGCTCGTCAAGCCCTTCATTAATTAGCCAGGAGGCCACGCAGCAGCTCAGCCTTCAGCCCATAAAAACCTTTCAGGTTTGAACCTTGGAGCCCCAAAACACTTCCACACCCCCTCTGTGAGCCCAAGGAAGAGACTGGAGCTCAATTCAGGACTTTCACCTGGAATAACAAAACCAAGCTGGCTTTATTCAAGCCTAGACCAACTAAATTATGAAATTTGTAGTAAATACTCTTTAAAAACCCTAAAAATCACACAGGAATTCTTAGGAAGGAGACTTGGCAGGAATTTCAGACTCCAGCATCAGCTGGCACTCCCTCCACCAGGGAATTTGGCAGCCTCGTGCAAAGCTCCCTGTTCCACAGCACCACATTCCCTAGGTGCTCCAAACAGCACTGGAAATGAACCCAAAAACTCAGGAAAATCCTCCTGGGAGGGCAGCAATGCATTGGATTCACTGGAAATTAAAAGCAGGTTTGAAATCCAGTTGTCAGGCAGTCTTGCAACCCCTCCTGGTCTCTGCACCTTCCCATCCTATTGCTGTTGGTCAGGATTTCAGGATGCTCCAGCAAAAATCCCAGTTTCATCCCAGTTTATCCCTGGGAGCAGCAGGTGACATTTATGTGCAGGACCGATGTGTTTTTGGGAAATAAAACCAAGGATTTCCATCACTCAGCTTGTCCCACTTTCACCCCAGCAGTTCCCAAGATGGGGCAGAACCTCCTGTACTTGTCAGGACACACCAGGAAAATCAATTTATAGAGACCCTGCTGCTCCAGCTTGGTCAGAAACAGGGCAGCTTTTCAAGGGAAAGGGATGTAAGGTGAGTAGGGCTCTCACACAACAATGGATAAATTGGATTTCTTCTTTTTGGTGGATCTGAGCCACTCTGAAGGGGTTCAAAACTCACCCCACAGCCCAGAGGAGCTCACACAGGCTGCAGTTTGCATCAGCTACCCATCACCTGTGGGTAGAACAGGACTAACAGCTCAAGGACCAGATAAAACCAAGACTAACTGCCCAAGGAATAACCAAAACCCAGGTTTAACAGGACTAACAGCCCAAGAAATAACCCAAATCAGAATTCAGGAAGACAGACAGCCCAAGGAATAACAAAATTCAGGATTTAGGAGGACAAACAGCCCAAGGAATAACCAAATCCAGGATCTCCTGTGTGGCTGCTGCTGAGCCAGAGGCCCAGAGCTGAGAGCAGCTCTGTGGGAGGGAGCTGCAGTTTATCAGGGCTTGAGGAGATGATTTCTGTGAGCTGGGCAGTGCCCCCAGCTCCTCTCACCTATCTGAAGCCACCAAGCAGCTCCTGGAGCCTCACCCCTGATAAGCAGCCAAGAAATTCTTCTCCACCTACTCCAATTAATCCCCATTGCATAAGGCAGTGGTGCAGGGCCAGCCACAAGCGCCCTGGTTGTCCTGGTTGCAGCCTGGGCAGAAAAAAAAAAAAAACCCACACCACCACAAGTGGCAGGGTCAGGTCGAGGCAGTTCCCTGCTCCCTGGGGAGAGCTCTGTCCTGCTGGATGCAGTTTGGGAAGAGCCCCAGCTCTCCTGCATTTCTCCAGTGTTGTTTGCTGGTGGTTTTTCACCCGGCATTGTTTTCCCAGCAGGAGCCAGGGCTCTGTTTTTGCACATCGTGGCAGAGAGTCACTGATTTGACACCCTACAAACACCCTCAGAACTCGTTTGCCTTTTGCTTTGGGTTTCTTGATTTATTTTCTCTGAGCACAACCTGCTTTTCCTGGGTTCATGTGACAGAGGTTCACAAAGGGAGCACAAAATGCTTCCAGCAGGAAATCAGCAGCATTCCTGCAGGGATCCAGCAGATCCTGCCAGCTGGACAAGGCACGAGCCAGGCTCAAGCTCTGCACCCCAATTTTGAGGGAGTTCAGCTGGAACAGCCCCCAAATAAGCAGCACATTTGTGTCTGCAAATAACCCCTGGCAGGGGAGCAAAGGGTCAGCCCAACAGGTTATCCAAGAATTCCCAACATCTCAAACCCCCTCTCAGCTGGAACAGGAGGAACTGCTCTTCGTGGAGCAGCTGGAAATGGGGGGATGCAGAAACTCCCAGCAGCAAACCCCAGCACCCCAAACCCCAAATAATCCACAGCCCTGCCTCCCTCAGGTGTTCT
>JAGMWU010000029.1:1482611-1496980 GCA_018697195.1 Certhia americana
TTTCCTGTCCTTGCATCCCTTCCCTGTGTCCCTGTCCCTTCCCTGTGTCCCTTTTCCTGTCTTTGCATCCCTTCCCTGTGTCCCTGTCCCTTCCCTGTGTCCCTGTCCCTGTGTCCCTGTTCCTGTCCCTGTTCCTGTCCCTTCGTCCCTTCCCTGTCTCTTCCCTGTGTCCCTGTCCCTGTCCCTGTGTCCCTGTTCCTGTTCCTGTCCCTTTGTCCCTTCCCTGTCTCTTCCCTGTGTCCCTGTCCCTGTCCCTATCTGGACAGGTTCCCTGCCTGGCACAGGGAATCGGCACACCCAGGTTTTCCCTGAAGGCTGAGGTGGGATTTGGGATTTCCTGGCAGTGTTCCTGAGCATCCTTCCCCTTTCCCAGCCCGATCCTGTTCAGTTCCTGCCTCTTCTCCCTTTTCCTTGGATGAGCCTTTCCCAAATCCTGAGGGGTTGGAGGGTTCCTGAGGTGACTTCCATGGATCCTGTCCCTGGATCTGATCCCTGGATCCCACCCCTGGATCCCATCCCTCCAGAGCTCCACTTTAGGATGGGACTTTTGCCATCTAGTGGGAAGGGACAGAAATCCTCTGGGACCTCTGATCCTGTAGGAAAAGGCAGAACACAACCCTCATTCCCAGATTTTCTGTGGGATGTGCTCATGCTGCTTTCCCACAGTGCTATCACTGCCTCCAGCTGGATTTCTTCTTTTCCTTCCTAGAAATTCACTCTCTTCGTGTTTTTTGTGGGAAAAACTTCATTTTCCCTGTGCCATCCTCCTCTCCTGGGGAGCTGCACAGCAGGAATCCATCAGGAAGCTGGGAATGGAGGCACGGCAGATCCTTTGTGCCTCCTGCATTTTGTCAGGAGCTTCCTGGGGGAATTTGTCTTCCAGCACCTGATTCCTTCACTCCCTGCTCATCCCTGAGGAATCCCAGACACGCAATGAGAAGCACTCATTCAGTGCCTCCTGCTGGGATTTTCCTTCTTCCAGGAAATCCAGGAGCTCCCATTCCAAGGGAGATTCCAGCGCTGAGCGGCCTCTCCCCACCCTTTTCCTGAAAGGTTAAGGAGGGAAAAAAAGGAACATTTGCTTTCTCTGGGAATGGCTTGGACCATCCCCAAGGCTCTGTGCCTGCAGGGAAACATTCCTGCTGGGAGGATTTCTCTGGGATTTGGGGTTTTCTCACCTTGACTAGGAAATTTTCCATAGCTTTGGTCAGTGGGGGAGCTGCCCCACCCATGGATGAGTCCCAGGCCAGGTTGGAATAACCTGGGACAGTGGAATGTTCCCTGCCCATGGTAGGGGTCGGATGAGATGATTTTATGTCCCTTTCCACCCAAACCATTCCATGATTCTAGTCTGGAAAAATTCCCGCAGGGATTAAACACAGAAATAGCTTTTTAGGGGGAAAATGCTGATTGATTTCTACAGAATTTGGGGATTTCTCAGCCATTGGGATCTGGCTCTTCAATCTCCCATTGCAGGAACTTCCCGCTGGATCTCTTGGGTGTGAAAACGGCCACGTGGCCCTAAAATTCCTGCAGGTTTTTGGGTATCTCCAAGATCATCTCTGAAGGGAAAAGCTTTTAGGGAGCTGCTCCCAGAACTGGAGAGGTCGAGTCGCCCCACGGAGTCTGTAGGGTGCAAACACCAGGATGGGGAGGCAATGAGCCTTTCCCAAAGAACTGCAAATTAGGGAAATTACAGCACCCAACGGCCCGTGCCTCATTTTTGGGAGCAGGGAGCATGACTGGGACTCCTCGGTCAAAGCCCAGGTGTGTCCTTAGGGCAGGAAAAAGCCCCGGAGGAAGGGACAGGACCGGGAATGAGGGTTGGGAGTGAGGCCAGGGAAGGGATTCAGCTGGAGCTGGGACTTGTACAGGGATTTGGGATGAAAAAAATCCATGTGCAAAATCACTAGAGGCTGAAAATCGGGATCCACTCTTATGGAACAGGCTCAGGGACCTGGGAAGTGCCTTCCCTGTTTCCCAGATCCACTTTGAGCAGCATTTTTTCTCTGTGTGGCATTCCCTGTGTGATTCCAAGCTATTTTCAAATCACTTTTTCCCCCGAGTGCTTTTCCCTCGGTTTTACCCAGCTGCGGGACAAAGGGGGCAGCAAATTCCCTGAATCCTGCACGGAGCCTCGAGAAGCTTTGCTGGATTCCTGCTGGATGTTTCATTCCGAGCTCTTCCATCAGCTGGAATTTTTCATGGATACGCTGCAGTGTCCTCGCCCGACCCATGCTGGGCCGGGCAGGCACTGACACATTCCTTCCTCCGGCCCAGCTCCCTCATTCCTGCCTGGAATTGCTCCCTGGAGCTTCTCCCGGGACACCTTTTCCCTCGATGTCCCCAAGCTGGGGGGAGGTGGTTCTGCTGAAGGTCAGGATACAATTCCCAGGGTTTGTCCTCTTCCCTGTAAATTCCTGGTGCAGGGAAAGGACCTGAGAGCTCATCCCACACTCTCATCACACCCCCTTCCCCTGTCCCAGGTTGCTCCAAATCCCAGGGATCCACATCCCAAGGGGTCCCTCATTCCAGGGATCCACATCTCAGAGATCTCACATCCCAGAGATCCACATCTCAGGGATTCCACATCTCAGAAATCCCATATTCCAGAGATCTTACATCACAGGGATCCATATCTCAAGCATCACTCATCCCAGAGATCCCACATCCCAGAGATCCCACATCCCAGGGATTCCACATCCCATCCCAGGGGTTCCACATCCAAGAGATCCCACATCACAGGTATTATCTCTGGAAGTGACTTGGACAATTCCAGGGATCCAGGGGCAGACACAGCTCCTCTGGGAATTTCATCCCAGCCCCTCCCACCCTCACAGGGAGGAATTTCTTCCCCAAATTCCATTTATTTCCTTTAATGCTGGTGCCCAATCCAGTGCAACATCCCTTCCCAATAAAAGAATGTAGGAATTGCTCCCAGAGTAGCTGGAACTGGAACACACTCAGCTTTTCCAGTGGTTGGGGTTAAGAAAATTCCTTGAAGAAGGAATTACCTGGCATGGATAAATCATGTTTGGGAAGGGATGGAAAAGCTGGGAAAAGGGAGAGGTCTCCTGATGGGAATGTTCTTGTAGGGGGTGGTGCTGCACTGGAAATGTGTCCAGTGCTGAGCATTAAACCTGGAATTTTCAATTGTAATGAATAGAATTAAGTTGGAATTGCTGTGCAGGAGCATCCCAGAGGAGAATCCATGGACAGCAGCCCTGTGCTAGGGAAGGGTTTGCTGGAAAATCCTCTAAAATAAGAATACACTGGATGAACAGGAATATTTCTTCAGAAGTTACCTTTGGGAATACTTTCCTTTCTGTGTCCACCAACTTCCTGCTGACTTGTTTAAAAAATGCCCAGAACAGAGACTTAAACCCCCAGGGCCAAAGCTGGGCAGAAAACACTGGGGAATATTTTATTTTGGAATTTATCTCCCACCCAAAACTGGGTCAGGAGACAGAAATCCAGGTTCTTACATTCCTGTTATTTTCACGCTTGAAGTAAAGGGAATAAAGAGGATTTCTTGGATAACTTAAACCCCTGAATGAACATGGTGACTTTAAAACCACAAACCTCCCCCCAAACTGAGGCGATGTCAGAGGTTCAGAATGATGTGGGACTGATCCAGCTCTGATTTTTGGGAAAGGAACTGTTCCACCTGGGAATTCTCCTATTTAGGATTTGTTATTTTTCAATGAGGAATTGTTTTTAATCCTTGGGACTCCCAGGAGTGGGGAGTAACTGCAGGACAAGCTGAGTTAATGATAATAATTCCCTGCTTTGCTTTGAGCTGCTGTAGGAGTGAGTTTAAGGAATATCCAGCAGCTGGAAAAGCTGGATGCTGAAAGGTTAAAGGTGAGGGAATCCAGGGAGATGACAGTGCTGGGAATTCCAGGGAATATGGAGCAACTGGAAAGCGGGATGCTGCAGGGTCAAGGGTGGGTTATGCCAGGAAATTCTGGGAATTCCAGGGTGCTGAGCCAGAAACCCTTGGAATTGCAGGGATTGAATCACCTCGGAGTCCTTAAATATTGAAGTTTCACCCCGGGGGCCGGGATAACTCCTAGCGTTTATTCTCTGGGAACACCGGGAATAAAAATCCGTGTTCATGACCCTCTTTTTAAAAATTTTTTAATTTTTGGGGCCGCTCCCCCCGTTCTGCCTCCTCTCGGGAGGAGCGCTGATCTCACGGCGGAGCGGGGCGGCTCCTGGGAGGGGTTTACGGAGTAAATCCAGTGAAATTTGGCAGGAAGCAGCAGCTCCTGGCAGCACATTTCCCTGCCTGCAGGAGGATTTTTCCAGCTCGGAGGGGATCGCTCAGCCCGGGAGGAAGAACTGGATGAAGCGGGACGGGGCTGAGCTTCCCCCGCAGCACAGCCACCGCTAATTGAGGTAAATTCCGGGCTGCCACCTGGATTTGGGGTTTGATTGCGACAAAAAGTGCGGCTGAGTCATTAATTTAAACATTTCTAAGCCTTTCTTTCTTCGGGGCTGAAAGTTTCATTTCCCTTCTTCTCTCTGAACGTGGTTTTTTTCCCTCACCCATCGTGATAAAAGCCGAGGGGAAAAAAAAAAATTATATTTCTCCTAATTCTTGTACCCCGAGCTGGGCTTGGCCGGGCTGCGATGCCGAAGATTTTAAGTGTCACTTTTTAAAGAAGTCCTGGCCGAGCTGGAAATTTTATCCCTTTTTTGCTCCCAGCCATTCCCGGCTGGAATAAAAGACGAGTTGCAAACTGCCCGCGAGTTCGGGCAGTGCCTAAACTGGGATTTTGGTAAAACATCCCGAATTTCGAGCAGAAAACCTCGGTTCGTGCCATCAGCGTTGGGTAAATGTCACCCGGGTAAATCGGGGAGGCTCTTGGAGCTCTCCTCTGGATAATTCCCGTTTTTTCAGAGTGAAAACTCCGGGCAGATGTTTGGCAGAAGGTGCAAAACATGTCCTTAATTAGAGATTTTTTTCTGTTGTCACTGCTGGGGATTCTCTGAGTTTACCAGCAGCTCCTTAAAAGCCGTTTTATCCTGGTAATTTTTAGGATTACTTCGGGATGTCCACCTGGAAAGCTGCTCCGGAGAAACGTGGGATGTTCAACCCGACCCGGGCTGAGCTCACAAATAATTGTGATTAGTATTTCCTTCCCGATGAGTTTTTGCTGTTAATTAAACAGCTGTTGCTGTGTGTAGAGAAAAGATCCAAGCCCAAAGAATTTAGAATATTAGAGAGAAAGATCCAAATTTGGATATCTGGGAGTGAAGCAGGAAAATAATTCATCATCTCCACAATCAGCTCATAAAGGTGACAGCACAGTGCTTCCGATTTTTCCTGGATACAGCCTGAAAATCAGGGACTTAGGGCTCCTCCTTCCCAGTTTTCATCTGCATCGAGCCACCCACCGTGGTGGAATTTCCTCAGCTGGGGAGTAGGGAGCAATTAAAATAATATTAAATGAAATTAAAGTGTGAATTGCTGGAATAACTGAGTGCTCAGGGAGAAACCACACCTTGGAGCGAGTGCTGGGTGCTCCAGAAGGGAATTTCTATAATCCTGGTCCCAAGGGCAGGAGGATATTGGGAAACATCCCCAAAAATGGGTTGTTGAGGGAAATTTAATCCTTAAATCAGGCAGTGCCGAGGGGCAGAATTCCTCTCCAGACAAACCCAGCAGGAGCTTTGTGGGTGCAGAAAGGAGAATTTTAGGGAGAAAACTTCAAGGAAGTTTCAGCAGCTTGGAAAAGCCCTCAGGATTGCAGAGTTTTGGTGATGTAGCCCAGGACAATGTTCCTGCCTTCAGCAGGGTGATTTAATGGAAAATCCGTGTGTTTTGCTGGAAGATCGCTCCTTTTACAGGTTGAGACCCCAAAATGCTTTCCCAGAAATGAGCTTTGGGGATTTTATCCATAATTTGACTGCCAAATTCATTGTCTTTAGTGTCCCTGTGTTCCATTCTGTTTTCCTTTCTGTTCCGTAATTTATATTGATTTTCCCCTTATATTCCTTCTCCTCCTGAACACTTCCAGAGCATTCCTGGCACAGTTTCAAACCAGAGCTCCCAATTCCAGGCACTGGGATGATCCCCAGGTGCTTTTCAGAGCCCTTTTTTGACACTTTGTCCCACGTTTCCTGCACCCATCTGCAAAAACGCCCTCGGAGGAGGAAAAGTTCCACTCCTAATCCACGGCAATGCCATGGAAGTTTGTTATTCCAAGGGGGATTTCCCAGGAATAACAACAGCCTGTTTTGGAGCCCAGCTGTCCCACTGGTGGATTAAGGAGCATTAATTAAGACAGCATCACCCCGAGGGTGAGGAATGATCCCCTCCTCCTGGGAGGACTTCAGATCCACCTGGAAATCCTCTCCATGGAAATTTGGGATGTTCAGCCCTGAGCCAGGCTGAGCTCTGCTCCTCCAGCACACGCAGAATCCTTCTCTGGAGTTAATTTTCCCCTGCAGATGAATTTTTGGTGTTTAATTTCAGCAGATGTTGCTATGTGGAGATAAAAAAATAAAGGTCTAAAAACCAGGAGAGCTTAGAACATTACAGAGATCCTGGTTTAGAAATGTGGGAATGTAGCAGGAAAACTCATCTTCATCTCTATCAGGAGAAATTTATCACTATAAGGAGATGTTTATCTCCATAAGGATATATTTATAAGGATATATTTATAAGGATATATTGGTATGTTGTTTATAAGGATAAATGCCCTTAAATTTGCAAGGACACCAGAATTTTTCCAGGGAAAAGCACCCAGATCCAGGGCCAGCACCCTTCCTGAAGGGGCTCAGATGAACAGCTCCCAAATCCAGGCCATGGCCTCTTCCCACATCTCCTCCAATTCCTGCTTGCTCTCAGTTTGAGTCCCTCAGTGCATCCCAGGAGACGCAAAAAGCTCTCCTGGGATGAGAGGGATGTGTGGAGCATCTTCTGGCACAGCTGGAATCCAGCTCTCTTTCACCTGGAAGTTCCTGATTTCCTGCTCTCTTCCCTGTGCCTGGGGAGAAGGAGCAGGAATGGAGATGAGGATTCTGACACTCCCAGGCTCCAGGCCAGCCCTGATCCCGGCTGCTCCATGGGCCTGGAAATAGGAACCAGGAATTCCCAGTTCACCAAGAACTGCAGTGGTGGGGAAAGGGAATTGGCTTGGACTGAAAGGAAGAAATTCCTCTCTGTGAGGGTGGGGAGGGGCTGGGATGGAATTCCCAGAGGAGCTGTGGCTGCCCCTGGATCCCTGGAAGTGCCCAAGGACAGGTTGGAGCAATCCAAGACAGTGGAAGGTGTCCCTGGGGATGGGCTTTAAGATCCCTTCCAATCCAAATTATTCCAGAATTCTTTGATTTTATTTTCCCATCCCTCTGTGGATGCTGCAGGAACAGCCCTGGACACTGGAAATTTGTTGGGTAGAAGAGCCTGGAGTGCCAGGACACAGGGAATGGCTTCAAACTGATAAAGGGCAGGGAGAGGTGGGATATTGGGAAGGAATTCCTGGCTATGAGGGTGAGGAAGGGCTGGGATGGAATTCCCAGAGCAGCTGTGGCTGCCCCTGGATCCCTGGAAGTGCCCAAGGACAGGCTGGAGCACCCTGGGGCAGTGGAAGGTGTCCCTGCCCATGGCAGGGGTGGGATGAGATGAATTTAAGGTCTCTTCCAACACAAAGCATTCCAGGATTTTCAGATTTAATCCAACAGTGATGAAAAGGGCCTTGATCACAGAATTTTCACGTGGATTTTTCCATCCCTCTTTGCTCTCTGCCTGCCGCAGTTTCCCCTCCTCAGCTAGCAAACATTCCCAAGTGCCTGGAATGGGCTGCCAAGGGTGGAGTCACCATCCCTAGAAATTCCAAAAACACCTGGATGTGGCCCTGGGGACATGGTTTGGTGATGAATGAGGTGGTGACCTGCACTTGATGGTCTTAAAGGTATTTTCCAAACTGAACCATCCCGTGGTTCTCTGGGCTTTTCCAGAGCTCCTTTTCCAACTGGGAAATCTCCATTCTGATGTTGTTCCCTCAGCTCAGGATCTCTGCTGGAGACTGGGATTTTCTGCCAGTAGTCGGTGCCTCGGATCCTTCCAGGAACCTTTGTGACTCAGATTTTTAGGAGTGGGAATGAGAAGGGATTTAATCCATGTGGATTTAACCTTTTGAAAGCCCCTGCCGTGGCAGGGCAGAGACTCTTGGAGCAGTGGGAGAAGGTATCCAAAATCTCATCCCAGGGAATGGTAGGATTTCATTCCTTTTAATAACTCTGGAGATGTTCCCAGTGGAGAAGAGGCTGGAGAACTCCTCCCATGGCACCGGGAAATCTGTTCCCACCCCGAGGAATGAGGAGGAATGCACCTGGGGCGATGGAGCGTGGAATTGGGAATGCAGGGATTCCCGGGATTCCCAGTTCCAAGCTGCTGAACACCAACAATTCAGAGCTTCGGGACAATCAGGTCCCCTGCTCCCGAGGGATGTGGAGCATTGCTGGATCCTCGGACACAAAGGGCTCCCATCCAGCATTCCAGACTTTTCCTTTTGTTGTCTGGATGAGGATAGGAGCAGGGAAGTGCCTGGTTCTGGGGTTTGTCCCAGCTCATCCATTGTTTGGGTGATTGGATGGGATTAAAAAGGAGATTTTTGCCTGGGATTCGGCCCAGGAGATAAGTGGGCTCTGTTACACCTGGGAAAGTGTCTGGAGCAGGAAAAGCTCAGGATTAGGAGCTTTGGGAGGTCCATGAAAAGGAGGGAGAGGGATTTTAAATGGGCAGACAGTGCCAGGACAAGGGGCAATGGTTTCAAACTGCCAGAGGGCAGGGATAGTTGAGATATTGGGAAGGAATTCCTCCCTGGGCGGGGTGGGGAAGAGCTGGGATGGAAGGAATTCCCAGAGAAGCTGTGGCTGACCCTGGATCCCTGGAAGTGTCCAAAGCCAGCTTGGAGCAACCTGGGACAGTGGGAGGTGTCCCTGAGGGACTGAGGGTGGGACTGGATGGGATTTTAATCTCTTCCAACCCAAACCATTCCAAGATTCCATCGCAATTCCATGTTTTTCCCTTGCCATCCCATGCCTCTGTTCCCTTCAAGATCCAGGACTGGAGCCCTGGAAAGGGCTGAGTCAGCAGCCACCAGGATCATGCCTGAAAATCTTAAATTACACATTCCTGTGGGGATGGATCTCAGCTTCCAGTCTGGAATACGGCAGACCTGGAGCATTTCCTGCCCTCTCCACTGGCTCTTCTCAGTGGGTTTTTAATGTTCTGTCTTGGATTCCTCTGAATGGAGAGACCAAAATACTGTCCTGACGTCAGGAATAAATCTGGAGGTTGTTAGAGGCTGTGAGGGGAGGATGAGCCCAAAAGAAAAGGAAAATCCAGCCCAAACTTCAGCCTGGATTTATTCTCAGGGAGTTCAGCACGTGCAGCTCCCTCAGACTTGAGGGAAAAAAGTGTCCAAGTGTCACTCCCAGTGGCAGAGCCGTGGTTTTGCTGGAATATTTTCCATGTTAAGTTGTGTTATTGTGGTTTTCTGGTGCCCCCACAATGTGTGGGTGCAGTTGGCTCTGCCTGGTGCTCCCTGTGCCCTTTAAATGTTTTTTTGAGTGAGGCTGTAACTGAACCATCCCTGCTGCAGCTGAAGGACAGGGAGAGTTTTCCTAGATATCAGAGGCCTAAAATATCTTGGAGTTGAGGAGGGAGATTTCGGGAACAAATAAATCTAGGATTTCTGTGGCTGTTGTGGTGTGGAGTGAAGGAACTGCTGGGCAATTTCCTCTGCTATCAATCCTCTAAACTAGTCCTGGCCTGGAACCCCAGTGAAAAAGGACCTGGATGCTCTGGATCAGAGCCATGGAATGGTTTGGGTGGGAAGGGACCTTCAATCCCATCTCCTTCCGCCCCCTTCCACCATCCCTTGGGTGCTCCACGCCCTGCCCAGCCTGGCCTTTGACACTTCCAGGGATCCAGGGGCAACAACAGCCTGAGCTCTCCCATGCCAGAATTCCCTGTTTTCCCTCCTGTCCACTTGGGATAGACAGAAAGCTGAGAGCCCATTTAAGTGCTGAAGCCTTGGGAGTTTTCCCTGGATTCTGCTGAGTTCCTGAAATTTCCCTGTTGGACCTGGGCTGTCGTTTTTTGTGGGAATACAAAATAATGGCTGCAGGCAAATCCCTCTGTATTCAGCTTTTCCTGACTTAATCTGAGGAAATTTTCTTGAGCTCCTCAATGAACAGGGGCTGTGGGAGTGGGAGGGTTTATTCTGGGGGCTGCAGACCCTGTGGAAGCTTTGTCTCCTGGTGTTTGGGATTGGAGGGACCACAGGGCCCTGCTGCTGTCCCGGTCTTGTGCAGAATTCCCCAGGATTTCTGCACATGGAATGGGATTTCTGAGTGGTTTTCCAGTGCCTTCCCCTCGAGGAGCCCCTCCTGATCCCACAGCAAAGATGGGACACAGTGGTGCTGCTGCACCTGAGTGCCCTGAGCTGTTTTTCCTAGGGATGGGTTGGGAATGTGTTCCTACAATCTTGTTAGAATTCCTTTTTTCCCAGCCAGAATTCTCTCCGTGGCGCAGGGAGCTTTATCCTCTCTCCCCAGGATTTCTCCAGTTCTTTGAGTTTTCTCCTTTCCCTGTGCAGGGCCAAGGCTTGGACTCGGATGATCCTTGTGGGTCCCTTCCAGCTCAAGGATACTCGATGATTCCCAAATCCCTAAATTTCTGGGGAAGAAAAGCAAGCCCACTTTGTCTCCAGGGCAGCCTGGCTCAGCAAGGCTTTGCCAAGAGTGAAAGTTCCACCTCCTGGATCTGCTCTAATCCCAATTAGTGTCTCCCAGGCTAATCTTGGTTCCAATTAAAGCAATCTGGAACTCTGCCGTGACCTTCCCCTCCCTCCCAGCTGCTCCTGAGGTCTCCCAGTGCCGGGATTCTTGGAAAGGCTCTGGCATCTGGCAGCGCTCTGGCTGCTCGGCTCATTAACACCTCCGGGTGCCCCGCGCCCAGCTGGGAACCATCCCCAGCCCTCCCCCGGATGGTTTCCCCAAATTGGTGTGTCTTTTGGCTCCAGTCCTTCGTGAAACGGCTGCAGAGGTTGGATTGGAGCAAGGAAAGGGCTGGAAAGACGAGTTCACAACTTGGAGTTGTTCCTTGGTCCCGAGGGGCCTCCGAACGCAGGGCTGACACGGGTCTCTGTTTGCCTTGGCACAGGGAAGGTTCTGGGTTTGCTGAGCCTTTTCTCCTCTCGAATATTCAGGTTTAGTTGACATTGAGCTTTCTGGAGGCTCGGAAATAAAACAAAACCATGACCCAGAGGGGAATTTGTTCACATTCTGTTTCAGATGCTGAAGTGCTGCCTTTATCTCTGACAGCTGCAGGCTTTGACTGGGAGGTTGCTCCACTCTTTATCCGCCTTTTCCTTCCCAAGTTTCCCTCACGTGGCTGCAGGACCATCCAGATGCTCCAGAAGGTCCCAGAAATATAAATACAGATATTTACAAACAGAACCCTGCATTCTCAGTGTGGGACAGTCCTGGGAAAGCTTTACTGACCCTTTCTAAACCCGAATATTGACCCTTTGGAAACCCAAATCCTGATCCTTTCT
Organism: Certhia americana; assembly: GCA_018697195.1. Lineage (NCBI taxonomy): Eukaryota > Metazoa > Chordata > Aves > Passeriformes > Certhiidae > Certhia > Certhia americana. Next base: position 1,494,188 of record JAGMWU010000029.1, read on the forward strand.
AAATCCATCTGGGAGCTTGGGGCTAAATCAGCCCCCTTACCTGGAATTTTAGGGAGAGGTTCTGCTGCCCAGCCGAGTTTTTCAGGAGGGTTTGCTGAAGCTCTAAAAATGCTGTTCCTGCAATAGCAAGGATGGAGCCAATCAATACAGATGTCTGGGGATGGAGCAGATCAATACAGATATTTAAAAATGAAACCTAAAGCCCAGATTTTCTGCAGAGCTCGAGGCTCAAGGCTCTGCTGAGGTGAAACTCCTCCCCTCTGGAGTTCGGACTCACAACTCCCACCTGTCCTTCCCTGCCATGATCCACGGGCATTCCTGGAATTTTTTATCCATCCATGAGCATCTCCGTGCCCCTGTTTGTCCCCTGGGCTGAACCCATCCCGGGTCCATTCAAACATCACGAGAGGTTTGTTCAGAGCCCTCCCAGTGCCGCTGGGCTTGGAGTCAGGGATGTGTGACTGGGACCAGACCAGCTACTGGAACTCCTGGATCTGGGATCCTGCATCACTCTGGAGCTCCTGGATCCAGGCTCCTGCAGCCCTCTGATTCTGCCCTGCCAGCTGCATTCCCATCGGAAAATCCCCTCACCTCCCTGCCGGAGGGAGCAGCAGCTGCATTTCCTTCCTCTCATCCCCTCCAGCCCTCTCCGAGCCAGGGCAGGACCTGATTTTATTCCTCTCTCTCAGCCTCACCTCCTGACCTACAAAAAACTTGGCACCGTGAATCCCAATGTTTGTTTCCCAAGAAGTTTTTTTCCCCTCATACCCTTCCCCAGTCCTGATTTATGAGATCTGTTGTAAAACCTCCTCTCACTTTTCCTGTTTCCCCTCCAATGCTGGGCTTTTAATCCCCGTGCTTCTGTTTTATTTCTCCCTTCCTCAGGCAAACGCTTTTCATCCCCAGCTCCGAGCATTCCAGTGGGAATCTCCTGAGCCCCATCCCTGTTTAGCCCTCAGGGAAACTGAGGTACAGTCCTGGAAATGACCTGGAATTCTGATCCATGTCCTCCTCAAGCAGTTTTAAAGGCTGTTCATGGATTTTGTATCTTCGTGTGAGGATGTGGTTTTTCTGGGAATTTTTTTAGGTATAGACCAGATTTAGCTGAAATTCCAGAGAATTTTAGTTCCTAGACATCCTTTTTGGAGCCAGATCTCCCCCCTTTCTCCCTCCCCTCTGGTGGCTGCCAGGAAATAACAGAGCTCCAAAGGTGTGGGGAGGTTTTTCCCATGAGCTCTGGCATTGCTTCCCTCGGAATTACGGAATCCTCACCCCCACGTGTCCTGCTTGACCACTACATGTGCCTGGATGTGAGTGGGAAGCAGGAAAAGAACAGGATTTCATGGGATTAAATTTCTGGATGAAATTTTTCTCATGAGTCAGGAGAAGTTGCCTGTTCTTCCCTTTAATTGTGTTGTGGAGCACTCGGATGGCAGTAAATCCCCATCCAGACTTACAACCAAAACCTGGAGACATTTTCCACTATTCCAAGTTTATCCAAGGCTTCTGCCAAGTGTCTGGTGATTTCTACAGATGGAACCAGACGTGTAGGAACAGAAATAAATCTTTTATCCCATTGGGAACCCAGATTTTGGGATAAATCCCTCACTGCTGGCCATAAGATTTCCTCACCCTCCTGGTTTTCCACTGTGCACGATGGGTTTGGATTCTTGATGGGGGAAAAAAAATGGATCATTTCTGTCCTGGCAGGATTTGGATGAAGTTTTCCTGCGGGATTTGTGGAGAAACAGGAAAATCATTTGCTACAACTTCCGACCCAGAGAATTTTACCTGCAGAAATTATATTTTTGGGATGAAATTATGTGGCAAGTTTACCTGAACTTATAAATGGGGGTGTGGGTGTGGGGGTGTGTGGGGGTGTGGGTGTGTGTGTGGGTGTGTTCAGTTTGTTTGTCCACCCCACAAGAAATAATTGATCTGACTTTGTTTTTTACAGGTGGTGTTGGAGGTAATCTCAATTTCCAAGAGATATAAATTTTGTATCATTATAAACTTCAATTAAAATCTGATTTTCTTCCAGGACAGCCCTGCCTGCTCTGCCCGGATCTGGCTCTGAGGACTGCGAGCAGGGAAAATGGGAAGATCCCAAGTTTTTCCCTCCAGCCACTGCCTGCTGCTGCTGCTGCTCCTGGCTGAGCTGAGCTGTGCCCAGTACGAGCACTGGCCGTACCTGCCCGCTTACCCCGAGCCAGCCCCCCAGGTGTTCCAACCTCCCCAGAGGGCCCCAAACGTCCCCAAAATCCAGCTGAGGCTGGCGGGGCAGAAGAGGAAGCACAACGAGGGCAGGGTGGAGGTGTTCTACAGCGGCGAGTGGGGCACCGTGTGCGATGACGACTTCTCCATCCACGCGGCCCACGTGGTGTGCCGGGAGCTGGGCTACGTGGAGGCCGTGTCCTGGCTGCCCAGCTCCAAGTATGGAAAAGGAGAAGGTGAGGGGGTCTTGGAGCAGTGTGGGGGAATCTCTCCAGCTCCCAATAATCCCTAATTTCTGCTGAATTGCTGGTGGTGGGATGTTTCATGTTGTGCAGGGGAGTTTGGGATCTGTGAGGTAAAAGCCTTGGAAAGCATCCAAAGGATGGACACGGGGCTGGGGAAGGGTCTGGAGCAGCTGAGGGCACTTGGGTTGGGATCCCAGGGCACTGGGGGAGCCTTTCCAGCTCCCAGGAATCCCTGAGTTCAGTTTAATTGATGGTGTTGAGTGTTCCTTTCTCATGCTGTGCTCTGTGAGGTAAAAAAGGTGTCAAAGTCTTGGAATGCATCCAGAGGATGGAC
>JAGMWU010000029.1:1496990-1530448 GCA_018697195.1 Certhia americana
GGGATTTGGGATCAAATCTTGTCCTACAGAGGATTTTTCCTGCCCTCCCTGGAACCTGGCGGACCCCACAGGGATAAAATTCCACTCAGGAAAGCTGAACGTGCTGGTTTGAGTGGTTTTTAGCAATTTTTGAGTGCTCACACCTATAAATGTCCCGTAAAAGAGAGTGCTGGGCCCGAGGGAAATTGAAAACCTGGAATGTTGTCCCAAATTTGTGGATTTTGGCTCCGGAGGCAGAGCAGGAGATTTCCCAACAAGAAAGAGGCTGTGACACCGAAAATAAACTGGGCTGGTCACGGGGTTTAACTGGAGTGAGAATTCCCAGGGAAATCCCAAGGCCTCAAATCCCAGATCCAGGGTCTGGGGGGGTTCTTCCCACTCAGGTTCTGAGGGGCCTGATTTTCAATATATTCATTTAATATTTTAAATAAATATATTTATTTAATTTTTTGTTAATATAGCATTAATTTAAATATATTATATGAATAAAATATAGTAACAATTTAATTAATAAAATAGAATTACATGTCAATAAAATATTGACGTAATATTTAAAATAATTTGATTTATTTACTATTTCATGAATATATAGCTATGTCAATCACAAAATAATATTATATAGAAGTGAATAAATCTATTTTTTCAATGTTTTAACATTTTAATATATCAATTCATTTTTTTAAATATTTTAGCATTTTTAATATAAATTCATTTCTTTAATGACTTAATTTAATTTTTTTAACATTTATAATAATTTTATTTAACATATTAATACATTAGCTAAATTTATAATATACACTTTTTAATATAATATAGATGTCTGTGCACACACACCCAGGAAAAATGGCAATTCCAGGCTGGAAAACAGAGCTGGAATTTTCATTTTCCAAGAACCCCCCAAACAACAGCAGCTTCCAACAATGGTGGCTTGAGAAAGAGATGCAAAAATCTCATTTTTCAGGTGTTTAAGGAACCTCGGAGCTGCTTTCACCCGGGATTTTCTGAGGATTTGATAAATCAGGAATGATTTGAGGGTGATTGGAGGGCAGGGCCTAATCAGGGAAATTGGGGGTACGGAGTGATTTGAAATCAGAATTTTCATCACTGCTCCCTGGAGCAGCACAGGCTGGAGGTGGATTTTTATTCCCAAATGGATCAAGGATTGGGAAAAGCCGTTGGGCCAGAGCTTTTTCCAGCTCGATGACTTTTCTTTGGTCTTAAATGAAGTGAATTAATGCAATTAAGGGATAAAGAGTTTTTATTTTGGTATTGAATAAGGATTCTTAGGGTGCAACATTTTGCCAAGGTGGAGCACGCTGAAATGTAAACACTCCACAGATCATGGATATCATTTCATAGACTTTGAAAAATTAGGATATTTAACAAAGATGTCTTAACAACAGGCTTGAAGGAATAGTGTGATAATTTTTTTATTTCAAAGGATTCTCCGTTGGATGGGCTTCATCTTGGTTTATAGGATGTATTTATTTATTGATTTTAGTAATTGTAATTATTTATTTTAGGATTGTAAATAGGATGTATTTTAGAGAGGATTTTGGATTTTTTAAGATAGTGTAGGGTTTTTTGGCTTCTGATTGCGAGGCTTTTAGGATGTTTGGTGTTTTGGCTTAACAGAATATCAGGATTCCATGAATTTATCAGATTTAAGGAATTACAAGTACGCTAAGAGCACTAAGAATACATAAAAGGTATATAAAAGAAAAGGCAAAAAAAATCATCATGGCATCAAACTCACCAATCCAAGGTGCTGCTTTATGCTTTATTCACCTTGATTCTCACACCTTGGTTTTTCACACTGAGAATTCTCATGACTGATCCCTGGAGCAGCACTGATCCCTGATCCCTGGAAGTGGATTTTTATTCCCAAATTGATAAAGAATGGGAAAAGCCCTTGGGCCAGAGCTTTTCCCAATCCATCAATGCTTGAGGTGCTGTTTTATTCATCTTGATTTTCACACCAAGAGTGAGACCCAGCACTTCCCTGCCCTTGCAGGGAAGATTCCCTGATTCAGGGAATCCAGCCCAGATTCCTCCTTTTGGAATCTCAGTTATGTTTTCTTCCTTTTCCAGGGAAAATTTAGCTGGACAACGTGCCCTGCTTGAGGTGTCGCTTTATTCCCCTGGATTTTCACACCGAGAGCGAGGCCCAGCCACTTCCCTGGAATCCTGATTTAGGGAATCCAGCCCAGATTCCTCCTTTTGGAATCTCAGCTCTGTTTTTGTCCTATTCCAGGGAAAATTTGGCTGGACAACGTGCACTGCACAGGCAAGGAGAGCAGCCTGGCTGCCTGCGGCTCCAACGGCTGGGGCGTGAGCGACTGCAAGCACACCGAGGATGTGGGTGTGGTGTGCAGCGAGAAGAGGATCCCTGGCTTCAAGTTTGACAACTCCCTGATTAATCAAATTGAGGTAATTGGGGTAAAAACGCTGACCTGGAGCATTCTGCGGGCAGGGATGGCTGGGAGTGATGTAAATTGTCAGTTGTCAATTGTTTGTCCTGCATGTTTATTCCCGTTATCAATTTATCCCATATTTATTCACATCATAAGTTTATCCCGTATTTATCCCCCATATTTATTCACATGATCAATTTATCCCATGTTTATCCTGCATATTTATTCACATGATCAGCTTATTCCATAGTTATTCATATAATCAATTTATTCCATATTTATCTCTCATATTTATTCACATTGTCAATTTTCTCATATTTATCCCATATTCACATCAATTTATCCCATATTTTTCCTATATTTATCCCATATTTATTCATATTATCAATTTATCCCATCTTTATCCTTCATATTAATTCATATTATCAATTTATTCCGTATTTATCTCTTATATTTATTCACATTGTCAATTTATCCCACATTTATCCCCTATTTATTCTCATGATCAATTTATCCCATATTTATCCTGTTGATCCCATCTCTGGGATTAAAGCAAACTCCTGGCTTCTCCTGGCTGGGCTGGAGAGGAAAATTCAGGTTCCAATTCCAAAACATCAGATTTGAAACAATCTGAGATTTATTTTAATTTTTTTATTATAAATTCTTACAGTTCCCCAATCAGTTTTTCACAATTGAAACCTGTTCCGTTAATATTTCAAGGAATGAATTTAGAGAGGCAAAATCTGTGTTGTGCTCACAGAACCTCCTGACTTTTTTGGTTCCAATGGACAAAACTCCTGAGTTTTCTCTCCTCTTTTAACACTGGGACCAGTTTGGAGCTCTCTGGGATAATGGGGGCAGTGGGAAGGGCTGGATTTGGGGTGGAATAATTCCTACAGCCACGGCTGGATTTCTAGGGAAGATATAAAAACATTTTTGTGTAGTTTGGATGAGCAATGATGGAGAAACCATGAAAAAATATGGGAATATTTGTGGGAATGTGGGATTAGGACTGGAAGTGAGGAAGGGAAGTCGTGGGGAAGGCTCTGGGCTGTCTCTGGGAGGCTGAGGGGGAGATTTGGGGAAATGACAGGACCAAAGGGCTTGGAGCACACCCCAGTGGGATTTCTGCAGGATAAAGAAACCTGGGAATGCTGGGCTGGAAGGAAGCTGGGATGAGCTCGTCAGAGGGGAAAAAAGGGATTTTTTTTTTCCTTCAGCTCCTCATGAGGGGGAGATTGTGGTGCCTCAGGCACCTCCCTTTTCTTGGATTTTTCACTGTCTCAATTCCCTGGCTGCCCTTGGCCAAAGTTTATGGAAAGAGCCCCCCTGTAAGCGTTTTCCAGAGCTCCTTTCTGAGCATCCAGGGAAAATCCAGGATGTGCTGCACATCTCAGCGTGGTTCCCAGGGATGAATCCTTGGGTTTGTCCATGAGCTGAAATGGGACGAGCAGGCAGCGCTCAGCATTCCAGGGAAGGGCTGCAGGTCCAGGATCTGAGGGATTAAATTCCTTCCCTCGCCCTGACCTCGCTTCCCCTGGCTCGGGAGGGATCATCCCGAGCTGCTCCATCAATGGCTCCGTTGTATCCCAGGGAATGAGGTTGGGTCATGGAACACCAGGGGTGGCTTTGGCTCCTCTGAAGCCACAGAGAGTCCTCAAAACACCTGGAAGAAAATCTGGTTTAGTCTAGACAGAGGTCACCTCACCCTGAACTGCTCCAGGAATTAATCACGGAAGCTTTGGAGGGCTCTGCTTTTCCATTAGCTCAGCACCGGGGTGGATGAGTGAAGCACGTCGGATAATTGGGAATGAGCTGGGCTGCTGCTCTGGGGGTGCTGAAACTTCAGATGAATCATGAGATTGAAGTGATTCCTGGAGCAGAAGCCTGGATCCATCAGCAGAAATGGATGGAAAAGGGAGAAGTGGATTTATTTTTAAGGAGCTGCTGTGAGTGGGGTGGAATGCTGCATTTCCTGGGCAGAGGCTGTTGCACCCCCTGCTCATCCCCTGCCTGCCTCAAAGTGACAGAGAGAACAGGTTAAAATTAGAAATCAGGGGGCAAAACCTTCCCTGAGAGGTTGGGGAGGGGCTGGAATGGAATTCCAGAGAAGCTGTGGCTGCCCCATCCTTGGAAGTGTGCAAAACCAGGTTGGAGCAACCTGAGAATTGTCCCTGCCCATGACAGGGGTGGCACTAAATGATTTTGAGCTCCTTTCCCACCCAAACCATTCCAGGATTCTGTTTCTCCCTGAATTTCATGAATCTTCCCACCATACCCCTTCTTCCATTCTGCAAAACCCAGCTGATTTTTCCTCTCTCCCTGCACAACAAAATCCCTGGAGCTGAAGGGCTCCTTCCCTGCTGCTTTCCTTGCAGCAGGATTAAGGCTGGAGGTGAGGAGTTGGAATGTTTAGGATGCCATCGTGGCAGTCACAACTGGCTGTCAAACGTTCCAGCTCCTTCCCCCTCTGAGTTTTCCTTCTCTTATCTTTGCTTTATCTCCTCAGCAGCCAGTGGGACACAGCTGGAGCCAAAAACGAGGAGCAGGGTGACCCAGGGGGTCACAAACCTGAACCAGGAGGGTCCAGAGCCCCCTGTGAAGGCGAGTTTGGAAGTCTTTGCCCTTTCCAACACGCCTGGGAATTCTGCAGTCATTCCTCACATTCATCAGGGGAAACATCATCATTTGTGAGCTCCTGGGTTCCTCCTGGAGCCCAGAGCTTGTCTCAGTGAAGTTTTCTCTTTGGAATGAGGGGTGAGGGGGCTGGAATTTCCTCTGAGCACTGCTGTGGTCAGGACTCTCCATCAGCTTTTGTACTGACAGAGCAAAACCAGCGCAACCCACTGGGATTCCCAGGGGAAGAGATTTGTCAGTTTGTCCTTCAGCTGCTGTTCAAACCAGACTTTACTAAAATAGGCCTGGCTGGAGGTGCTAACCCGAGCTTGGGTGTTGGATTCTGCATTCCCACCCTGGCTGTGATTCCCAAATGGATCTGACTGTGTGCGCAGCCTATGGATTAACAGGACTTTGGTGCCTGTAATCCAAGGGAATGGCTGGAGCTGGGCCAGGGGAGGTTTAGTTGGATATTGGGAAAAGTTTCTTCACCTTGAGGGTGGCGCTGGACACTTCCAGGGATCCAGGGGCAGCCACAGCTCCTCTGGGAATTCCATCCCAACCCCATCCCCATCTTCACAGACAGTAATACCTTCCCAATATCCCACCCAAATCTCCCCTTTTCCAGTGGAAGCCATTCCCTGTGTTCTGTCCCTCCATCCCTTACCCCAAATCCCTCTCTGCGTTTCTGTAGCTCCTTCAGGCACTGGAAGGCCACAATGAGGTCACCCCAAAACTTCTGAACAATCCCAATTCCCCCAGCCTTTCCTCATAACGTAGGAAGTCCTAAAGCCCCTTTGGTGCAAATTCCCTGGGGCTGGGAAGTGCTGGGAACATGGAAAAATCAGGGAGAGGAAATCCACCGGTGACCCCACGGTGACAGGGCCCTGCACAGTGATATTTTGCCCAAATCTGGCCTGGCTGGCTCAGCTCTGCCCCACAAGGAGCCCCCACTCCTTCTGAAGCAATTTGATAACCCTCGAGCTGAGCTTGTTTCCATTGGCCACCGGCACAGCTCCACTTCCCAGTTTGGAAAAGCTGCAGATAAGTGGGATAGGATGAAATTTTCCATGGCCATAAATCACTCGGCCATTCCATATGGATGTGCTCAGACAGATCCTTTCCCATCACAGCTCATGTTTTGAGGGTTATGTCACACCTTTTTCCATCCCTTTTCCTGCTGGAAAGGGGCAGTGCTCGACCTCTGAATCAGGCACTGAAAACTCAGAAAATTTATTGCCAAGACACAACAAGGTCAGGAACACAGAATTAATTAAATTAAATCTGTGCAAAAGATCTCCAAGCTCATTAAGCCTAACCTCTGACCAATCAGCAACTTCTCACCCAGACCACCCCACACTGTCCTTAGGAGAAGTTCAATATTTGAACAGAAAAATGATCTTTAAAGGCCTTTCCAACCCAAACCCTGAAGTGTTTAGGGGGGAGGGAGAGGGGTAGAGAGTCGTGATAAGGAGGAGAGAAACAGGCAGGAAGGGGTTAATCCTTCCAGCAACACCAGAAATCCATCCCTCCCTTGTTAAAATTCCATTTTTTGCTGTTTTCCACTCTCACCACAGATTTTAGAGGATTCCTTGGAAGGTGATGGAGCTGCAGAGTCTTTGCTGGGTGTCAGGAGCTCTGAAATCCAAATTCCCTGTGAGTTCCCCAAGCTGGGAATGCCATCCAACAATACCTGCAGTGACTCTGTGTTATCCCAACTTATTCCAGCCCCACCTGCAGCTGCTTTCCTGGCTTTTCCAGTGATTTCAAGGCCACAGGGACTGATTCCTACCTTAATACATTCCTTAAATCAATGCACCAGAGGGATTTTATTTAATGCACGCCCCAAAACATCCTAAACAAAATATTTGCTGTCCACCTCCTTCCTCTGCGTGCACCCACACAGCCTTCAAATAGGCCAGGCTCTAAATATATCGAATTTCTGCAGCTTTTAGAGGCTCACAAATAGCTCTGGTACCTGAGGCCAGCCCAGGGCTTTGGCCAGACGGTGGCCAGACAGGTCTGGCTCAACACGCCAGGCCCTGCTGCTATTTCTGGCCTTCATTTCCCCTCTGGGTACCTGTGAGGCAGAAAAATCTCACTTCAAAGCCCAGTGGCTCAAAGGCTTTGGTTGTGCCAGGTTAAAAGTGGATTGAGCCATCCCTGGAAGTGTCCAAGGCTCGACTGGACGGGGTTTGGAGCAGGCTGGAATGGTGGAAGGTGTCCCGGGGTGGGATGAGATGGGGTTTAAGGTTCCTTCCAACATGAACCATTCCGTGATTCTGGTTAATTCCAAGTTTTTAACGAGTGGGAAAAGGCTCTGCCAGGTCCTGTTCAGGAGCTTCCAGTCAAACCAGGCTCTGTGGGAGGCGAAGCTGAGCTGGGAGGTGCAGGGAGGGAAGGGGGACAAGGCCGTGTTTGTGCCTTGTCCCCAGGTAAATCTCCCTCTTTTCCAGCTTTTTGACATGAAAATCAGTGGAACCTCTGTCCCCACTGTGGGGATTTGTCACACAGGTCACACCCACCCCATCTCTGTGTCCTGCAGCCCTCAGTGTTTAATTAGAAAAGTTTTATTTGCCTGTTTGTTGTGACAACGGGGTTTGAGTTTCCCTTTGCTGTGAATGTTTACTCCTCCAAACCAAAGCCCAAGTGCGGCAAAATTCTGCTGCTTTGTGTGTCTGGGAAGGTCTTCAGCATCTCCTCACCTCAGGAAAATGTTAAGCTGATTTTGGGGTAACCTACTGTGTTTTAGTGCTGTGAATTCAAAGTGGGTGTGATCATTTGCTTCAGTGGCTCCTTTGTGGCAGGGTCAGGGTGCTGGAATCAGGGAATCGTGGAAAGCTTTGGGTTGGAAAGGCCTTTAAAGATCATTTTTCTGTTCAAATATTGAACTTCTCCTAAGGACAGTGTGGGGTGGTCTGGGTGAGAAGTTGCTGATTGGTCAGAGGTTAGGCTTAATGAGCTTGGAGGTCTTTTGCACAGATTTAATTTAATTAATTCTGTGTTCCTGACCTCGTTGTGTCTTGGCAATAAATTTTCTGAGTTTTCAGTGTCTGATCCAAACACTTTGAGGCAGCTCAGCAGAAAGGACACTGGGAATGACAAAGCTTTGCCCACCAGGAACCCCCCAGCCCTGGAGCTGCCAGGACGGAGCTGTGTCCTCCCTAAGCTGAGCCTGCCCTGCACCAAAACCTCTCCAGACTCCACTGCTCCTGCTCTGCCCCCTGCCTAGTGTCCCCAGCCTTTTCCAGAGCTGTCCCCTTGCTCTGCCTGGGCTCTGTGGAGCCTTTCCCACCTCAGCCAGGCTTTTGTCAGCCCAAATCTGCCCTGGGTTTGCTCCTGGTCCCTAAGCCTGGCTCAAACGCTGCTCTCTCACCCTTTTGTGCAGCCCCAGCCCAGCTCCTGTCCCCAGGGCAGCACTGTCCCCCTGCTTTGTTCCATCCTCCCTTGTTTATTTAGCAGCAGGACTTTGGGGTGACTCAGAGGCTCAGCTCCAGATGTTTAACCCAAACAGATTCCACCCATTCCAATGGATGTGAAGAAAAAGGAGTCACTTTCCTCTGGCGGCTGAGATTTTAGTGGAACTGAAGGTTTTTATGATGGAGAAAGCCCCTGTCAAGAGATTTTTGTGTTGTGTTGTGGATTGGAGGAAAAAAAATCAATTTCTTGTTCAAGTTTCAGCCTTAATTCCTGATGTTTGGAAACTGAGAGATCCTAGAGTTCTGTTGGGAGTGAAAAAGGATATAAATAGGTTTTATTTAAGGAGCAGTGGAATAGGTCAGGCTTAGGGAAGGAAAGAGGAGTTTGAGTGGATCATGGAGCTCCTAAAGCAGGAGAGGAATGAAAATAGAAATTCAAAAATCCAAGGACAGAGCAGAGAGAAATTCAAACTTCAGGGTGATTCAGCACCAGGGCAGCATCAGCAGCCTGGGATTTCTAGGAATAAGATCCTCTCCCTGGATTGATTCCTGAGCATCCTCATGCCCTTCAAAAGGAAAGGAAATGGTTGGGTTTGGGCAAGGGGACGGCCCCAAAAAACCTGTCCTGGGCACCACCTGACAGCACAAAGCACATGGCAAACAGCGCAGGGGAATATCCTGAAAGTTGGGTGGGATTTTGCCATGGGGAAGTATTTGGTTCAGAGGGTGGAAACAAAAGCAGTCAAGGCTCATGTGAAAACTCTTCTGAGCCAGGAATCCTTTTGTGAGGGCTCAAAAACAAACCCTTTTCTCTGGGCTGGCCCCGATTGCCAAGGCTGCAAGTCCCTGGTTTCATAACGGAGCTCAGAGTCTCTGCCAGGGTTTTTGTGTCCCTGCTGGAGAGGAGCAGCTCTGGGGCCCTGGATGTGGCTCCTGGTAAGAAAAGGATTGGGACAGAGGGAAATACGGCCCAGCGTGGAAGAGTTGCACACACTTTTCCCTCATTTTTTACTAATTTGTGTTGCAGGATGCTGGAAGTCCCAGCTGAGATGGTAGGATCCTGGAATGGTTTGGGTGGGAAGTTAAATCCCACCCACAGGGACACCTCCCAGTATTCCAAGGTGCTCCAACCTCTCCTTGGACACTTCCAGGAATCCAGGGGCAGCCACAGCTTCTCTGGGAATTCCATCCCAGCCCCTCCTCACCCTCCAAGGGAAGGATTTCTTCCCACTATCCCATCTAACCCTGCCCCCTTTTATTTCAAACCGTTGCCCCCATCCTGTCCCTCCCTCCCTCATCCCAAATCTCCAGCACACCTTAAACCCATGGTTTAACCTGGAATGGTTTGGGTGGGAAGGAATCTTCAATCCCATCCCCAGGGACACCGTTCACTATCCCAGAGTACTCCAGCCTGGCCTTGGGCATTTCCAGGGATCCAGGGGCAGCCACAGCTCCTCTGGGAATTCCATCCCAGCCCTTCCTTCCCTCCCAGAGAAGGATTCCTTCCCAATATCCCATCATATCCCTGCCCTCTTTCTATTTCAAACCATTCCCCCCATCCTGTCCCTCCTTCCCTCATCCCAAATCCCTCTCCATCACATCTTTCCCTCCCTAGAACCCATGGTTTAGGGTTAAGGTTAGGGTGCAGCTTTGTCTCAATCCCAGAGTTTTCCTTGCTGTGGGATTGCTCTCCACGTGTGCATGGAGCAGAGAGAGGAGGATTTTAGGAATCTGTTTTATCCATGAGGTGTTGTTTGCTCCCAATTTTTCTCAGGAATCTGTTTTCACCATCAGCCCAGCTGCTGTTGGAGAATAAACCATTTCTGCCTGGATTTGCATTATTGAACAGTGTAACAAAACCTCTGCAGCCAAAGGAAACCATTCCAATCCCAAAGAATTATTGGGAAAAAGGCTCCTGGCAGCCCTTTCTCCTGGAGAACCCTCGGTGTGCTTATTCTGATCCTTTGTTCTTGAATTTTCCAATATAAAGCAGAGCTCTGCGGTGGCTTGAATTCCTCTCTGAGGTTTTGCTCTTTGTTCAGAGCTGAGCAAACCCTTGAGTTACCCCATCAAAAAATCCTGCTCTAAACCAGCCCTGGGAGGGAAAAGGGGACAGGACTGGGGTTGGCTTTGCTCTCAGACAAAATTCAGAAATTCCCTGCTCTAAAGCAGCTCTGAGAGGGAAAAGCAGATGGGACTGGGGTTGGTTTTGCTCTCAGACAGATCCTGAAAATGTCACTGTAGTCTGTTGGAGCTATCAGGAGATGAATTCCCTCCAGGAATGAAGTGTTGCATCATTTTTTGCTGCTTTGCTTATTTTTTCTATCCTCCTTGGAAAAACAAGGGAAAAAAAAAAAAAAAAAATTATACAAAAGGGTTGGATGCACTAAACAGACTCCTAGGTTGGAACAGGATTTCTTTTTGTGTCTGAGTCAGCATCTCCAGGGCAGAAGGATGAGATGGGAGAGCTTTGTCCAGAGCCTGAGGTGGCACATTGGACTCGGGAATGTTTACTCAAATCCAAGAGCAAGAAATTCCATTTGCACCTTATTTTTCACTGCTGTAAAAAAACCAACCCAGCCCAGTCAGTCAGGGGGAAGAAATGTCCAAATGTCCAGCTTGGAAGTGGGAAATAGAGGAATTTTGAGTCCTACAGTGAGAAATTCTGGAAAGTGAAGTGCTGGAGTGGGAAGTACAGGGATATCAAGTGCTGGAGTGGGAAATACAGGGATCTTAAGTTCTGGAGTCATGGATATCCCACTCCTGCTGTGCTCAGAGCTCTTCTGGAAACAGCTGGAACTTCTTTTGATTTGTTAAGCTGCAGAAATAATTGCAAAAATAACAGGCAAATCCCAAAGTACCTCCAAGCATTCCCAAGCTCCCCATTTCTCAAGAGGTTTTTAATTTTTTGCATCATTGTGACTTTTCTCTTTCTCAGCCTCAGTGGGCTCTTTTCTTTCTCTGCCTGATGCTCTGATACCATAAATCCCAGCAAGCATTCCCAGATCCATCCAGGGCTTTGGAATATTAAAATCCACCCTCTGGCTTGGAAAATCCATGAGGTGGGGATGCCTGGAAGCTGCAGGGATGCAGCAGGGAAGGATTGTTCCGTGTTACCCTGCTCGGTGCTCTCCCCTCAGCCTCTGGCAACTGGCAGGGACAGGCTGGATGTGTTGGGATTTGGGAAACAGAGCTCCTGCCTGGCTGGAAGAGTGGGAAGACAAGGGAAACCCCAAATCTGTTGGATCAGCAGAGGAATACCCAAATATTCCTGATGAGAATGCGGCTGCTTTAGAGCTGGGATTTCTGTTGTGTTCCCTGCTGCAGGGGGGATCCTCAGGAGGAGGCTGGGGTTGAATCCTCAGGATCCTGGATAGGATTCCCTGGGGTTTTTTGGAATTTGGAGAAGTAGTTTGCTCTCTCTGAACCTGATTCCTGCACAGAAGGAGTTTGGGAATTGCTGCTCCCTCCCAGGAATCCTTAAGGCTGGAAATGACCCCCAAGATTGAGCCCAGTTGAGTTCTTCTACTCCTCTGTTTGCCCTGGGGGTTTTCCAGGTTTTCCACCTGGATGACTTCCTCTGGGATGGCCCAGCATTGAGAACAGGGATGTTTAATGATGAGGAAGAGTTGGAATGTGGGAATGCTGATCCTGGGAAGCACCAGGCAGATGTTCAACATCTGGAATGGCCCATGACTAAAGCAGGCTGAGCTGTGGAGCAGCTTCCTCAGAAAACACAGCACCTGGAGCAGCATCCCTGGGTGTGAGCTCATTCCAAGGACTGGTTGTGGCCTCCAGCTGGTTTGAATCCAAGGAAAAGGGACAGGGCTGCCCAGTGAAAACCACGTGTGGGCTTTAGCACGTTGCTGATGCCGGGTCTGGAAGGAAAATGTCCCATTTCTGTGACTTTAATGTGCAGCAGGGATGATCCTCACCTAATTGTGAGTCTCAAACCTACTGAGGACTTCCTACAGGGTGGTTAAATCCCACAGTCACAGAGGGGAAATTCTCTCTCCCACTTTTCCAGCTGCCAGTGCAAATTTCCTCCTGTTTCCCATCTTTTCCCAGGTGCTTTTCCAGCACAGTTTGAAGTGTTGGCTCCCTGGATTTTGGGTTAATCCCTTTAAAAGGCTTTTATGAAAAACACTTGGAGATCTTCAGCACCCAGAGCTGTTTCCAAGTGGATTTAAGGCTTTGATTACTTTTTTCCTGGTGAAGAAAATGAGGCAGGGTAGGGGAAGCAGGGGAACAAGGTTCCCTCTGACAGCCCTGGGTAAACACAATTTCTCCAACAAGGCAAAAGCTGCAAACATTTCCTAAATTGCACCAGGGGAAAGCAAGTTGCAGGGTTTGGAAAGCAGCCTGGGGAGGCTGGGAATGCCCTGAGGCTCTGATACCTTCCTGACAGCACGTAGTCAAAAACTGCAAGATATTAGGAGAAACTACCAAGCTCAGGAGAAACTTTGTGCTGCAAATGAATTTCTCAGGCTCCACCAGAGAGGTTTCAAATCCCCTCTTACATCAGACCCTTGGAACACCTGAAATTGTCTCAGATGTAACAAATTTGGGTATCACAGGGGTTATTTTTAATTCTTGAGGGCTACAAGAGCTTCCAAAACTGGAGCCCAGCCTATGAACCTTATGTGAGTAGCACTGTTGGATAAATCCTATTTTCCAGGGGTTGAAGGATGCTCCAGCTTAGATTTTGGAGAATTGAACTCCTGGAGCTGAAGGGGAGAAGGGCAATCAGTGATCTGGAAAACTGGGTGGTAAATGTAGACAAATAGAAGACTGAATGGGGGGAATATGGAAAAGGAGGGGGGAAGCCTTAAGTGAGTCGTCCAAGGTGGTGTGGTGAGAGGAAGCAGAGCTGAGGATGAGGAGGAGATGCCAACCCTTGCTCCTTTCCTTGTTCCATTCCTTGCCCCACTCCCTGACCCATTTCCTGCCCCAACAGCCTCTCTCTTTGCCCTTCCCTGGGCTCTGTTGTATCAGCACTGGAGAATGGATGAGCCATGGGATTTACAGGACTCAGCAGGTCCTGCTCTGATCTTGCTGCAAGCCCTGACCAGAGGCCCATGGCCCTTTAAAGCTCCGGGCATTTTTTTCTTTTCCGAGTGGCTGAATCTGAGGATTTCTCAGTTCTGATGTAACCCCAAGCAGGACCACGTGGGTTTGCACATATTTGACAAGGAAAGAGCTCCTGGAAGGGAATTTATCCATTTTTCAGAAGCTCTTTTGTAACCACTCCACAATGTTTTGCAGCCAGGATTCACCTCTGGGGCCCTGCAGAACTGGTTTGTGCCCTCAGGATCTTTTCAAGCCAGAACTTGTCCCCAGAGTCCTGCAGGGCTGGTTTGTGCCCTCAGGGATCTTTTCCAGCCAGGATTCATCTCTGGAGCCCTGCAGGGCTGGTCTGTGCCCTCAGGGATCTTTTCCAGCCAGGATTTGCCCCTGGAGCCCTGCAGGGCTGGTCTGTGCCCTCAGGGATCTTTTCCAGCCAGGATTCACCTCTGGGGTCCTACAGGGCTGGTTTGTGTCCTCAGGGATCTTTTCCAGCCAGGATTCGCCCCTGGAGCCCTGCAGGGCTGGTTTGTGCCCTCAGGGATCTTTTCCAGCCAGGATTTGCCCCTGGAGCCCTGCAGGGCTGGTCTGTGCCCTCACTGTAGGTCCCACATGTGAAATCCATTCAGCTTCCATGACTCACTTGCTGTCCCAGGTTGTGGAGGAGGAGCCAGAAAAACGCTGCCGTCAGCATGTTGGAATCCCAGATTCCACATGAAATCATGGCTTTGGATGAAAACCCCAAAGTGCTTCCTTGCCAGGGCTCCCAGCTCCCTGCACCCGAAATGATTCTGTGATTAAGATTAGCCCTAACAAAGCTGAGCTTGGTTTATTTTCACAGGAGCAGGGAGTAAATTAAGGTGAAAAAAGAGCTTGGAACCGAAGTAACATAGCAGATTTGTTAAAGGGCTACTTATAAAATAAATTAGAGCTTTTCTTTTGCTTTTTTTTTTTTTTTTTTTTTTTAAGAATCCTCTTCCAGAGGATGGATTTTCACAAGGTGGAAAGGTTTGTTTCATAAAATCCCAGAAAGGTTTGGGTTGGAAGGGAGCTTAAAAATCGTCTCATTCCACCCCCTGCAATTGGCAGGGACACATTCCACTGTCCCAGGTTGCTCCAGTCTGGCCTTGGACACTTCCTGGGATCCAGAGGCAGCCACAGCTTCTCTGGGAATTCCATCCCAGCCCCTCACAGGGAAGAATTTTTCCCAATATCCCATCTAACCCCACCCTCTGGAAGTTTGAATCCCTCTTGTCCTGTCACTCCTCTGCCTCCCTGCCCTGTCCCTTCTTCAACACCTCATCCTTTCTGCCCTACCTGACCACAGCTGGGCTGTGATCCCACTGAAATTTCCAAAACCCATTTCCCTACAATCCAGCATCATTCCCATTGATTTTCCGCCCACAGAACTTTTCCACAATTGGGCTGTGATCCCACCTGGAAGCTCACAGCCCATTTCCCTACAATCCAGCATCATTCCCATTTATTTTCCACCCACAGAACATGAACATCCAGGTGGAGGACATCCGGATCCGTGCCATCCTGGCCACCTACCGCAAGCGGGTCCCTGTCACCGAGGGCTATGTGGAGGTGAAGGATGAGGGCACCTGGAAGCAGATCTGTGACAAGCACTGGACCATGAAGAATTCCCGGGTGGTCTGCGGGATGTTCGGCTTCCCGAGCGAGAGGAAATACAACACTAACGTCTACAAGTAAGGGCAGGGCTCGGTGGGAGCCACAAACATTCCTTGGAACACTCGGAGCCTTGTTCCAAATGCAGACTGGCAGGTGGCACCGGAGACCCTGGGGTAGGAAAAGCTCTGACTGCTTCATTCCTCCAGATGGGATTTTCTGTCTGTGTAAATGTTTGGAATGTCCAGCATTTCCTAGTGCAGGCAGGGGAGGCCTTTGATCCTCATCCATGGGATGCAGACCTTGATGAGTATCCGTGTTTGACGGGGCCTGGAATGGGAGATGGGACACTTGGCCCAAAAAATATTTTTATTTTGCAATTCTAGCTTGAGGATGAACATTTCCTCCAGCAGGGATGGGCTCTGTGTGCTGGGCAGGGTAGGGCAGTGATCAAACTGATCTCAATGTCCCAATAAATCCATCAGCTGTGAGAAAATCATGGAATGGTTTGGGTTGGAAGGGATTCACAGCCCATCCAGTCCCACCCCTGCCATGGGCTGGGCCACCTTCCATGAGACCAGTTTGCTCCAACCTGGCCTTGGACATTTCCAGCGATCCAGGAGCAGCCACAGCTTCTCTGGGAATTCCATCCCAGCCCCTCCCCACCCTCCCAAGCAAGAATTCCTTCTCCATATCCCACCTCTCCCTATCCTTGGTCAGTTTGAAGCCATTCCCTGTGTCCTGTCATTCCACAATGTCAGCAGTCTCCAACTGCTCACCCCAACCCTGTGTGGAAATCCAGAGGTGGAATCAGTTCTGGATGTTCTGGAAGCTCCAAAAACAGTCACCTTGGAATAAAACAAACCCTTCTTGTACTTCCTTGTGCCCAGGTTCCTCCTTCCCACCCCAAGGGCAATTCCTGCCTGTGCATCCCAGAAAAGGTGCGAAAAGGATCCTCTGTGATCTCAGTGCTGCTTTTCCTCCCTAGATTTGTAGATTCCTTTAAAATGAAGGAAGAAACCAGTGATTTATATGGAGAACATTGTGTTTTCTAGAGCTGCAAGCAGAAAGGCTTAGACTGTGTTTCCTGTCCCTTGGGACCCAGGAGCTCTGGAGTTTTTGTTGTCATTGCTTCTGTTTGCTTTTTGTCACCAGCCCTCATCCCAGCCTGGGCTCTTCCCACACTGTTGTCTAGGAAAAACACCCTAAAGCAGATGCAAAAGAGTTTAAATGAAATTCTGTCTCGTTCCTTTGCTGCTCTGTGACCTGGGGAGAGGGAAAGCAGCAACTGCTTCAGGGGAGGGCTGAACGCTCCAGGCAGGAGCCGTGGTTTTCCTGCCTGCTCCTTCTGGCCTGTGCAATTGCTATTTCTGAACATTCCCTCTGGATCAGCCTGGCCACGTTTCATTTCTTTCATTAGCAAGATCCTGATCTGCTGGAGAGGTCCTTGGCTTGGAATAGCCTGAAGCCAAACAGCAGCACAGGGAAAATCAGGAAGAAAGAGCCCACTGGAATTCTGTCTGCAGGATTCCCAGGGAGATGAGCAGGGAATTCATTGCCCTGGACACCAGTTTGAGGAGGGTTTGCTTCCACCAGTGCAGCGCATTTCTCTCAAACCTATCCCTGAGATTCCCATCCCCTGCAGGAGCAGGGAATAAATCACCTCCAGACAGACAAAGTAGATTTTTCCTGCTTCCAGTTGTGGCCTTTCCAAGAAAAGCATTAAGCGGAGCATTTGGAGCCATCTGCCTTAAATAAAAGGGTGCTCAGGAGTTGTCCTGTCTCTTGAACACATGGAAATGGAAACACTGATGGAAGGTTATTCAGCAGCAACTCAGCGCTGCTGAAAATCCCATTGAATTGAGCTGGAATTAGGAATATGAAGCGCTCCCAAATCTCAGCCTAGGACATCCCTGCTGCCGAAGAGCCTCAATGCCCCAAGACCTCCCTCCCTTTCCTTGTTTTCAGCCTTGCTGGGCTGCAGCACCCACAAATATTTTGGAAAACACGCTGAACATTATCCCAGGTTGGAAAAAAAACAGGGATGGCATTTTATTGGATGGGAGAGGCTTGTAAAGCTTTGGCAGCTGCACGGTTTTGTTTGTCAGCAGAGTTTAAAAGCTGCATTCTTCCTTGGGCTGCTCTCCTCTGTGTTATGGGCAGATGCATCGTGTTCAGCTGGTTTTACTGGGAAAACTCCCAGTTCTGGGCTGGAAATTGCCTTGGATTTGTGGTCAAGGCGCTGAGACGATGACCAGTGGCACCTTCTCACCTGGGCCAGGGGATGCTTGTCCCACATGGTTTGTTTTGGAGAGGGAAAAGCTCATCCTGGAGCTAAACCCCCTCTCCCTGTGAATGTGAAGCCACAGAAAAGTCCTTTCTCCTCATTCCTCTCTTTAATTTGAGAATCCCCTTCTCCCTGGAGCAGATCCTTCTCTGCTCCTGCTCTGCGGCCAGGAGAAAAGCTGGGATCATGTTTCTGCTGGCCAAGGCTGCCCCTTCCCACATCCCCCCATCCCACTGCCCCCAATCCCAGCCCTGCCTGCCGAGCTCTGCTCCTGCACAGTGCTGGGAGGTGAAATGATTTGCAGATGGATCTTGCTCGAAAGAAAACAACTGAGTTCATCGTTGTCGCACTGCCAGGGGTTTATTCCTGACTGTAAGTCGGCCTCTGGAGCTGAAAGCACGATTTATGTTCGGAAATGAAACAAATCTAAAGTTGAGTCCCTGGTCTTGTTCATTCCTCTCAGTGGGTTTTATATAGGAATTGCTGTAACTCCTCCTCTCAGTTCCTGCTCTGGCAGCAAAAGCAGAATTCAATGCATTTTGCTGATGAAGAGAGGAGAAATTTGGGGTCTGAGAGATGGACCTGAAGCCTTTTTGAAGTCTTTGTGACTTGGCAAAGAAATAGCTCCAGGATCAAACTTAAACTCCCAGTTTAAGCACCTTGCTCACCCTGCATTATAAACCCAATCAGAGGTGCTGGGCAGCTCATCACTTCAATATTTGTAGTAAGAACCCTCCTTGTTTGTTTTTCCCTGGAAAAGCTGGGATCTGAAGGGCTTAGATCTGAAGGGCATGACTTCCCTCTCTCCTCCCTTAGGCTGAAGGCAGCATTTTATAACTTTAGGAATTTCCCTAGGGGTTGAAATCTCTGCTCACAGCCCCAAGGAGGAGCTCCCCAGGCTCTGCTCAGTCATCTGCTCAGACGTTTGGGTGAATTCTCCTGGAGTTTGTGTGCAGTGATTTGTTCTCTGCTCCCCAAGTCGTGGTACCATGGAGTACCCTGAGTGCTCCTTAACCAACTCCTCAGCCCTTCCCACAGGCTCCACTTGTGCTTTGTTTGAAACCTTTCTGGGATGAAAACCCCTCTCTCCTCACCAGTAGAAATTATTTGAATTCCAGCTTGACCTGGAATTGGCCGAAGTCTCCCAGCAGGGATGTTCATTCCCACCTCTGACCTGAGCAGCGTCACCCTGGGCTCCCACTGATCCCAGTTGGACCCTTTTGTGTTAAAAATGAAACATCAGCAAAGCCCCAAGTTTCTGGCTGTAAAGATCAGCTGAATTCTGCTTTTTTCACATCGATTCAGTCTGGGGACATGAGGTGGAGCTTTATTTCTCCCCAGCCTCCCAAGGGCTGTTAATACCATCCAGATGTTGATGCCTCATGAAATTTCCAGGATGAGGTCATTGTTTGCTATTCTAAGGCTTCCCCATCCCTGCTTCCCTAAGTCAGGCTGGTTCTTGTCTGCTCTGGAGTTCAGGGCGCTCTCTGGACCTGTCTGTGAAGGATGAAAATGCTCCTTCAGGTCCCCCCTTCTGTCCTGAGCACAGCTGGGAAGTGGCTGCTTTATAAACTCCCTGGGTTTATTTTTAAAATTTTAACTCTATTCCTCTTTTCCCATTCCTTTTTTCTCAATTCAGGGTGTCCCTGACAGCTCTGCTGTGCCAGAGGTGGATTCTGACAGCCACTTTTCCCCACAGGACAGGCAGGGTGCTGCTGCTGTTCCCTGGGATGGATCTCAGCCCTGCTTCTTCCTTTTCCAGCATCATGGGATGCAATCACAGCTCCCTCTCCAGCCTGGCTGGATCCATCCCCAACCACAGCCCAGGGAGATTGGGTTCCAGAAAGGATTAGAGAGAGGCTGGGAGCCAGGAGAGCCTGGAGAAACGCTGAGCTGGGCAGCACAGCCCAGTGAGCACAGGGAGAAAAGTGTCCCCTCAAACATCTGTAACCCTGCAAAATCTAAATCTTAAAGAGAAATCCTGGACCTACCCAGTGGAGTTCCCACCAACACCCTCAGAAATACTCTTTGCCCCTCTCCAGCTCCTCCTCAGGCTCTCTGTGCTGCAGCAAAACAGAACTGCTGCTTTTTCTCCCCAAATTCCACCCACTTCAGTGTGCCATTTATCACAGCTAATCCCCGGATCCCAGCTCTGCGTGGCAGAGATTCCTGGAATGAGGAGCAGCACCGGGATCACACAGAGCCACGTGGAGATCCCAGCAGGGCGTGGGCTCCCCTGAGCCTTCCCTGTGTTTTTAACTCCTTTTTGAGGCTGACCTGACCCATATTTCCATTCCTCTCTGCTCCGGCAGCCTCCCAGTTAGGATGGAGCTGGATTCCTTCCCTTCCCAGTTTATCACACGTGCCCCTTCCTCCTCAGGAGTGCCTGGAGCAGCTCCAGGAAGTTTGGGAGCGAGAAGCAGGAGCTGCTGCCAAGCTGCTCTGCTGTGAACAAGTCAGTAGGGGAATTGCTCGTGCTCTCGGAAATTGCTCTCAGGTTGTTAACACAGACTTGGAGAGGCTTTGGATTTTTCCCAATCCCAGCTGATAGCTCCTGGAGAGCAAAAGGGGAAGTTTTTCTGGGGGCTCTCCAGCCCCGTTATCTGCAGAAATCCTTTTTGTGGGTTTGGAATTAGCTGATCCCTGTCCCTGCCTGAGGTGGGATCTGCACTCCTGGGAATGTGTCATTTGCTGCACCTTTGATTCCTGCTCAGATTTTTTTAGTTCTTGTGGGGATTTATTTCCTTTAAAGTAGTTGGACTTGATGACCTTGGAGGTCTTTTCCAACCTGAATGATTCCATGATTTTAAGTGACACCGCAACAGAGTCACGGTGTGGATGAACAGATCAACCTCCAAATAATCCTGTCTAATCCTCACTTCATTCCAGGGCATTTTTCCTCCCAACATTTAACAAAATCCATTTTTTTTTTTTTTTTTACGGATCCCTCACTTTTCTCCTTGATTGCTTTCAGGATGTTTGCCAGCAGAAGGAAGCAGCACTACTGGGCTTACTCCATGGACTGCAGCGGGAACGAGGCTCACATTTCCAGCTGCAAACTGGGAAACCACCTGACGGGCACTGGCAAGAACAGCAGCTGTGACAATGGCATGCCCGCGGTGGTCAGCTGTGTTCCCGGCCGTGCCTTCGCCCCCAGCAGCCACAGCGGCTTCCGAAAGGCCTTCAGGCAGGAGGTGAGCAGGGAGCAGCCCCAGCCAGGCCTGCAGTCCCAAAATGGGTTAGAAAAGCCTTAAAAATCATCTGATCACACCCCCAACCATGGCCAGGACACCTTCCACTTGGTGTTCCAACCTGGCCTTGGGCGCTTCCAGGAATGAGGCAGCCACAGCTTCTCTAGGAATTCCATTCCAGGACCTCACCACTGTCCCAGGGAAGAATTTATTCCCAATATCCCATCTATCCCTCCCCTCTGGCAGTGGGAAGCCATTCCCTTTGTCCTGTCCCTCCAGGCCTTCCTGCCAAGCAGATTCCCAGAGTTCAAGGCTGTTCTTGCAGCATCCGCTGATAGATGTGAAATCAGAATTATGGAATGGTATGAGTTGGAAGGGACCTCAAAGTCCATCCCATTCCACCCCTGCAACTGGCAGGGACACATTCCACTATCCCAGGTGGCCTCAATTCCCTGGAAGTGGCCTTGGATACTTCCACGGGTCCAGGAGCAGCCACAGCCTCTCTGGGAATTCCATCCCAGCCCCTCCCCACCCTCCTAGGCAGGAATTCCTTCCCAATATCCCATCCATCCCTGCCCTTTGTCAGACTGAAACCATTCCCAGTGTCCTGTCCCTCCAGGCCTTCCTGCCCAGCAGATTCCCAGTTTCCAAGGCTGTTCCTACAGCACCCACAGTGCTGGATGGGAAAACAGAATCATGGAATGGTTTGGATTGGAAGGGACCTCAAATCAAAATGGTTTGGATTGGAAGGAACCTCAGTGCCAACCCCTGCCATGGGCAGGGACACCACCCACTGTCCCAGGGTGCTCTAAGCCCAACCTAGCCTGGGATACTTCCAGGAATGGGGCAGCCACAGCTTCTCTAGGAATTCCATCCAGCCCCTCTCCGCCCTCACAGCCAGGAATTTCTTCCCAATATCCCATCCAGCTGCCAATTAGAGCAGGAAACCCCTGGATGAGCAGCCATTCACACCAACTCCCACAGTATCTCCTCAGCAATTCCCCTCTCCCTGCACACCCAGCTGAATTCCCACCCTCCCATATTCCAGGTTCTTTCCTCCATCTCCCGCCTCCAAAGGGTGGGAGAGCAGCTCCCACGGCAGAGCTGGGAGCCAGGAGTGAGGAAATCCCTGGGTCACGTTCCTGTTGGAGTGCTGAACTCCTGCCTGCCTGCTGCCAGGCTGTGCTGTTCATTCAAAACCGCTACCACTGTGCACCCTGCTGGAATTTCCCTGTGGAAATCAGCTGGCATTTCCTCTACCTCCATGTCCTCGGCAAGGAAATGCCCTGGGGGGAGACTGGGAAAACACGGGGAGCTTGGAAAGCTGGGTTTGTTTAGTCTAGCGAGGAGGAGAGCGCTGAGAGGGGCATCAAAATCCCAGGAGATGCAAAAAATGTTGGAAAACAAGGCTGGAATTGATTGTTCCCAGTGTCAGGGGCTAGAGAGGATAGCTTAACAAGCAGCAAACATGGGCTAGGTGGATGCCAAGGGAAATTTTCCAGCTGTAGCCTTGGGATAGAGGGGTAATCTTCGAGGTTTCTCATCAGAGAATTTTGTGGATTTTGTGAAATTGTGAAAATTTGGACTCTGTGGCTGTTCCTGGGTGGTTTTAGGGGGGTCTCTGGGCTCTTCTCAGGTGCCAATAATGGGAATAATTATTGGTGGGAATAATGCAATGCCTGCCTGGATCTCAGGCTTTTCCCTGCAGCAGAGCTTGCAGGATTTAGGCCCAGGAGGTGAAAGGTTTTGTAAATCATTGTTAATCTCCTGAGCTGCACACGCTGCCAAGTAATTCCTTAAGCCTTTGTTTAGGCTTTGCGTGTCTTTGGTGTGACCCCAGCCTGGAGAAAGAGCTCCAAACGTGATCCCAGCAAAGGATTTCTGGTGTTCCCAAACGTAAAGCTTTGCTCTCACCACCTCAGCCCAGATCTCAGGTGCAGCAGGAATTGGCAGCTCCCTGCTTGGCACTGGGGTGAGGAGTGGGTGATTAACAGATAATTAAATATTATAAACCCAGAAATGAGTGGAACTGGAGCTGCCACTCAGCTGGGTGTTTCTGACTGCAAATGCCAGACTTTTTATTCCACTTTACATTTATAATTTCATTATTATTTATTATATATTATTTATATATTATTATCATTGATCAGAATGGGGAACTCAGGCAGGTTTTATAGGGCTTGGGCTGCTGTTTGTGAACAGCAAATAAACCCCTTTAGGGCAGCCAGGGGTGAGAGCTGGGCACTGGCAGGTTCAGGGCCATTCCCAACCCTCCCTCAAGGCTTCCAAGGAATATGAAAAATGGGGGGTTTTCCATTTTTTCCAGTATGGAAAAAGTCTCCTAAATCCAAGCACCTGCAGAGAACTGGGATGGGTTTTTTTATTCTCTGCCCACATGTGAGGTGTGAGAAACAAATCCATGCTCACCAAAATCTTTGCAGATAAAAATCTCCTTTCATCCAGCACTTTTAGGCATTGGAATTGTCTGATGGATTTTTTTAAGGTGTCTCAGGTGATTCTGTGATAATTTTTAGGCACAGATTTCTGTAAATAACCCCTGTAAAGAATGGAAGTCCTGCTCCCAGTGACCCCACTGTTGCCTTTTTCCCAACCTGGAAACAAAACTCGAGATAATTTTAGTAAGGAGGTAATATAAAAGAGGATCTTTGTTTGAAGGCCTTCAGGAGCAGTTATGGAAAGATGCCCACAAAAACTCGCCCCCACAGGGATGAGTACATATTTATAGGTTTCAGGAAATTAGCATAATTGATAAAAAGCACTAATTAAGAGGACAAGTGGTGATGCAATTTCCCCCATGTCAAGCCCCTTCTCTGGAGTCTTCCCTTCAGCACTGGCTGTATTTTGTCCATGAGAATGGATCTCCAAGAGTTGTTCTCAGCCTTGGCTCCCAGGAAGAACCAAGATAGCACAGGAGCCCTGCATCTCCTGGGGCTTGGAGCTCTGCAATTTGTTTTTTCTTTCTGCCTAGGGAAAGGCCATTGAATAGTACTGGGGAAATTAACTCCTAATACAATGGGCTACAGAGCTCCAGATATATGTGTGAAGAATACAGAGAAAATATGAGAAAAAAAAGGGTAAAATCCAGATGGCATCACCACCCCTGTGTCTGTCTCTTCCAGCAACCCCTGGTGAGGCTGAAAGGAGGAGCCAACACGGGGGAAGGCCGGGTGGAGGTGCTGAAAAACGGGGAGTGGGGGACGGTGTGTGACGACAACTGGAACCTGGTGTCAGCCAGCGTGGTGTGCCGGGAGCTGGGGTTTGGCAGCGCCAAGGAGGCCATCACAGGAGCCAGGCTGGGCCAAGGTAAGCACCACCACAGCCCCAGGGAGTCCTGGTGCCAGGAAAATTAATCCACAAACACCAGAGGGTTAGATCCAAAAAAGGAGACAGGAGTCCTGTAACTTTATTCAAATAAAGGGAGAGGTCATGGGGTGTTTCCCCTGGAGCGTCTCCTGTTTTTAGAGGATGCAGCCTCCTTTTTATCCTGATTTCCCTCTCTCTTTCCCCACTGGCTGAGGCACGTAAGAGATACAGACTTCCTGAAATGCCTCATACAGACCCCCTTCTGGGGTTTACCCCCTCCTTTTGTCTTTTCCATGTGTCAATCAGTGGAATTCCTATGGAATGGGAATATGGTTCCTCCCATTGTTTTTTTTTCATCTCTCAGTATCCAATTTTACTTATCAGCAGACCCACAGTTTGTTTGTAAAGACAAATCTCTCTCATTCCATTTATCAATCAGTGCAATCCTTCCCATTGTTACTTTTATCTCTCACTGCTAGTTTTTATCTACCAGCAGACCAACAATTCGTTTGTAGAGACAAATCCCTCATTCCTTTCACTGGTGCCCTGAATTAAAGAATGTTCCACCCCCAGGAACATCCCATAATTCTGGGCATGGCAGATTTTTGTTGGGATGTTCAATTTGAGGACCAGGAATTTCTTCCCTAACCTTAATAAGTCTCTTGAGGCCAGACTGGAATTCTGTGACTTTTTAAAAGATTCCCTGAAAAAAAAAATCCTGGGGATGATGAGTTTGACCTTTTGCTCAGACAGCTGTTCCAGCAATTAATTCTTAATTATCTCATCTGCTGTTCTGAAATTCCCTTTGAGTTCTCCTGAAGCACACCATGGTGTAATGCATTACTAGAAGGTTCCTGGCAAAATTTCATCCTGGAGTCAGACTTCAAACACTCCAATTTAAGAGCAAGACAGTAATTTAGCTCATTATAAATAGAAGGGCATTTGAACAGCTCAGAGCCAGGTTTGGGTTTGGATTTCCTGTCTTTGGGAGTTGGTTTAAATCCCAAAATGTGGTCAAAGGTGAACTGAAACCACCTGGTGATTCCCATACCTCGTTCCCAGGGTGGAAATGCAAAAATTTTTAAAAAGCCCAGTAAACCCTTGTTGTGAGAATAACAAAAAAAAAAAAAAAACAAAAAAAAACAAAACAAAAAAAAAATTAAAAATTAAACCAAACCCTTGTTGTGAGAATAACCAAAGAAGAAAAAAGACACCATACCCTTGTGAGAATAACCAAACAAAATACACAGAATCCTTGTTGTGGCAATAAAAGAATGGGGGAAATTCCTTCAGCTTGGAGAAGTGGAGAGAAGGAAACAACACGTGTGTGTCCTGAGTCTGGGAAGGTTTAAAATGTGAGCAAATCCACTGGACCTGCCAAAACCCCTCTTTGTGGCGGGCTGGAATCTGCTGATGTGTTTAAAGGGATGTAGGAAACAGCTTCATCATCCTGGGGTCTGCCACGTGAGGGAGTAAAACGTGGAACGTGCTGTTCCTGTCGGATCACACAGCCTGGAATCTCCCTGTGGATTCCCACACGCTTCCCTCTCCATTTTTTCCCCTCTCCTTTCTGCTCATCCATCAGTGCTTCGTGTCAGGAGCATCCCTTGGGATGGGTGACGTCCCTCCAGCAGCCAGAGCGTCACGTTTTGGCTGGAAAAGGAGATTTTATTTTTGGCCCTGGATGCACAGGGAGCTCTCCAAGCTCTCCATGCCGTGTCCCTGTTTACACTTTGTTCTGTTCCAGTTACATCCCAGGGAATTTGGGTTTTCTGAGGGTGCTTTGAAGGAGCAGCCTCGCTGTGGGGGTGGGAAGTTGGATTTCACAGGCTAAATCAGCTCCCAGTGGCTGAACTAGGAGTCCCAGTTAAGACAAAGTGGGAGAGCAGAGCCTTCTACAGAGCTCAAGGTATGGGAGGAGGATTTATCCCACCTTTAACAGACCCAGATTAAACAATTCACCCTTATTTCCACCAGAGGAGGAGACACTGAGCCCAGAGCTCATGGATGTGGTGATTGATATCCTGGGAGGGAGAAGATGGAATTAAACTCCAAGGAGTAGGTGAAGGCAAATGTTGGATGGACAGGCCTAATCATGAGGTTTTTAAGTGCAGTGGCATGGGAGGAAATAGAATTTTTCCTCACATTTCATCACATTTTGGCTCCATTTCTGTGCCCCCATGTGTCATCATTTTCCCAAAAAGAGCAGCCCTGCCAGGGTTCTGTGGCTCAGTGAGGCCCTGCCCTTGTTCCTTGTCATCCTTGCCATCCCACTGCAATGGCTTTGCCAGGCTGGGAATGTGGGCCTGGCTCCCTCCTGCATTCCTGGAGCTTCCCTCTGCAGTTCTGGTTGAGGCTTTCCTCCCCCTCAGCCCTTTGGTGGCTGCAGAATGACTGGGAAGTGCTGCCAGCTCCAGATGGGAACCACAAACAGGATTTGATTGAGAGAGAGGCCAAAAAAGAGGACAAGATTCCCATTCCCCAGCAGCCTCCCCCAAGAATGTCCTCCCACCCTGTCCAGCTGTGGTCTGAGGGGTGGACACAGGGTTGGCCAAGGTGCCCAAATCCCACTAATTAATTGTGGGTGAAATTAAACCAAACACATTCACATCTCTGCCTTGTTGCTCTTTATAACCACTTTTAGAAGCAGGAGCTGAGTTCTGCAAGAGGATCATTCCCTTCCATCTTTTTTTGATGGAAATTCCAATTTTCTTCTGCTGTTCATCCTGGGAGGATTCAAATTATTCCATTTCTCTCCCAGCACCTCAAGCCCATTCTCTGCAGTTGTTCACTGCTCTTTTCCTCAGTGAAATCCTCAATCTGTCCCAGATTTCTTTTCCTGACTCCTCATCTCTCCCTA
Source organism: Certhia americana (assembly GCA_018697195.1). NCBI lineage: Eukaryota > Metazoa > Chordata > Aves > Passeriformes > Certhiidae > Certhia > Certhia americana. The sequence continues at coordinate 1,523,798 of JAGMWU010000029.1, forward strand.
TGAATGTTTTATTCACAGCCAATGTGTCCCAGTTCAGTGTCAGGCCTTGACGGGGAGCAGATTCCAGCACAAAAACCCAGCCAAAAGGTCGCAATTTGTAAATCCCTACAGCTGAGGTTTGTAAATTATGAAACAGTGGAAACTTGGCTTTTCCTGGGATTCTTGCATGTTTGAGTTGCAGAGACTACTGGAAAATTTAACGTTGAAATTATTAACAATAATTTAGCAGATTTTTGTTTTATTTTTACAAAAAATCAGCAGATTTTTTCCAAGTTTTGAATGCTGGAGGTCACTGTGGTGTTAACAACCTGCTGGGGTATTCCCTCACCACACTAGAAGACTTTTTTCCCTATTTTTTCCCCAAGGAATGGGTCCCATCCACCTGAACGAGATCGACTGCACAGGATTTGAGAAGTCGGTCACGGACTGCAAATTCAACACCGAGTCCCAGGGCTGCAACCACGAGGAAGATGCTGCTGTGAGGTGCAACGTGCCAGCCATGGGCTTCCAGAACCAGGTGAGGAGCTGAGAAATCCAGGTGTGAGGGAATTTTGGGGCAGGAATGGTTTCACTCAAGCAATGAGTATTTAATTCAGATTTTACCTAAAAAAAGAGGGAAAATGAGGAGGAGACTCCCTTTTTGTGCTGAGCTTTGAGCTCCTCTGGACACGACAGAGTCCTTAAAATGAGGAAGAACAGGTTGGATGGGGCTTGGAGCAACCTGAGGTGATGGAAGGTCCCTGCCCATGGCAGGAGGTGGCACTGGATGATTTTTAACCCAATTTTCAACCTTTTCCAACCCAACCATTCCATGATTCTGTGCTAACTTTACGAACCAGGCACAAATTCCTCTGAGTGCTCCTTCCAAAAGTCTAAAGGAGCAGGGAAGGGAAGCCTTCCCAGGGAATGTTATTGCTGCAGCTGGTCCAACCCATTGAGCTGCTGGGCTTGGCTGGACCGTCCCAAACTGGGAGAACTTAACTCCCTGAGCTCGAGCCCTGAGGAGACTCCAAGTGCTGCTCCATTCCTAGATGGTTTCCCAGTGCCTTCCCCTCGGGGAGCCCCTCCTGATCCAACACAAAAATGAGACACGGTGCTGCACAACCCGAGTGCCCTGAGTCGTTTTCCCTAAGGAAAGATTAGGATTATGTTCAGGCAGTCTTGTAAGAATTCCTTCTTGCTAGTCTGAGGGGGAAAAATCCTTCACCAGGATTTCTCCAGCTCTGGCTGAAGGGGGAGTTTCCTGTTGTGCTGGGTTACTTCCAGCTGGTGATATCCAATGATTCCAAAATTTTTGAGGAACGGAACTTTTTTTCCCACGTGTTGCGCTTTCCCTTGGAAGTTTGCTGTGGATTTAGGGGTTTTGTGTCCTACAGCTTCGCCTGAGCGGGGGCCGCAACCCCTACGAGGGCCGAGTGGAGGTGCTGGCCGAGCGCAATGGCACCCTGAGGTGGGGCACGGTCTGCAGCCACAACTGGGGCACCGTGGAGGCCATGGTGGTGTGCCGGCAGCTGGGGCTGGGCTTTGCCAGCCACGCCTTCCAGGTGAGCCCCTGTCCCACCCCTACCTGGGCATCGCATTGGGATGGGTGGGTTGGGAGTGCTGGAGGAGGAGGAGGAAGGGTCATTCCAAAAGGAGCTTCAAGGGTTGAGGAGAAAAGAGCTTGAAGGTGAAATCTCGTTGTACAATGGTCATGGAGGTGGGGATTTGGAGCAGAAGGGGCTGTGGATGATGAGAAGTGAGGGAACTTCATCAGGAACTGGAATGATGGGACAAGGGGGAATGGCTTCCTATTGCCAGAGGGTGGGGGTAGATGGAATATCAGGAATAAATTCTTCCCTAGGACAGTGGTGAGGTCCTGGGATGGAATTCCCAGAGGAGCTCTGGTTGCCCCACCCCTGGAACTGTCCAAGGCCAGCTTGGAGAAACCTGGGATAGTGGAAGATGTCCCTCCCCATGGCAGGTGGTGGGACTGGATGAGCTTTAATGTTTATAAGGAATTGATGACAAACCATCTGCTTCCCTGAGTTCTCTGTTGTTTTCTCACAGCTCAGGTTTCCCAACATTCCCCAATCCCTGCCTGGGCTGGTGGCTGCATGCAGGTTCTTGTCCCTCCCTGAAATGCAAAGGTCACGTTCAAACTGGTGTCAGGTCACCTGAAAAAATGGGATTTTGCTCCTGTAGTTGCTCCAGTGCAGCTCTGAGCAGCAGGGCTGGATCCAGCTCCGTGAATTCTTTCCTTCCCTGCTCGTCTCCTGCCCCAAACCCTCCCTTTTTCTGCAGGGCCAGGAATGACACCCCAGTTCTGCCCCACCCCTGGGAGTGTCCAAGGTCAGGCTGGATGGGGCTTGGGGCAGCCTGGGATGGTGAAGGTGTCCCTGCTCATGGGATGAGCTTTAAGATCCTTTCCAACCCAAACCATTCTCTGATCTCTGCCACCCTGGGCTCATGGACAGATCCCAACCAATCTGCATGGCCAGGGAAGGATCTGCAGGCCCTCAGGGAACATTCTGGGCTTGGACACCCAGCAGGAAGGAGGCTGGAGCTGCTTACATGCTGCTGCAGCCATTCCCTGCCCCAACTGCTTTCCCCAGCTGATTTCCCCCCATCAAATTCTGGGAGCTGAAGATCTCCACATCCCTGAGCCGTGGCCTTTCTGACTGCCTGGCTCTGTTAGCACAGCCCTGAGAGTCCAGCGAGGAAAAGGCATTTTTTCCCTGAGCTGAGGCTGCTGGAATTTGGAACAGAAAAGGCCCTTATGCTGCCCCAGCTCCTGCAGCATAAAGCCCCAGTGTGCAGAACAGGACAGCCCTGTGTGCTCCCAGCCTTCCCAAACAGCCCAGGGCAATGGGAGCCGTGGGACACCGGGGGTTTCTTTTCCTGGAAACCACTCTCAGCTCTGACATGGACAGCTCTCGTCAGATTTTTTTGGGTTCTTTCTCCCCTCCCCTTTTCCCAGGTTTGGGGATTTGGTGCATTTGGGTTTGGGTGTTGATGTTCTGTCCTTCCCATGAGTTCTGTCAAACTGAGGGATGATGGGAGAAGAGGGAATTTCATCAGGAACTGGAATGATGGAACAAGGGGGAATGGCCTCCCACTGCCAGAGGACAGAGTTAGATGGGATATTGGGAATAAAGTCTTCCCTGGAACAGTGGTGAGATGCTGGGATGGAATTCCCACAGAAATTGTGGCTTCCACTGGATCCCTGAAGTGTCCAAGGCCAGTTTGGAGCAACCTGGGATAGTGGAAGGCATCCCTGCCCATGGCAGGGGTGGGACTGGATGGGATTCAAGGTTTTTAAGGATTGGTGACAAACCTTCTGCTTCCCTGAGTTCCCTGCTCCAGCATCCTTTGGCAAGATCCTCCTTGGTAATGTGGGGTTTTGCCCTGATCTTCCCTGGAGGGAGAATCCACATTTAAGGCAGGTAAATATTCCCCTAAGAGCCATTAAACCCCAAGGAATGTGTGAAACACCTTTTCCTGCCTTTTTTTTGCACAGGAAACATGGTACTGGCACGGGGACGTCAGTGCCGATGACGTGGTCATGAGTGGGGTCAAGTGCTCAGGGACAGAGATGTCCCTGTCCCACTGCCGTCACGACGGGGCCCACGTGTCCTGCCCCAGGGGAGGGGGACGCTTCGGGGCCGGCGTGTCCTGCTCAGAGAGTGAGTAACTCGGGGTTTATCCCACCTTGGCACAAGGGACATGAAGGAGGAATGGGATGACCTGGATACATCCAAACAGTGGCAAATTCTTCCTCCCAGAGAGGTTCTGGTTGTGGCTACCCCATCCCTGGAGTGGTCCCATTCCAGCTTGGAGTTAGCTGGGATTGTAAGAGATGTCCCTGCCCATGGCTGGCATGGCTGGCATGGCATGACAATGGGATTTAAGGTCCTATTCCTGATTTAATCGAATGATTAGTCGTTCCCCACCATCTCTCCCTACTCATCTCGGCATGGCATGGCATGGCATGGCATGGCATGGCATGGCATGGCATGGGATTTAAGGTCCATATTCCTGATTTATCGAATGATTAGTCGTTCCCCACCAGTCTTTCCCTACTCAATCTCAGAGTAGGATTAAATTGGATATTCAGGAGAAATCCATCCCTGGGAGGGTGGGGAGGAGATAGAATGGATTTTCTATAGAAGCTCTGGCTGTCCTATCTCTAGAAATATCCAAGGCCTGGTTGGACAGGGCTTGGAACAGCCTGGGATAGTGGGAGGTGTTGTGGCTGATCCTTGAAACCCCTTCCCACCCAAACCATTCCATGACTCCGATTCACATTGAGTGAGTCTGGGGAGCTCAGTGGCAGGACCATCCTCCACCTCCAGCGGCCTCTTTTGGGATGAGTTTATTCAATTCAAACCATCTGTCCCTTCCTCCAGCCGCCCCTGACCTGGTGCTGAACGCGGAGCTGGTGGAGCAGACGTCCTACCTGGAGGACAGGCCCATGTTCCTGCTGCAGTGTGCCCTGGAGGAGAACTGCCTGGCCAGCTCAGCCCACAACACCTCGCTGACCTCGGGCTACCGGCGCCTGCTGCGCTTCTCCTCCCAGATCCACAACAACGGCCAGTCCGACTTCCGACCCAAGAACGGCCGCCACGCCTGGGTGTGGCACGACTGTCACCGGTGCGTGTCACACACACGGCTCAGTGTCACCCTCCAGCCCCTCCTGCTGCCGTGGCGAAGTGACAAATCAGCTTTGTCCCAGTTTGCGCCTCAGTTTTGGCGGTTGCAAGGAACGTTCCCTGATTCGAGGAATTCTTTTTTCATTCAGTTTTTAAGGAATTGGTTCTGAATTAGGCCCTGTCTGTGCCTCACTCTGAGCTGAGCTTTGCAGATGGGCCCTGCTGGGTCTTGGTACAGGGTTCCAGGGCTGGGATAGGCATTCCCAGGTGCCATTTGTGGGGTTTTTGTAGGAATTAGGGCCAGGCCTCCAGTCTGTGCTCGTGGGTGGAGTGGGGGAAATTCTCTGGGTCTAAAAACAGCCACTGGCACTGGAGAAGATATGGATTATTTCTGTCTGAGCTGTGAAATGGAAAAAGGGGGTTTGGAGGGAGATTTTGGGGCACAGGGGTGGTTATGGTGAATTAGAGATGGAGCAGCAGCTCTGCTGCGAGGAAAGGCTGAGGGAATTGGGAATGTGCAGCCTGGAGTAGGGAAGGCTCCAGGGAGAGCTCAGAGCCCCTTGCAGGGCCTGAAGGGGCTTCAGGAGAGCTGGAGAGGGACTGGGGACAAGGCAGGGAGGGACAGGACACAGGGAATGGCTTCCCACTGGAAAAGGGGAGTTTTGGGTGGGATATTGGCAAGGAATTCTTCCCCATGGATGTGGGGAGGGGCTGGGATGGAATTCCCAGAGGAGCTGTGGCTGCTCCTGGATCCTTGGAAGTGTCCAAGGCCAGGCTGGAGCACCCTGGGATGTTGGAAGGTGTCCCTGCCCATGGCAGGGGTGGGACTGGATGGGATTTAAGATCCCTTCCAGCCCAACCCATTCCAGGATTTTCTGACGGAGGCTTTATTCCCTGATCTGGCTTTATTCGAGTAATTTCTCTCTCTCTTTACAAAATGAATTGTATTTTCATTTTCTGCTAAAAAAAACCAAACCACTGTAAAAAACCAACTGAATCTGCATCCTGCCAAATCCCCCTTTCAACAACCCCACCCCTGTCCCTCCATCCCTGCCAGGTCGTGATCAACCCCAACTACGAGGTGGCAGAGTCGGATTATTCCAACAACGTCATGAAATGCCGGAGCCGCTACGACGGGCAGCGCATCTGGATGTACAACTGCCACATAGGTGAGGGCTGGGAATCCTCCAGCAGGGCCAGGGATGCTCCAAGGATTCCTCTCAGACAAGGAATTTAATGTTGTCCCCTCATAAAAATCTCCGGTGCAATCCCAGTGCAAGCACAAGCCGCCTGGGAAATTCCTTCTTCCCAAAAATCAAATTATTTTGCCCAGCTGAGATCTCTTCAGACCACAAAGCTGCTCTTGGAAAACAAAGCAAGCAGTGGAAAAGAGCCCGCTGTGCCAGGCAGGAATTAAAATGGCCCTGGAATGTCAGGGAAATCTCCATTTCCTTGGAAAAATTTGAAGTATTATCATTTGCTATTTTCTTTTTGGTTATGGAAATATCGAAGCCAAACTAAAATAAATTTGGCTTAGTCCATTGTAAAAAACATTTCAAATGGAATTAATCTGGGGGCTTCTTAGAACTGTTTTGACCATGGGAAATGAATTAACACAACTCCCTGCCCAGCTCCAAATAAAACCAGCTCTGAAAATTCCTTTCTTCAAGGAATGTTTTTCCTGGGGAAAAAAAAAAAATTAAAATATCCACATAACCACTGATTTTTCTCATTATTTTGTAGGGATTTTAGCAGAAAATTCTCATCTTGTGTCACATTTCAGATTGTGACCTAGTTCAGGAAAGAGAAGCCCATTCCAGCTGTTGCATGGGCTCTGCAGCTGAGCTGGGAGATATTTCTAGTTAAAAATAAAGATTATAACTTCTATTTGTCCTAATTAGAGAAATTAGGGTTTGGTTCTGGTTCAGGGCAAACAGAGCCCTCACACCCTCACAGGCCTTGCTAGGCCTCACTTTATTTTTCAAGCACCAAACTGGTGAAATTTGGGGAATTCAGTCTT
>JAGMWU010000029.1:1539733-1551069 GCA_018697195.1 Certhia americana
CAAAATCCCCCTGCCCTGGCCATCCCAATATCCCCCTGCCCTGGCCATCCCCAGCATCTCAGCACTCCGTTATCCCCCTTCCCGGGACACCCGCAGCCCCCCATCCCGCTCTCTGCATCCCCTGCCCCCCCTCTCCCAGCGCACCCCCAGCGCCACGTGCTGCCTCCTGTCCCCATCACCATCATCCCCGGACCCCCGATCGCCCCCATCCCCGCACCTCCGGACCCACCGCACCCCCTGCTCCCCCACCCCCGGTGTGTCCCCCCCCCCCAAGCTCCGGCCGCCCCGTCCGGGGTCCCCCCGCGTCCTCACCGCCAGGCCCGGCCGAGCGGCGGATGCCGGTTGCAGCGGCTGCCCCCCCCCCCCCCCCCGCTCGGTGCCGCTCCTCGATGCTCGATGCCGGAGCCATACGCTCGGGGTGCCGGCTCCTCCTGCCTCGATCCAGGTCCTCCGCTCGGTGCGGCTCCCCCGCTCGAGGTGCCGCTCCTCATGCTCGATACCGGCCTCCCGATAGGGCCGGTCCTCCCGCTCGGTGCCGGCTATCCCGCTCGTGCCGGCTCCTCCTGCTCGATCCCGGATCCTACCGCTCGATCCCTGGCTCCTCCCGATCGGTCTGCAGGCTTCTCCGCTCGGTGCCGGATCCTCCTGCTCGATCCGGCTCCTCACGCTCGGTGCCGGCTCTCCCGCTCGACCCCGGCTCCTTCCGGCTCGAGCCGGCTCCTCCCGATCTGTCTGGATCGTCCCGCCCCCGTCCAGAGCCTTTCGATGATCCCAGTTTTCCATCTCCTTCCCGGCTCGTCCCGGGGGGCTAGTCTCCCCCATTCCAGTTCTGTCCACTCCATCTGGTTCGTCCTCCCGTACCGGCTCCATCCGAGCTATCCACTTATGGTGCAGCAGAACTCCGGCCTGTGCTTCTATCCAAATCACCCCGGACAGGGGTTAATCCCCCCCTTCTCCCGTTCAGCTCCGAGCAGCTCCAGAGTTCACCAGTGAGTTGAGGGTTAGCGGGGAGGGATTTCACCGAGCTCAGCCAGCCGACCTTGCATGGAGCGGCGTTTTTGGGAACCATACCTGTCTTCCTGATGAGAGGAGCAGGTTACAGTTGGAAGCGAAGTCAGCCAAGACCATCAACCCCAGCAGCAACAGCCGTTATCTTCCCCTGCTTAATTCCCCCTTTCTCTGTTAAATCCATCCTTCCTGAAATGCCTGATTGTTTGTTGCTGAAAAATTACTCTTCAAGGACAGCAGTCATTCCTATCCCAGGCTGTTACCCTGCAATGCGCTGGGAAAGCACTAGCACAATTCAACATCATCTGCACAATCACAGCACAGGGTTAATTCCACACTCTCCCTGCCTGCCACCGCAACACATTAAACCATGGGCAAGGTTTGGGATGGGAAAAGACTCAAATTTTCCCCCTCTTATCTGCTGATTTCACGTGGATTTGAGCTGTTTCCTCCTTTCGCTCTTTTGAAAATACTCACCTCACTCAGGTTCCTGACTGCTCCTCACCAAAAAGCCCAGAACTGTCCACAGGCTACCCAATGGAACATCAGAAACCCCAGGAGAGTGCTGGGGGATTTTGGATACAGAAGCAGGGTAAATGTACAAATCCTGCCTCCATCCCTGCTATGGATCAGCCCCAGGTTGGAATAACTGCAATCACATGCGTGTGGAATTTGGGTGGCGGAACGAGGACGAAAATAGAGGAGGAGGAAAAGGAGGGGAAGATGATTCATGGTTGGAATTACAGAGGAAAGCATGTGGGAAAAAAAAGGGAAAAAAGGAGCCGCCTCTGCAAGCCAGGTAAACAAGGGGTTTCTGATGCCAAAGGCAGCCCAGTAACACCAGTTTTGGAGCGGTTTCCCAGTCTGACCACAGGAATGTCTTGTAAAACACACGGATTTCTCCAGAACCTGGCAGGGTTGGGGTTGGCTCTGTCACCACCTTGTCCCTTCGGCTGCCGGCAGGGGTGCTGGGTCAGAGGCACAGCTTGGAGAGAACTGCTGCAGGAAAATAATAAAGCGCAACATAATTAAATATATTAATTAAACTTTGTTAATTAATTAAATATGGTAAGAATAGGACCAAAAGAAGGGGCACTGCACCCTCTTTGTTGTCTTCCGTGCCGATCACTTGATTATCGCAGACAACAGTGAGCTGGTTGTTTTACTGCCAAATCCCTTACAAAACCATCCGGGGATCAGAGCCCAGGATTTTCACAACTATCGGAAAAATTTTCCAAAACAGTTGGCAACGCTGGGCATTTGATTCCCTCCTCTGCCAAGCCAGGAGTTCCCAAGCCACCACCACAACACCCTGAATTGTAAATATTAATTCTAAACTTACAGCAGCATTCAGATGAAATCAGTCATTTGAGGGTCCAGATCAGAGTTGGGGGGTCCCATCTCGCACCAACAATCCTTCTTCTCTAAAATTAGGCCTGAAAAAATCCCACGATGTTTTGGATTTCAGCCAAAATCATTCCTGGCTGTCACAACGGGGAGATGTCTGGACGTGTTGAGGACTGTCGGCGGTTACCTAGAAAATCCCAGAGGAAGGTCGGGGAGCTCCGCTCCCCTACCCCGTGATCTGTATAATGGGCTCCATTCATAATTAGCGGCGCTCGGTAATTAGGCACTGGCTGGATTTCTCCTTTTGCTTGCCGGGGAGCGGAGGCGGAGGCGGTTCTGCCATGCCATGGGGGGATGAGGATGTCTAGGGATTCAACAGGGAGTGAGCCCGCGGGTTAACCGGCAGGGATCAAAACTACCTTCCAAAGTCATGTCAGGCTGGAGAATGAAGTGCCAGGAGCGGTCCTGACCACTCTGATCAGACAGAAATTCCGCAGAGGGTTGATTGGGCGAGCTGGGGAGAGTTCTGAGAGCCCTCATTATAAATGAGGGCAGCTTCCAGAGGGATGAGGCCAAGGATCCGTGAGAAATGATGGAGGAAGGGAATATGAGGGAAATAGAGAAAAAGGGATTGAACAGATTGGAAACGGATGGCTCTGAAGGGTGGTAGGTCGTGGACGGAGCACGCGAAAACCTTAGGGACAAATGTTAGTTGCTTTCTCCTGTCCAATATGGGACGGCCTTAAGACACCCTCATCCCAAAGGACTCCAAACATTCCAGGGAGGGAAAGGCACGGCTATTGGTCCCTGCAGGCCCTCAGCGGGGCAAATCCCAGCCGGGGAGGCTCCCACGCTCAGGCCACAGGGCAGAGCAGATTTTAAGCCAACAAATCCTTCCTGCAACGCTCCAGGACACTAGAGCTGCTCCCAAAAACCAGCCCCGGGGCTCCAGGGAAGGCAGCCAGACCTGCAGGACGAGTTCCTGAGGCAGGGACGAGCCCGGGTGTAGCCCCAGGAGAGTTGTCTGGCAAATCCATCGCCTCATTGCCATGTAATCCATTGTGGTTTTCCATGGCTGGAGGGGTGCCACACAGCCCAGCATTGCCCACCCGAGCTCCAGGCAGGACGGCCCAGTTCTGCCAGCACGCAGTTGCAACAGGGAGAGCTGGATTGGCCAGTGCCATCCAGCAGCCTTGGCACCACTGACCAGCTGGCTTGGCCATTTCATCCAGCAGCCTTGGCTGGTGGCCACAGGACAAAGGGCGGGCCAAAAGCCTGCCTCTCCCGCAGGCCACAGCTGAGTGTCAAATCCGACCACCAGAGAAGGGTCAGGAGCCTCAAAACCATCTCGCTCTCGCAGCTGAAGTCACAGTGAAAGTGGAATGTCCAGCCCTCCATTTCCATTCTTTTGAAGGATTAGTGAGAGTGTATTCCGTATGGGGTGAACTGGAGAGAACAAGCAGCAATAAAAATCCAGTGTGCGTACAGCCGGCTGGGAACCATAAAATCATTGTGACAAAATACCCACAGCTAGGAAGACCACCTTGGAAACCACTCTGGCTGGTGCCACCCTGTAGGTGCGAGAGTGAAACACCCTCCATATATCCCAAGCCTCCTCACGAGCAGAGGCAAGTGGAGAGAATTGTCCAACTTCCCATCCCGGCTGGACACCTTCAACCACTCTGTTCCCACACAGGCTCAATGTGGAAGGGAAGAGGCAGCGGGGGAAATTCTCCAGCCAGACGGTTGTGGTGCCAAACTCAGCAAAGGGGTTGAGGGGCTGAGAGAGGAGCCTGGAAGAACCCTATCCAAAGGCCACTTCATGGTTTTCACTGCAGCACAAGCAGGGGGCTTTCACGGCAGCAAGCCTGGTGTTCGCGGGGTAAGAGGTCACTCCAACAGGCCCGTGGTCAGTGTGCAGGCGTGGAAGGACACACCAGCTCACGTTGCTGAAGGTCCACAGTCTCCCACCGCGGCTTGTACCGTGGCAGTGTGGCAGTTCCCCCAGCCGAAGCATTGGGGTAGGCGAAATTATAGTGACCACTGGTGATCCCGCGTTGAGAGGCGTAGAGGAGGAGAGGTGGGCAGAGTGATGGCCCAAGCCCAGCCAGGGGTGTGCAGGGTGCTGGGCACGGGTTCCTGTGCGCACGGCAGCGCTCCCAGGAACGGAGAAGGCTCGGGATGGGAGAGCCCCAAAAGTGCCGGTCAAGAGGTCCACTAGTCAGGTTTTCACACGGTTTAAATACATTGTCGTTTTTTTAAACAAATGTGGTTCACTACAATTTGGGTTAAATCCTTATACTCCTGCAATGGGGTCCATTTTTTATTTGTTAATTGTAAACCAGCCACAATATGATAATGTTGTTTTAGAGCATCACTAAAGAGTCGCAGAAGGGCACACCCGGTACAGTGGAGCACAAAGGAAGGGCATGTCCGAAGCACACACAAATGACATCCTCCATCGAATTCGGATGCCAGCGGAGTGGTACTGAGCCGCACCCTTCGTTCTCGACGTATCTTGAAAGGGAGTTTTTCGGGAGGTTTCCTGTCAGCATCCATATGTAGAGGGCAGTCGGCTGCCCCGGAAGCGAATCGGCTATCCAGGGGGAGATGCTGCGGAAGCTGATGAACGGGCGCAATGGGGAAGAGGCTAAGGCAGTAGGTGCCAGCCATGATGGCAACGGGATGTAGAAGAGGATGGGGGGCATGGAGGATACAGATGGCTATAGGTCCTGCTGTCTGGAATCAAAGCTCTCCCTCCTCACAGAGCCATTATCCCCCGGGCAGTCTTGGGACCTGAAGGGCACCAAGCTCCCGTGGGGCCTTGTGCCAACTGCAGGAACTGCACGGGGCATGAAGGAGGGATGAGGAGTGACAGCAGCCAAGCCACCCGATGGTGACGAAGGCCACGGGCTCCCCTGTGTCACCCTCCTCTGGTAGCAGAACGGGTTGGTGGATGATGGCCCGTTAGCGCTCGACACGCTGTGATGCACAAGGTGGCGGCTGGAGGGCCCGTGCAACACCTGATGTCAAAAGGCGCACCCAAAGATCACCAGGAGAAAGCCCCAAAAGGGCCAGAAAACCAGCACGGTCAGTGGCAGCTATCCAGGGCCAAAGGATGGCCACCAGCAGGTCAGACATGGCACAAAGAGAAAGGAGACACGAACAGAGGTTGGTGACTTGCGAGGCGACAGGAGTGTGGGAACTTGAGGCACGGCTGTGCACACGTTGCAGGTTGTGATCTACCCTTTTCAGCAGGTGTGGATTGAGGTTACTGAGGAGGGGACAGGGAATAGGGTGGGCATGTCAACCACACGTGCAGGGCCAGCGTGTGGAGGGTGCTTTGTCCTTGGCACCAGATTGGTGGCGGCGTAATGAAAAGCTACATTTCCTAGCCTTAACAGCGTCCTCCTAGCAGAGGGGTGAAACCCATCCTATGGACCTTCCACCGGCTTCTCACTGGTCCCTGCCCCGGACCGGTTTCCAGTTCTCAAGTCTCATCGCATTCCAGAGTGCATTTTTCACTTTTTCCCTGCTCCCACAGCTTCTATGAAGACCCAGCTTCACTGCAGTCCCACTGCCAGAGCAGGAAAACTGCTGGAAGCTGTCAGTCCGCTTCCAGGCTTCTGCTGACAGCATCTTGGCATTTTTCCTCCTGCTCCCCATCTCAGTTCCCTCTCTTGCCCAGGACCCGGCACTCACCTCAGGGGTGCTGGAGGAGGCTTTGCTTTGCAAAATTCTTGCCTACCCTCCTCTCTCTCTTCAATCTGATTGGAGGTCATGCTACGATGCCTGCGCAGAATCCAGATTTCCTTCCCAAGAGTGGCCAGGCTGTGGATCTGCTGATGTCCTGCAGGGCAATGAATAGTACAAGGACTTCGGAGTCCCTATGTTTCACTGAAAGACTTAAGCCCATTCCCCATCTCGATAAACCTTAGGGCTTTTATTCAGTCTATTATACAGCTCTTCCTCTCATCTGGAGCCAAATCCACTGCTGTGATTTTGCGCTTGCTGGGGGATCGTTTGGGCTGCTGACCTCGAGCGCTGGGAGGATGTGGTGAATCCAACAGGGGTGAAGTCCACTGCAGGGTACAATTCACGTTATAGGGAGAGGGTGACAGAGGGTGAAACAATCATCAGTCAGCTTTGAGGGTCCCAATGCTATAATGGGCATCAGAGAGATAATTTATTGTGCTTCGTCTCCATAAGTAGATGATCTGCTATTCACTGCCCAGGCACCTGGTCACTGCTCAGAGACTGACCCACCTAATCCAATCAGTCCTTCCGGTGCCCGGAGGCTGGTGCAAAACTGGCATTTCCCAGCCGACACACTGGAAAAATTCCTTCTTAGGAAAAAAGAAAAAAACAAAAAAAAGGAAAAAAAAAATAAATACACCATATTCGATTGGAATCCTGTAAAGGAAAAAACCTGGAAGTCTTTCTTCCGGAAGTCTCACACAAAAGGCTGCCTCAGAGCTTTTTGTTCAGCACAGGGCACCCGCTAAGTACCCGTGAGGATGCTGAAATCACCTGGATACGTTTTTTTTTTGTTTTAATCATTATAAATGGATTTTACTTTCAGTGAAGTAGGCATAAGTCATTCTCATCAAGGGTTCGTCATATTTCCTTAGGTACCAGCTCATTCCACATCAGCTTTTTTCACCTCAGGGATGTATGCTGGACACATCAACAGAAAGTCATAGATGTTTGCCAGTCAGGGTGTGGATGTGGCATTGGGGACACAGAAGAGGTTTGGATAGGGGCCTGGCATTTGCTGAGAGACCCACTGGACTTGATGGTCTTGATGAAGGTCTTTAGACCAACGTTAAGAATTCAGGATTCTGTAAGTGGAGCTGCCCTAAGGAGGCACGAGATGATGATATTGGAACTCGAAAGAAAAGATTTTCCTGGTAGGCCTCCAGGCTTGGGGCCTGCTCCATTTGTCAACCGTGACTTTGCTCCCTGCAAACTTTGCAAACTCCAACCGTCAGTCTAGCGGAGAAACTGATGGGTAGATAAGAGTCACAGTGCCACCTCTGGCAGCACTGTGCTGTAGCGGTTTGACAAGTAATCAGGTCGCCACCAGTGACTGGTCGGGTGCATGACGCACGATCACACTGACACCCCCTGCTGCGGGCTGTAGCTGATCAAGAGAACTTTGACTCCCCACTTAGCTCTCTTGAGGTACGCAAAAAGAGCCTCACTGCAAAAAGTGCAAGTGGGGAAAAAACAGGGGTGCATCAGCTTTAAAAACAACGGGGCAATATTAAAAAAAAGAATTTTTCTCCGTAGGTTCAGCATATCTATGAGTAACTTCACCTCGTGCCTCGGAAGACCAGAGTCATTTAAACGATGGGTGATTCAGCCCCGAAGCGATTCTGACCTGAATTCCTGTCAACCAGGGGGGAAAAGAGGCCCCTCGAAGAACACTTGAGCCTCGAGGAACATCTGCTGAGAACCTCTTAGGCTCACATCAACTGAGCCTACGCTTCTGCTTTACGGTTTATCTATCAGCAACAGCGAGGCACTGCTAACTGCTCAGCCCAGGAATATCCATCACCGAGCCGCTGAAGGATCCATCACCCTGAGCATGCTAGCACCGGAGTCCATGACACCACAATGAAGCATGCTCTGCTAAGATCGAATACACCCTGAGCCTGCAGCCACGGATCCAAATCACCTGAGCATAGGACTTGCTCAGATACCATCACCTGAGCTGCTGAGCCTGGATCCATCACCTGAGCCGATCAGACCGGATCACAACCTGAGCCTGCTCTGGGCTCAGCCGGATCAATCACCCTGAGCCTGCTCAGCCCGGAATCCATCAACCTGAGCCTGCTCTGATGAGCCCGGATCCATCACCCTGAGGCCGGCTTGAAGGCTCGGATCCATCAAAATTGGAGACGGCTGAGCCCGGACCATCACCCTGCGCCTGCTGAGCCGGATCCATCACACTTGAGCCTGCTCGCTGAACCAGGATCCATAACCGCTGAGCCTGCTCTGGCTGAACCCGGGCGAGAGCAGGAGACTTGCCTCCCCGAGACCCCGTTACCCCACGGGCCCTTCCAGGCCGATATTCCCTGGAAGACACAGGCCGGGATTCGCTCCTGGGTTGTCCGGGCGGTCGTGGTCCCCGTGTCACGGCGTTGCTGGCGACAGCTTGGTTACTTAAGCCTCATAGTGCGGCCCGCCTGCAGCGCCGGGGCGTGTAGGGAGCGAGCGGTAGATGGCACCAGCGGCGGCGCATGGAGCGCGCTGCCTCGGGAATTCGGGAATTCCAGCAGGGGAAAACTACGGAGCAGCGTCAGGGAGAGGGCAGGCGGGAGAAAGAAAAGAGAAAGGTCTTCCCCAGAGGGTGAATAAAACACCAATGGGACAGCTCCAGGGAATGGGCACGAGCCCGAGGCGCCGGAGCTCGGAGCGTTTGGACCCCTCTCCCAGGGCTGCACAGGGTGGGGGATTAGGATGTCTGTTGTCCTTCCCATCACGGATATCCAAGGGCCTGCAGGCCCGCAACCACCAGGGATGCTGCACTCTGTGCCCCATGGAGCATTGTCCTCCCAATCCCCACTCTGGGCCACAAAAGATTTTCAGGATCTAGGGGCAAGAGGAAACAATACCGTGATGGTGATACTGCTGTCAGTTGAAAGAGCAGTGGTGGCAGTGACCTGTGACAGGGCAGGTTAACGCGGGCAGAGATGGCACTGTTTTGTCACAACAGCCGCAAGGGGGGGTGGCAGTGATCTGTCACGACACAGCGGGGTGGACAGTGATTGTCACACAGGGGCCGGGTAGTGGGACAGTGACTGTCCACACAGAGAAGGGGTTGGCAGTGATCTGTCACACCAGGGCCGGGGGCAGTGATCTGTCACACGAGAAGGGTGGACAGTGATATGTCACACAGGTCAGAGATGCACTGATCTGTCACCACACAGGGACAAGGTGTGGGCAGTGATCCTGTCAACGAGGCATGGGGTGGCGTGATCTGTCACACACAGCAGGGTTGGACATGTGGATCTGTAACACAGCACAGGGGGGTGACAGTGATCTGTCACACAGGGCAGAGTGGCAGTGATCTGTCACACAGGAGCAGGGGTGGCACTGATCGCACACCACAGGAAGGGTGCCATTGATGTCACACAGGGCAGGGGTGAGCACTGACTGTCACACACAGGGCAGGGTGACAGTGATGCTGTCACACAGGCAGCGGGTGGCAGTGATCTGTCAGCACACAGCCAGGGGGGTGACAGTGATCTGCAAAAAGCAACAGGGGTGGCAGTGATTGTTCACACCAGGGCAGAGTGGGCAGTGATCTGTCACACACAGCAAGGGGCGACGTGATCTGTCACACACAGCAGGGTGGCTGATTCGTCACACACAGCACAGTGGGTGACAGTGATCTGGTCACCAGGGCAGAGTGGAGTATCTGTCACACAGGGCAGGCGGTGGCAGTGATCTGTCACACACACAGCAGGGTGACAGTGCTCTGTCACCACACAGGGCAGAGCAGAGTGGACCGTGATCTGTCAAAACGGGCAGGGTGGCAGTGATCTGTCACCACAGAGCAGGGTGCACTGAAGCGTCACACACACAGGGAGAGGGCAGTGATATGAACCACAGGGCAGGGTGGCAGTGATCGTCACACACAGGGCAGGGTGGCAGTGATCTGTCCACACACAGGAGGTGGAAGTGGATCGTCTCACACAGGGCGGGGGGTGGCAATGATCTATAAACAGGACAGAGGGTGGCAGGATCTGTCACACAGGACAGATTGGTGCACTGGAGCTATCACCTCAGTCACGATGAGGGGTTGCAGTGGCGAGCTCACGGTGGCAATCCCAAGCATGGAGGCTCCAGGAAATCTTTCTTTGAGTTACAACTCATCTCCTCCGCCTTAGGAAGCTCCAAATTAAGGAATCTGGAATTCTTACGGTTGCAAAGACCTTCAAGACAACAAGTCCAAGTTGTGGGCCATCAGCACTGCCAAAGCACATCAAAAACAGTTGTCCCAAGTGCCACATCCACACCATTTGATCCTCAGGGATGCTGATTCCATCCTTCCTCCACATGCATTTCAGGAAGGATTTATGTCCCAGTTCCAATCTAAACACTCACTGGCACAACCCAGGCTGAGGAAAGGTGTTCACTGCTCTTCCCTTCAACGCGAGCTGGGTGCTGTGGGAACGTGGCCATGGCCATGGGATCCATTGTCCAATCTTCTGGAATTGGGACAACCTGAGTGCAGGGAAATCCCTGTGGGTTTCTACTGTGACAGGGAATCCAAACCCAGCAGATCCTCGTGGAAGCCAGAGCAGATCGTCCTGTGGACAGATCAAATCTCCTCCCTCGTGAGGAAGCTGCATATTTTATAGAATCACTAACAGTGCAAGCAGAGATGGTTTCCAGGCTCAAGTTTAAGCAATAATTAAACAGCTCTACAGCATGAAAAGATTCCAGTTTGGTGGCAATTCAGCGAAAGTTGTATATTTAAGTTCCTCACCCAGCAAGAGGGTGCCTTGATTCCGTCCTGCTCTGTCGCACCAAAATATCCTGAGAATTCTACATTCAGGCACCATGATACAGCCCCATCTGCACAAAGGCCAGAAAATTACCAGCCACTACAATAAAGCAGCAGCTGTTCGGGTTTAACCTAAAGTCACTTCCAGCTGGCTGATGCATCCCAGGATACCGGGGAGATGGTTATCTTCTGCAGGAATCCTGGCTTTCAAGGGAAGGACAAAGTTCTGATGGCAGGGGAGAAAGGAGGGGTCAAGCCTTTAAAACAAATCCAGGTTTTAGGTGAGACCTGTAAAAAAAACACTGGGGAGCTCTCAGGGATCAGACAAAACTCAGCAGAGGCCAACAGCCTCAACGCCGGAATCCAGGATAGGGGTAAGAGGAAAATTTGGGGGGTTATTTACCAGGCCCTCAATTTACATCCATTCCAACCGAGGAAGGGAAAACATACCTGTCCCTTCGGG
>JAGMWU010000029.1:1559909-1571830 GCA_018697195.1 Certhia americana
TCCCAGCTCTCCCAGGACTGGCTTTAGCTCTGCTGACCCAGGATCCAAGCAGAATTCCCAGCTCTCCCAGGACTGGCTTTAGCTCTGCTAGCCCCTGTGCTGCTCAGGATAGTCCCAGCTCCCTCCCAGCCCCTGGTGCCATTCCCACCTCCAGCAGACACAGAGAGCTGCTCCAGCTCAGCTTCCAGCTCGGCATCGGAGATGGGGGCACTCAGCACCTTCTGGGGAACAGGAGGCAGATCCAGGGAATCCTTACTCGAGTCCTGCAGGAGACTGTCCAGCTCCTTCTCCAGCTCCTCAGAGTCCATCTCTGATTAAAGAAAACATTTCAGCTCCAAGGAGAATTAAGTGGCATCTCCACAGACTGAGATCCAAAACAGAGCTGTTACTCCTCTCATCCATTCTTACTCACAAGGAATTTCCTGCACTTCTTTTAAAGGACTGAAAATTCAGTCTGATCTCAGGGAGGAGAATTTTTTATCCTGGCACTGAGGCCAAGAAGCTCTGGCTCCTTTCAGCAGAGGCAAACAAGCTGCAGCAACAGCCAGGCCAGAGGAAAAAGCTCATCACTTCAAAAAACCAAAGCAGCAGCCACCCTAAAAATAGATTTCAATCAACATTACACAGCTTTGAACTGAAATCCAGCCCCTAACAGCAACCAGGAGGATTTGGAGATGAATAAACTGTCAGAGGGGAGAACTCCCTGCTCCCCATTCCTGTCAAGGCACCAACTTTGGTATTTTGGGAAGAGTTTATTCCCCCAGGAAGCTGCTGAATGTGGGGAGGGAGCAGGGAAGGGATGGAGCAGGGAAAAGGAGGGAGCAGGGAAGGAATGAGTAAAGGATAAAAACCCCAGGACATACCCAGACCATTGATCCCCACTCCAGCCAGAGTCTGGGCCACTTCATCTTGAGTGTCACAAAGCTGAGGTAAAATAAACACAATTAGATAAAGATTAGAAATTAATTTTGTGCCCTACTGTGGCTGCTTTATCAAAAGTAGAATTAACAAAAAAACCCAAAAAGAAATCAGAAGTTGATCTAAAGGCAGCAGGAATCAGTGCAGAAGACATTTCCACCGTGGTTTTCACAAGGAACATGAAGATTCCTTCATAATAATTAATGACAAGAGCAAGCGTGGCACATTTTGAGGATCAGACCCAAACCAGAATTTCACAGTGGGAGTAAAAATATCGCTCTGATTTGAGTTTTTTCACAGAAATAAAGAGTTGAAATTGCAGCTTGGGCTCCAGAATCAGGAAGCTGAAGACCATAACATCTCAGCCACACCATTTTGCAGCCCCTCAGCTCAAGCTGAAGTCTCAGTTTGAGCTGATGGTGCTAAAAAATTAATCCTTGGCTGTCTTTCACAGCAGCTTAGGCAGCCAGACTGCTCTGCTCACTTCAATTCCTGCAGAATCCTTTCCCTCACTGAAATGCAGGAGATTACAGAATTAACTAGGTTGGAAAAGACCTTTGAGATCATCAAGTCCAACCCATTTGAAAAAAAACCCGAACAATAAAATAAAATGAACTAAATTAAAATAAAATATTAAATTGGAATTAAAATAAAATTAAAAAAAATAAATAGAATAAAACAAAATAAAACAAAAATAAAGCAAACAAGCTAACAAAAACAACAAAACAAAAAATAAATAAATAAAATAAAATAAAATGAAATGTCAGGCTGTTTCATGCACACAGCTGCATTCCAGATTCCAAAATTTTGACTTTCTGGGAAAGCTGGGTGCTTCCCCAATAGGGCTGGTCAAAAAAAACCCCACAAAATGTACAAATTCAAAGTAAATTAAAATACATAAC
This sequence comes from Certhia americana, assembly GCA_018697195.1. NCBI lineage: Eukaryota > Metazoa > Chordata > Aves > Passeriformes > Certhiidae > Certhia > Certhia americana. The sequence continues at coordinate 1,561,730 of JAGMWU010000029.1, forward strand.
AGCAAAACCAGAAGACACAGAAATCTTCTTCTTGCTGATGTTATAGCTCGCAATTAAGTCAGTTTGCTTTGGTGCCATAAAGGAAAAAAACTAAATAATTCAAAGCAACCAAAGAATTAACAATTAATCAATATCTGGGCAGGTTTTTTGGGAATAGCCACACCCCCCTGGCTGTAGCTTTTGCTGTTTCAGTACCTCTTGGATCTGATCCACCAAATTCTCTGCCCTCTCCACAGTCACATCCTTCATGGAAAGCTTCAGAGCTCCCACTCCAGCCTGGTAGGCATTAAACACCTGGAAATGAAAAATAAAAGACACAAAGATGGACATTGCTGATGAACTCCAGCCTGGTAGGCATTAAACACCTGGAAATGAAAAATAAAAGACACAAAGATGGACATTGCTGATGAAAACAGTGGGAGCTCCTCTCCAGAGCTGCTTCCCAAGCAGGATCCTTGGAGAAACAACAGGAAACGGAGAGAGCTTTATCCAGAGGGACATTCCCAGGATAAATCCCACCCGTCAGGTGAAGGAATGAGTGGGAGAGGAGCCCAGGGGAGGAGCTCAGGGTACCATCTGGTCAGTCTGGGAGGCGTAGATCCGATCCAGGATTCCCTGCACTGCATCCAGTTTGGAGTGCAGCTCCTCGATGCGCCGCTCCGTCCTCCGCTTCGACTTGAGGCACCTCAGGGCCTGGCCAGGGACACAAACACACACACACACAGACCTCAGCTCAGCTTTACACACCAATCTGGGAAGTCTCCCCTCCCCTGAGCCTATTTCTGCTTTGGTGAGTCCAATAATTCCTGTTGACACCATGGGAAAATTGGGATGAAACTCTAAAAATGAGGAAGGCACAAGTGTCCTCCGCACTGCAGCTGAACTCGTGGGTTCATCCAGGTATTCCTGGATCACTCGAGTGGTAGCCAGCAGAAAAATCCTGGATGCCTACCTTGGAAAGGTTAGGCCACCTGATATATTCCAGCTGGCACTGCAGTTATTCCCATTCCTGGGTGTTGAAGTTTCCTTCAAGAAAAGCGATCCTTGTGGAATTTCAGGTTGATTAAAAGCAGGTATTTTTAGGCTGTTATGTCATACAGGAAGTAGGGCAAAGCAGAAAAAGGTTGTGAAATGTGTGTTTGTGTAAAACTCGTTCAGAAATGACCACATCAAGAGAGAAATTTAACTGGCAAATTAAAAAAATATTAAAAAAAAAAAAAAAACAGGGCCAGGAGTTGGACTTTGATGATTCTGAACGGGTCCCTTCCAACTCAGGATATTCTGGGATTGGAAGTGTTGTAACAAAAAAACCCAAACAAGCAGGAATCCCTGAGGCACACACAAGTGGGTTTAAGAGTTTATTTCCATTTCCCTTTGTCACCTTTCTCTGGAAAAAAAAACCCCTTCACCTTAAGGAGAGCTTTGGCTTCACCCTGGGATGAAGCCCTAAAGTTTAGCCCTGGGCATGATCTGCAGTTCTGGAGCAGCTCCAGGACATTTCCCTGGGTGTTTCACTCACCAGCTGCTTCTTCCCAGCTCTGCAAGCACTCCTGGCATCCTCTTTACACCTGGAAGATGGAAAAAGGAAGGGAAATTTCTTCTTTGTTTTCCAAACCACAAGCACCCTCTCCCTTGCTCTGAGGGGACCACAACGGTGCATTTTGGATACAACCACCCTCAAACCACTGTTGATTCCCACAAATGCCTGAATTCATTCCAAATCCTTGCAAACATCCCTCACAGCCATTCCCTGCACCTTGTTTTCATAGGGAATAGGGAACAAAGGCTGGGAAAGCTGCCCCAGCACACAGCTCTGACTATTTTGTTTATGATCAAGAAAGAACAACACCAGAAAGCAGCTTCTAATTGTGTCCCAAAGTTCTACATCCCACAGATGTTGTTCCCAGCACCCTTCCCCCAAATTACTTCTCTGCTTCCTGGGAAAGGGACTCCACCTTCTGTGACAGCAGCTGCTCACTCTGCATCAGCTGATAAACTCCAATATCCACATCATTCATTGGGGACACCTTGGCATGGAGGCCTCGAGCAAACTTTACAATCTAAAATCAGAACAGCACAGGCTGGAGTTACTTCCCAAAAATCTGAATTAGGAATACTTTCACTTGGAAGGAAGGAAAAGAAGGTTCTACACTACCAGTTTAGGCCTTGGAGTTATGAGGATGTCACCACAGGAATTAATATTAAAATAGGATCAGGATCAGCAGTGTGGAAATAAAAAGCCTTAATGGAACACCTGGAAGATTTAAAGCTGTCCCTGGATTCTGGAAGTGGATGGGAATGTCAGACTCCCAAGGACTTCAGGACACTACAGGGAAAGTGGAATCTCAGAGCTGAGTGCCTGCACCTCTGCAGGAAGTGACAAATAAAAAAAAGCTTTTCAAAAAATGTGGAATTCCACGCTGATTACAGAGGTGTGGAATTTGTGTAATTGGGAATAATCAACCTGCAGGGTCTGCTGTGTTTTTAACTCTAAAATTAAATCGGAATTATTATAAATGTTTAAAGAACCTGCCATTACAGAATGAGGATTTCTTGTCACCTACAACCAGGTATCAACATTGGAACACGTGGAATTTACCTTTCCAGACAGAGAACACTCATTTTAGCCACCCAAACAGCTAAAATCCATTTCTCTCCAGGCAGATGGAATGCAAGACAGGGATGATACCACCCAAAAGCAGTCACCTGGACCCTGTACCTTCTCTCCATTCTGTTCCAGGATGGTGACCCTCTTCTCCTTCTGCAGCTGGAGCAGCAATAAGTAGAAGGTCCTTTCATCTGGGCAGAGCCCGGCACAGAGGGAGCGGAGCTCGGAGAGGGCAACCACAGGGTGGGAAGAGAGGGCAGAGTTCTGGTAGAGACGATAAACTTCCTCTGCCTTCTCCTGCAAGGGACACAGGCAATGCCTTAGAATTTTCCCTGTTGTATTTTCCAAATCCTGCCCTGCATTAGTGCACAACTCTGAACTCCATAAGGAGTTTAGTTACTGTCTTGGTATTTTGGGCAGACAAAACAATCCCTCTAGGCCTGAAATTCAAGGACACTCTACTGCCTCAAAACTATAAACAAAAATGAATTGGGGGCAGTGAACTGAGAGTAAATACCTTCATTACCTGAAGCTGTAATTGGAGGATTAACCCCTGATATGTAAATGGAACAAACTCATATCTGTCTGAAGAACTCGTGACCACTGTGCATCTTGGGTGTAGCCCCTCTTGGAGGCTTCTTACTGCCCATGGTGAACCTGTTTGAAGGCTTTTAATAAAGAACCAATTTATTATCTTCATCTTGTCTAGCCTCTGTTCTAGGTAGCCACTCCAAAGCAGCAGAGGGATGCTGTCAGCCCACTCAGCATTCCTGCTCTTGCCAAATCCTCCCACAGCTCCTTCCTCCCAACCTGGACACTTCCTGTTTTATTCCAGAGTGACTTTCAGAATGAGCCGTAGGGAACTCCCAAAATAATCATCCACAAAAGTCAAAACTCCGTTATTGACATTCCCTGGAATGCTGTGGAACAGCACAGGAACCACACAGGCAATCAACTGGCTTCCTCTACATTTCCTGGAAATCCCTCCCCACGTTTGAGCCCAATAAAAATTTCTGCATTTCTGCTGGACACAGTAACCCAGACAATCACATCGAGACTGCTCATTCTGCAGACTCACAGAGTAACAGAGAGAGGAGCCAAGGGCAGCTCCAATCCCATGGGAAAGCAGCTTGAATAATGCCCAGGGAATCTAGGCTGGAGGGACATTGGATGGCCAGGCTGTGATTGTTCCATCTCCTGTTCATCCCTGGAGCAGATGGAGATCGAGCTGAGAGCTCCTCATGTCTCCACAGGAATGAACTCCAGCCTGGGATTTACAGCTGGCTCCCAGCACAGTTCTTACCTTCCTGGACAAGCAAGGAATTGTGTCCCTCCCTTTTCTTGGAGTCAGTGAAAAGCCATTGTCAGAACCATGACATAGTTTGGGATGGAAGGATCTGAAATCCCATCAGTGCCACCCCTGCTCTGGGCAGGGACACCTCCCACTGTCCCAGGGGGCTCCAACCTGGCCTTGGACACTTCCAGGGATCCAGGGGCAGCCACAGCTCCTCTGGGAATTCCAGCCCACCCTCACAGCCAGGAATTCCTTCCCAATATCCCATCCAGCCCTGCTCTCTGGCAGTGGAAGCCATTCCCTGTATCCTATCCCTCTATCCCTTGTCCAAGTCCCTCTCCAGCTCTCCTGGAGCCCCTCTAGGTCCTGGAAGGAGCTCTGAGCTTTCCCTGGAGCTTTCCCTTCTCCAGGTGAACACCCCCAGCTCTCCCAGCCTGGCTCCAGCCCCTGGAGCAGCTCCATCATTTTCAAAGGACATCAGGAGATCTAAATCACTTCCCATCCCACCCTCTCCAGGCTTTTGGACACCTCAGGAGCACCAATGACAATCTGCTCCACCCTGACCCCTCCATCCCTGCACATGAAACGATTCCTGGTTTTCCTGGAGATGCACAATCTGGGGAAAGCTCTCAAACAACACTCACCTGAAGCAGCTCCACGTAAATCAGAACCTCCTCTTCCTCGGGAATTTTGCTGTCCCCCAGCACGCTGGAGAGGGTCCACTTGAGGGGCTTCAGGATGAAAACTCCCACACCCCACGAGATCCAGCTGCTGTCTACACTGGCCATGAAGTCTGACTCCCTCTGGAGTTTCCCACGTCTAGGGAAAAGATAATTTATGTGGAACTGAACTGTCAGTCTAAACCTTGGATATCCTGCACATCCTCCACTCCAGGGGCATTTTCTGTCACCAAATCCAGCTGAAGTTTGCTGGAAGCACACAGAGGTTTCCACTCCTCCCCTGCTTCCTCTGGAACCCAAGTGCCTTTTGTTCACTCTTTATCTTGTTCTGCAAGTTTCTCCCACTTTTCTGACTCAAAACTGATGAGGCATCACACAAGGAAATGAACATTTTAGGGGTAATCAGCCATTTCATGATAGTTCTGGTTTTATATTAAATTGCAGCTTCTCAGATCTACTGGTTGTAATTTTCAGCTCACCAACAGAGCTCCTGCTGTATTGAGCCCCTTCGAGGTATCGGGCCCGGGCTCAAATTTCACAGCACAAAAGCTCTGGTTGCAAACACCAGCTGAACACATCCCCGGTGCTCTGGGCAGCTCCAGCACCACAGCGTTCCGGGAACATCTCCCTATTTAACACCAGTATTCCTGTGGGATCCCCTGTCCTCCCACACTCCAGCGAGCCCCTGGGGGAGCTCTCAATCCCTATCCAGCTCGGCCTCCCAAATTACACACACACACACACACACATACACCCCATGAACCGCAATTCACAGAATCCCAGACTGCTTTGGGTTGCAAGGACCTTAAATGCCATCCAGTGCCAGCCCTGCCATGCCCAGGGCCACCTTCCACTATCCCAGGTTGTTACAAACCCTATCCAAGCTGTCCTTGGGGACAGGGATGGGGCAGCCCCAGCATCTCCGGGCACGCTGTGCGGGGCCCTCCCAGTTTAGAATTGCCCCCGCAGGCCGGCACAGCAGGGATCCATGGCCCCTGACACCCCCGCAAACCCTCCCAAGGCCGTCCCCGACCTGCTTTACCTCAGCAGCTCCCTGAGAACGGTGCCCAGCCCCAAGGGGACGCTGCCCCGCCGCTCGAAGCCGTTCTGCAGCTCCCTGAGGCACGTCCTCACCGCGCCCCTCTGCCGGCCGCGGGCCAGCACCAGCCCGACCCAGAAAGCCATCTTGCTGTCCCACTCGGTGCTGTTCACCTCGCGGCTCTGCTTGAAGGCCGAGAACAGGAAGGCCATGCGCTCGTCATCGCTCTCCCACTCCGGGGGCAGGTCGCCGGCCGGGGCCGGCCCAGGGGGGGCCTCCCCCGGGCTGCACATCTACGCGAGCCCCCGGCTCGGCCGCGGCCTCCGCCCGGCCCGCCCCCCCCCCCCCCCCCGCGGAGGCGCGCCCCGCGCCCGCGCGGGGCCCCCCCCCCCCCCCCGCCTCACTTGGGGTGAGCCGCGCCGTTCCCCCCCCACAGCCCCCCGCGGTGGTACGGCCCAGAGGGGCGCAAAGGCCCCGCCCCCAGGACGCCCGTGTGGTGACGTCATGGTGACGTCATATATGGAGTCATAAGTGCTGCAAGGCGCGTGGTCAGAGGGCGGGGCTTGAGACTATTTGAGACTATATTTAGTAATTATATATATATATATATATATTTCCCATCTATATCATGCAGTTATATGTTAATATAATGTTATAATACATGTTAATATATGTTAAATATATATATATATAATAAATATATATATAAAATATATATATAAATATAATACATGTTAAACATATAATATATGTTAAATATATATAATATATATGTATTTATTATATATAACATATATACTATGTTATATATAATACATATGTTCTAACATTCATCCTAATATTATATATGTTCTTACTTTCATCATATAATACATAAATATAATAATTTTGTTATAATATATAGCATAGTGTATCTATAACATACCTCCCTCCCTAGGAATAATTTTGTTATAATATATAGCATAGTGTATCTATAACATAAACTATGGAATAATCAAATTTTGTTAATGTATATCATAACTATATATTAATTGGTATGAAGTATATTCTATAATACTATATTATAGATATAATATATAATACAGTACTATATTATAGATGTGATATAATATGATACTATATCATTATGTCCTAAAATTATATTAGATAATAATATAATACTATATTATCATTAATTAATATATCATGGATCTAATTCAATATGTCATATAATGTATAATAATGTCTTATTGTATATATTATATAATATCACTATATATAATATATTTTTGTATAACATACAATTGAAACAGAATTTGATGCAACATTATATATTTTACAATATTATAATTCATATTAGAGAGAGGGAGATTTTATATATATATATTTATCTTTATATATAAATAGATATATAGTCCCTACAGAGATAAAAAATAATATGTATCCTATTTATCGATTAAAAATTAAAAATAAAAATAAAAATAAAATAAGAATTAAAATAAAAATTAAAACATACACAGGACACCTTTTTAATATCTATTATTATAGTTCTTATATATTTTATTTATATAAATATTTGGGAACCCTTTGCCTGGGGAAAGACCTTAAATCCCATCCCAGGCTGCTCCAAATCCCAGCCAAGCTGGCCTTGGAAACTTCCAGAGGTCTGGGAGCAGCCCAAGCTTCCCTCCTGCCATCCCTGCATCCCACAGCCCCAAATCTGGGATTTTCCAGAGCAGGATTTGATGTTCCTGGAAAAAGGGGAGGCAAACAGGGTCCTCTGGAAATCAGGGAAAAGCCACCCAGCCCTGAGGGAGTCAGGACACAGCGGGTGCCATGGGGATGGGATTTTCCAGGCTTTGGCAGCTGGAGCTGCTCTCATTTCATCCATATTTTTTTCACATTTGGAGCCTGATTCAAAGTGTCTTAGGGAGGAAAGGGAATTGAAATTGGAATTAAATGAAATTGGGCCAAATTCCCCAGAATTTGGTGACACCGCCTTGGCTTTGCTCCCCTGCCCCAGATGCTGCGGGGAAGGCAGCAAGTCACAGAGCTGCCTTTAAAACAATCCATGGAAATCAGGGAATGACTCAGCACAGCCAGGGGTTATTTTTAGCTCCTTCCAAGCTGAATTTTCTTATTAATCCCTTCAGTTCTAGCCCCAAAATAACATTATTTTGTGCCTGGAAAACCATTGCCACTTGAGGAGCTGGGATTGCTCCTGCCAAAATCCAGCCTGGCTTTAAGGAGGGCACGTTTTGGGTTTTTTGAGGGAAAAAAAAATGCGGAGGAAGGAAACAGCAGCGTCGGATCACGAGGCTTTGTTCAAAGGAGGCTCACAGTTCTGTTTGTAAACCTGAGAAATTTGGCCTTGAACTGGAGGTGGCTGGAGCAGGGATCACATGTTGGGGGATGGAAAGTGCCAAAGGATGATCTGATCCCGGCCTGCTCCGGGTGAGAAACTCCCCAGAGCGGATGGATCCCAGCTGGAAGCTCAGCCCCACACGCCTGTTCCCCCACAGAGGGCTGGGAAAAGATTTGGGAGTCAAAGTGGGAGAGGTAAAGACACTGAGATAGGTGGGGAGTGCAAAACATGGAATTCCTTCCCTGTTTTCCATTGTCCAGCCCTTCCTGGGGAAGCAGGGATCCGGCACATGTACTTGGGCAGATAAATCCCATCATTCCAAAATAAATCCCTCTGCCCTTCCCAGGGAAGCAGGGATCCAGCACGTTGTGGTGGGTTGTGGTCGATTTCCCAGCCAATGTACCAATTCTGTCTAAGTTTTGGGTTGCGAATTTGAAATTTTTCAATTAAGAACAAAGCAGGCTTAAACTTAAAAAGGAATAAAACTTTATTAACAGAGTTAAAAGGAACATAATAAGGAAGGAAAATTTGAACTTAAAAAAACAAACAAAAAACCAAAAAAAACCCTTTAGAACACCTTTTCTCTCTCTCTCTCTTAATAATTTTCTTACTAACAACGTAGAGACAAAAACCTGTGGCTTTTAGTCAGTTTACTACATCTAAAATAGTTTCTTTAGTTCGCTTAGGGAGAAGAGTTTTTCTTGCTATACTACTAACACTTTTCTACAAGAAAATAATAGTTTTTCTTGTGGCTTCAATGCTACTGCAAACAGCCGCCCGGAACAGGAAAATTCTGTTTGCAGTGTGAAAGTCCTTCCCATGTCTTGCAGCCATTCTCACAGCTGCTTTCATAGGTTATTTCAATTTATTGGGGTGATATTTTCAGGATGAGCTGTTCTAACACCGAGAAAAGTTCTCTTTGTCTATTTCTGGGACTAGAAGTTTTCTACTACTATCTCCAGGGTAAAGTTTCTAATTTCTTTATGCTCAAATTTATCACTAGATTCACAACAACATGCATCTGCTTCAACCACTGGTGCCCATTCTAGAATGCTACATCCCCCCAGTGCATTTCCAGGTGTTACGAGGAATCAAAACCAGTCAAATATATCTTTACCATAGCTTTACAGGATTTTTAAGTCAAGCTTAAAAACATCTCTTCAATCCCTTCTGTCTAAAATTAACTCTTTCTTTACTGACCTCAAAATCCCACGTTATTATCTCTATGCGTTTGCTTTTTTTTCCTTTTCCTAATTTAGGAGAGAAATGGTATTTATAAAGGCATCTGTTTTTAAGCTTCACCGCTAACCAAAACAGTTTACAAAGTCCTGCAACACCAAAAGAAAAAAAAAAAAAAAACTGATCTGGTCCAATCTCTGCCCCAGGAACATAGCTCACCGTAGTTCCCGCCACATATCTGGGAAGATAAATCCTGTAATTCCAAATAAATCCCTCAGCCCCTCTCAGGGAAGCAGGGATCCAGCACACACAGTTGGGAAGATAAATTCCACCAGTCCAAGTGTTCCTGCTCCCCCTCTGCCCCACTCAGGTGAGACCCCACCTGCGGAGCTGCCCCAGCCCTGGGATGCAGCACAGGAAGGACATGGAGCTGCTGGAGTGATTCCAAAGGGGAGTTAGAGGGATGGAGCCCCTTTCCTATGAGGAAAGGCAGGGAGAGTTGGGATTGTTCAACCTGGAGAAGATTTGGAGTGGCCTCATTGTGGCCTTCCAGTGCCTGAAGGGAGGAAAGTGGGAGACAATTCACAAGGCCTGGAGTGACAGGACGAATTGGGAATGGCTTCCCACTGCCAGAGGACAGGGTTTGATGGGATATTGGGAAGAAATTGTTCCCTGTGAGGGTAGGGATGAAATTTCCAGAGGAGTTGTGGCTGCCCCTGGATCCCTGAAGGATTGGCTCTCGTTTCCCAGCCTGGAAGGTGGAGGCGGGCTGGGTCTGGGCCAGTCCCAGCTCGGCCCGCATGGCCAGGTCCGGGATGGTTCCCAGGGCCCGGCCAAGATTTTTCTGTCTCCAGAGAGGCGGTGAGCGGGGTGCTGAACCCCTCATTGAGGAACTGCTGAACCCCTCAGTGAGGAGCTGCTGAACCCCTCAAGGAGGAGCTGCTGAACCTCTCACTA